>CM062350.1:33734859-34191858 GCA_031216105.1 Dalbergia cultrata | reverse complement strand
TAAATTAGTTTATGTGTGTAGAAATGACTCATAATTGGTTTGGGACTTAATCTTGGGAACACTTAGGAGCAAACCAAACTTAGAAAGGAGTCATTATTGTGACTTCTAGGTACCAGTAAAGTTAGGGATTTTGATTACTGCACTCTTGAGGTTTAGAGATGTTCTTGACCATGGTGTGAGGTGAGAAATGCTTAGTTTATAACATGATAGGTTCCCAAGAGACTAGGTGTTGGTGATCTAATAGCTTAGAATGTGAGATAAAGATCTAAACCGTAATTTCTAGAACTCCATATTCACATAAACATGAAGCTGTCCAAATTACGCTTGGTGCTGTTTGGATTAGTTCTTGAGCACAAAAATTTGTATAACTCATTGGTTGAGAAACTATAGGTGTATAAGAAGTTAAGGACAATGTTAGAACAATTAATGTACAGGATTTAGGACTCATAAGAATCAGAAGTTTAAAACACTATGGGTTATAACATATCAAGTCTATGAGCTTATAGAGGGATAATTGTTAGATATGACTATGTGATGATGTTTATGTTATGTGGAAGTTTTGTGTGACTATGCATATGTTATGAGAAAGTTTCTTGTAGTGATATATATGTTATGAAAAAGCTATATGAGGATGCATGATAAAAATAGATATGATAAATGATGAGAGTATTTATGATTTAATACTTACATGAGAACTTAAATGTGACACAACAGCAGAGGCAGCCCAACCTCTGGGTGACAGGTTGGTAGGGCACCCCTAGGAGGAGACAAATCCGTGAGGGTATGTGTAGATGTGACACATGAGCGGACAAGTGCAGGGCCAGCAGTGGCTAGCAAAGCGTTTCAAAGAAAGGACATGATCCCTAGAGAGGAGATCCTTAGTTTTTTTAGCCCGTACTTTAAAATTAGGGATTATGTTTATGTTTAAACATCATAGGATAAGTAAGAACTATTGACGACTAGTTAAGGTATGAGCTCATAACCTAGAGATGTTTTAGGGTGGCCCCATGAGATGAAAGTTAAAGTTAACAATGTCACATATACTATACTTATGCCAATGTTATAATGTTTCTTAGTTATTCTATTGTTTAGTTTCCCTTGCCTTATGATGTATTCATATCATTAGTATATTTACCTTAAGTTATAGAGCGCATTATAAAATATTGGACCTTGGATAAAATACCTCTTTAGAAAACTAGCTTAAAAGGAATTTGTATGCATGCACACCTTTTTAGAAATAAACCCAAGGTTCTCGAGGATGTGGCGATGTCACCTAGGTAGGGATAATCCCTACTGAGAAATTCTTTTAGAAAGATTCTCATTCCCTCTCTCTTTTCTTCTCGCTATATCTTGCGAGATGCACGACTTTTTTTGTACTCTTCATCGACACCCCGGTATGGGAAGCTGCACCATGACCCCAAGCACCAGTCGCTACATTACCTCATTATTTGAGGGTCAGCTGCACCGTCGAGTATTCATGTTCATGGGGCGACTCCTTCAAGGGCGACGCCCAATCCCGGGAAGCTCACCGCTTCACCCCGGGATCAAGCCCTCATACCGTCCATAACGGGATTTTTCGAGCTTAGCGAGACCACACGATGAGCAGATCCTCTCGCATGGAGCCCGAGACATCGGCAAAGCATGCGAGTACCCGAGAAATATGTGCCGCCGTTCCGGTGCTCTGGGGAGGCGGACCCATCCGAGGACCCGCCATCCCACATGTACAATTGGAGCTCTGGTCCCGCTCCCCACCTGAAGGAGGGGTGGGAGTGAGGAAAGCGGTAGTCCAGCCGAGGTTGGCGCGTCGACCATCTATGCGTCCTCATTGCGCCATGTGGACATGCCCCGATGATGCGCTCGACCACTCCGCCGAGATTCGTCGGTGGATCGACTCGACCCCCACGATGTTCTCTGGACTACAGTGAGTGGGGCCATATGGAGGGTAGTAGCTAGTACGCACACAGTGCCACATAAGTTGAGGACAAACCTTCTTTTGTTTTATGAGGTTGTCTACTTTAGGTGCACATGGGTATGGGTGTAGTTTTCCACTTGTATTTGCTTTTATGATTTCCCTTGTATTGCATTTGGCTTGTATTCATTTCATGATGTATCAAATAGTCACGCCCCCTTGGGTGTGCACAAGTTATATATATATCTCCATGATTCAGTTGATGTTCCTGTTGATATGATGTGTTTCTGCCATGCTTTGCTTATATGTATTCGCTATGCTTCCTCTTAAAGATTCGTGTGTAGCTCTCACTTTGTTTATAATTCCAAAAAGAAAAATTTTACCCATATTTTTCTCTCGCTAAGTATTTTCTAAGAAAAGATGAGACCAAGAGGTAATATTCTAAAGATTAACCTAAAGTACATACTAGTAGTCTTGGAGGTTAAGATTTAGGAGTGTTACATTATGGTATCGAGTGATTCGATTCTCATGGAGCCTCGAGGATTGGACTGAGCTATGCTTTATAAGCATAATGCGATAGTTATGTCATGTGTAGTGCTTGATAGAGATATAGTCAGAGGGATCTAGAGATGCATGGACTTACATTTGCTTGCAGAGTGCCATGGTAACTAGCTCTCATTTTGCATGGATATTGAGCCTGATCAACTTGATGTTCAGAAATTGTTTCATGTGTTTAGGGACCAAATGGCACCGCTGACGGCGGACCTAGGACTACGCCGATGCTGTGACCAAGATAATGCAAGCTGCTGCCGCTGTCCGTCGCATGGCACAAGCCATGGAGCGGATGTTCCGGACCGGATGTGGGATCAACAAGCAAATGCTGCTCACATTCCCTCCTCCCCTCTGCTGCCGGCAGGCGGTGGAACAAGCCCGCTTTGGCGAGTTCGACCAAAGGCTGAACCCGCCAGCATTCCGAGGGGTAATGGACCACAGATAAGGGCCTGATGAGTGGATCAAAGATTATGGAGAAGATCTACTCACAAGCACCTTACTCGGAGGAGGCGTAAGGTCACATTTGTCGCTTTCATCTTTGAAGTCAAGCGTACGCCGAAGTTCCTCGTGGAAATCCAAGACGAGGCATCCGCTAGAAGCTCTCTGGAACCCCCGTTGGCCCAGGAGTTGTTCAAGACTTACTTCTATGAGAAGTACTTCCCGAAGTCCGTAAGGAGCGAATGGGACATTGAGCCTTTCATGCGATTGACCCAGGGAGTAGGTCTATCAGCCCTAATGACACTAGCTGCGAGGTTTGAGGAGTCTGATCAAGTTCTCTCGGGTGTTCCAAAGGGAAACCCCGATGAGGATTTGGAAATGCTGTTAAGTATGAAGGGTCGGTCTCAAGGCTGAGATGAACTACGCCGTGGCCCATATGGAGATCGAGAACTTCGACTCACGGTCAACAAGTCACCGGATCCCTTTGAAGAAGGGCAGGAAGAAAAATCTCAAATCACAAGAGGCGGAGCGAGCTAAGTGGGCTCGAACCTCAAGGCTCAGAAGTTTCTAAACCACAATACCGCTTCGAGGAACCACTACAATCCCTACCAGACTCAACCAGTTCCGACAACAACAATAACAACCACCAAGAGCTCCCCGTTTCACCAACAATCAGAAATAACACCAAAGGCCGCCATTTTCAACATCAAGGCCCGAGGAATTTACTCAACAATCAACCCGTGGACCGGGTGGGACGAAACCACAATGGAGGAGGGGACCAAGTGGGGCCAAGAACAAGGCACTTCAAACCTACACTGCTACTTACTCCCAGAGCAACGATCGCTGGATGTTCGCCACAATGCGGAAAGAATTCCACGGGAATCGCCCATGCTTAGCCGGCGTAACATGTGCTTCAAGTGGTAGTAAGCAGAAGCCACTATGCAAAGGGATGCATACGGACAAGGGACACCAAACCAAAACCCCACCCACAATACCGAGGGAAGGGTCTTTACCCTTAATGCGGAAGACGCCAAGAAGATCCAAAGATCTCATTGAAGTTGAGTATGTATGAAGTAACCAGATAAACCCCTAACTGTATCTATATGACTCTGCGGTGCTACTCATTCTTTCATTTCACTCTGCTAGTGCTCAGGAGTCCTTAAATCTAAGAGTCTCTTAAACTTCCCCTTTGATCTCATTGTTTCTACTCCTACAAATCGCCCTGTTAATACTGCGTTGTTATTTAAGCATCATCTTGTTGTAGAAAATAGGTCTTTTTATCATAGATTTAATTTGTTTACCCTTGAAAGACATGAGGCATTATCTTAGGCATGAATTGGTTTCTACTAGCCAACCGTGTGTTGTTAGATTGTGGAACCCAGACCAGTAGTTTCTTCCCTTCTCCTCCCAAAAACATCACTCAACCCATTAGTTTGTACTCTAAATTCCTTTAGGGAGGTCTTCTGTAGTGGGGAGAAAGCTAAGGGATACTGTTCTCCTAGCCTGCGATGTAGACTTTGAGAGCAAAACCTAGGTGAGATACACAGTGGTAGCGACCATCAGAGGTATTTCCGGATAGAAATACCGAGTTCCCTCCCGAAGAGAAAGTTGAATTCTCCATAGAGAGTTGGTTCTGGGGCCAAGGGACCAATCTCTCTTGATCACATTAGGATGTCACCCACTCAGGAGGTGGCGGGAGTTTAAAGCCTAGTCTAGAGAAAGTTTCATTAGAAAAAAATTTTATAAAGAGGTAGCCCGAGTGCTTAGCCTTGGGGCGCTCAGGTCTTATTTGTGAAGAAAAAGAGCGGAAGTATGAGGATGTGCATAGACTATAGGCAGTTGAACCAAGTAACCATAAAGAATAAATACCCATTGCCTAGGATTGGCGATCTTATGGACCAATTGAAGGGAGCAGTAGTGTTTTCTAAGATTGATTTAAAGATCCGGTTACCATCAGTTAGAGTGAGAGATTCGAGATATTCCTAAAACCGCCTTCCGAACTCGGTATGGACACTTTGAGTTCAATGTGATGTCGTTTGGTTTGTGGTGCTCCGGCAGTTTTTATGGATTACATGAATAGGATCTTTAGACCTATTTAGATCAATTCGTGGTTGTGTTCATAGATGATATTCTCATCTATTCGAAAACCCACGAGAACACAGTGTCATTTAAGGTTGGTTTTAGAGGTATTAAAGGAGAAAAAGTTATATGCTAAGTTGTCTAAGTGTGAATTTTGGTTAGAGGAGGTAAAGTTCTTAGGACATGTTGTGTCAAAAGGTAGTATTGTCGACCCAAGTAAGATAGAATTGTGATGAGTTGGGATAGACCAACCTCACATGTGAGATTAGAAGCTTTTTGGGTTTATTGGATATTACCGTAGGTTTATCAAAGGATTTTCCCGATTAGTCCTACCCTTAACTAAGCTCACTAGGAAGAATGCCCCGTTTGAGTGGAGCCCAGTGTGAAAAGAGTTTCCTAGAGCTCAAGGAAAAGCTCACCTCAACCCAGTTTAGTTTTACGACCCCAATGTACCCTTGAGTATATTCTGCGATGCTTCGGCAAGGGTTTAGGTTGTGTGTTGATGCAAAGCAGGCAAGTGGTAGCCTATGCATCCAGGACAACTCAAGCCTCACGAGGTAACACCCCACCCATGACCTAGAACTAGCAGCCATCGTGTTTGCTCTAAGATGTGGAGACACCATTTGTATGGTGTAAGGTTTGAAGTTTTCTCCGATCATAAGAGTCTCAAGCATCTCTTTGATCAAAAGGAGTTGAATATGAGGCAAAGGAGATGGATGGAATTCCTCAACGACTACGATTTTGGCTTAAGTTACCACCTCCAGAGCAAGGCTAATGTAGTAGCCGATGCCTTGAGCCGAGGCTAAATTCGTACGTCATCCAAGTATGATGGTTAATGAAGTTGGGTTAATAGAGAAGTTTAGGGATATGAACCTTGGGATGTCTGTGGATGGAGAATGACATTGTGATGAGTCATCTCACGGTGACCCGGTGGGTTTAAGCAAAGGATTATGCTTGCCCAAAGAGAAAATGAGGACTTTATGGAGACAATCGGCGATTAAAAATTTGGAAAGTTGAAAGGTTTTGTCACGAGGCCCGACTGGTTATGGAGGTTTGAGGGGCGAATCATGCGCCACAAGATGGCGACCTCAGAGAAGATCTTGGAGGAGGCTCACAAGAACCATTTGCCATCCATCACCGGTACTACCAAGATGTATCAGGACTTGAAGAGGATGTTTTGGTGGCCCGGATTAAAGAAGGATGTGGTTGCTTGGGTGAGTAAGTGTTTGGTCTGCCAAAAAGTCAAGATCGAACACCAAAATCCTTCTGGCATGTTGCAATCCCTGTCAATCCCAGTGGAAGTGGGAGGAGAGTATATCAATGGACTTCGTGACAGATTGCCAAAGACCCAAGCTGGCCACGATGCCGTATGGGTAATCGTGGGTCGACTAACTAAATTGGCTCACTTTCTACCTATTAGTCACGTACTGGTTGGATAAGTTATTGACTTTACATCAAGAAATAGTAAGGTTATGGAGTACCATCGGCGATAATCTCGGATCGAGATCCGTGGTATAAATCACGTTTGGGGAGCCTTTCAAAGGCGTTTGGTTCCAAGTTGTGCCTAAGCAGCACATACCACCCACAAGCGGATGGTCGATCGAAAGGACAATCCAAACCCTAGAAGATATCTTTGAGGAGACTGTGTCTTAGACCAAAGGAAGTTGGGATAAGTACATGCCTTTGATCGAGTTTGCGTATAACAACAGTTATCAGAGCATCGATATGGCACCGTACAAGGCGTTATATGGAAGGAAGTTCCAATCACCCTTGTGTTGGTCTGAGCCGGAGAGCAAAGTGTCTTAGGACTGAGGTAGTGAGGAAGCAGCTGAGACAAATCAAGAAGATCAAGGATAGAATCTTAACCGCATTTCAGTCGACGGAAAAGCTACAGCGGACAAAGGCGCAAGCCCTTGGAGTTCCAAGAAGGAGAACATGTATTTCGAGAATCACCCCACTAGAGGAATAGGGAGAGCCATGAAAGTTAAAAAGTTGAGTCCCCGATTTCTGGTCCTTTTAAATTCTTGAGAATCGGATCCGTAGCTTACAAAATAGCCTTACCACCCAATCTGTCAAACCTTCATGATGTCTTTCCACGTCTCGATTCTACGTAAATATGAGTCAGACCCTAGTCATGTCCTAGAACCGAGCATGTGCAGGTTGAGGGAGGACCTCACTTCAATGTACCGCCCTCGACAATAGTGGATCACTGTCAAAGCAGTTAAGGTACAAGTCTGTACCTTTGGTGAAAGTGGCGTGGGGACAAGGCAAGTCAGAAGAATACACGTGGTAACTAGAGTCAGAGATGAAGTCCAAATATCCCGGAGCTTTTCTAAGGTGCAATTTAGAGGCGAAATTCTTTTAAGGAGGAGTAATGTAACACCCGATTTTTACATTAGAGTGAAAATGACCAAAATGCCCCCGAGGTCATTTTCAAGCCAGATCTCGAGGAAAGCGGAGTGCAGTACTCGAAGGAGCAAACTCAATGTTGGAAGGATTAGAAAACTTATGTACATTCCCGGGATCGAAAATCTTGTTTTTCGAGTTTTCGGGTCAAAATGACCAAAACACCCCTGCGGTGTTTTACCCGTTTGCAAGTGCCGAATGAACCCGAAACTTCTCTATATGGTTTTAAAAGGCATTTTTACGTGTTCTATGACCTCAGTTTTAATTTTAGAGTCTAGGGCAAAATTAGTGCAAAATTACAGTTTTGCCCCTAGTTCTCGCATTTTTAAACGCTTAATCGTGATTAAGCAAACCCTAAGCAATATTAGGCTCTAATCGAAGGTTAATTAATTTCCTTAATTAATCTTGAGTCAAAATAATTTATTAAAGTTGATTAGAACCAAAAAGTACTTAAGTACAACCTAAAATCATATTTTAATTTTAAGACACCTAGTCATAGAATCTTGAATAGTGTTTTCTCTTTCCAATTCCTTAAATCATGGAATTGTGTTACACATTGTTTATTCATAAATGAGTTTAAAATTCTTTAATGATGTATGAGCACTCCTAACCTTGTCATAAAATTCCTAATACACATGCTTAGTTACCTAAACTTAAGATTAATCACTCCTAACCTTGTACCTAAGCTAACCTACACTTAAACCCACCATTAACACCCAATTACATGATCAAATCATCCTCCCACTCTGCTGTCCCAAGCTGGCGAAACCCCTCCCTCTCCATATGCATCACATGTTCAATTTTCTAACACTCCAAAGCCATACCTCAAGTCACATACACCATACCTTGTCATATTTTCCATCACACTTGATTTTCCAATGAAATAGCCAAGCAAAATAAATTGTTTCCTCCATTTATTTGTGGCTGGAAATGTTCCAGCCATGTTAAGTTTCTAGAAGGGTGATTTATTGCAAAATTGAAATAAAATCTCACTCAAAAACCCATGCCTAAACCCATACTTTGTATCATACACTCCATACTTCAAACCATGCTTCTATGACACAATCAAAGAGATATTTTCTCTCCCTTGCCCCCTCAAAAGCTACGGCCAAGCCCTCCCCATTCACTCCTCCATGGTTTTTTTCTATAAATAGGGTGCTTGTGATAGCCTTGTTGCACCTTGAAGCATTTGCAAAGTTTAGAGTTTTAGAGTTGTCTTGCTAAGCTTTTTCCCTTCTCTCAAAGTTCTAAGAACTCTTTCTCTTCATCTTCATCCTCTTCATTCTTCCCTCACATAATCACCTCATAACCTCAATCCATCACCTCATAACCTTAAACCATTCTCAAAGCTTTCCAAACACTCAACCTCAAACACAACTTCACTCAAAACACATCTCCTTTCCTTTTCTTTTCCTTGGCTGAAATCATCACCACCATCCTAGGAGGTGTTGCTCATCTCATCTTCATCTTCAAGACCAAGCTTTTATCTTCATCAATAGGTAGGGACTTGGTTTCAAACTTTATTTTGTTCAAAAAGTGTTTTTCTCTAGCTTTCTCTTGGTTTCTCTTTTTAAAACTTTCTTTGTCTCCTTTTCCTTTTTGTGTTTTGACCATGAGGCCTTCATTGGTTATATGATGGCTCAATGATGAGGACTCCTAGAAGATGACTATGTGTTCATCTCAAAGGAACCTCTAGAGCTTTCTTTGAGTTTCAACTTTTTACTAACTTGAAATGATCTTTTCTCAAGAACACTTTTGTTTCCTCTTATTACATGCTTTGGTTTCTTTGCTTTCCTTTTCTCTAACATTTTGGGTTTCCATTTCCTTTTGATCTTTGAAGCATTGTTTGTTTAATGAAGTTTTATTTTATTGAGCTTGATGATGATGTTCAAGAACCTCATAGTTCCTTTGAGAACTTGGTTCAAGAACTCTAAAACTCACTTTGTCGGGTGATAGGTGTTGGGTTATTATCTTATTAAAGTCTTGAATGAGCTCTAGCTAACCATAAAATAAACCTTGCATCATGTTTTATTTTATGCTTTACATTTCATGTTTACTTTCCTTGCTATCACTAATTATCAAGATAATAAAGGAACTTGCACTATCATGTTTATATTTCAAGCTTTGCATTATCATATTTATATTTCAAGTCCCTCACCTAAATATCAAAGATAATAATATATTGCACCACATATTTATTTTATACTCTCACCTTACTTTCTAGCAATAACTAAAATAAGTGCATGAGCATGTTTATTTTATGTCATCACTTTAATGATTCTAGAGCTCAAAGACTTGCCCATTGATATCTCAAACAAAGGTCCTAAAACATTTATTTCCTTTAGTTCATATTTCGGCCCTATGAGGCCTTAGTGTTTCCAAGTATTGGAAAATTATGTTTTATAATTTTTTCTAAACTTATATGAGTATAAGGAATATGTAGAACTAAGTTTTATGAATTTAGGACCTCTTGAGATGAAAATAATATAGCCACTGCCCTCTTAAGTATTTTCATAAGTTTAGTTGTTAAAAGTGTTCATAAAGAGTTTTGAAAGTTTTAACAAGGTCCCAAGAGAAACTAGTATTTTATGTGCTTTAGAAACTATGTTCAATGCCTTTAAATGGAGTTTACATTTAGGTTCTGTCTTGCTATGTTTGGCCACTGTATGAGTTGTGTTAATGATGTTAATATGCTTATGTTTGAGTAATAATTATGTTAAGACTCATATGTGAAAGATAGGATAAGTTAGGAACTAGAAAAGAATTAATTTGAGAGTTCTAGATCCCTTAAAGATTTATTTTTCTGGATTCTGTCCATGCAAGGTTTAGATTCAGTAATCATGGTTTTTAAATTAGTTTATATGTGTAGAAATGACTCATAATTGGTTTAGGACTTAATCTTGAAACCTTAGGAGCAAAACCGAACTTAGAAAGGGTCATTATTGTGACTTCTAGGTACCCGTAAAGTTAGGATTTTGATTTCTGCACTCTTGAGGTTTAGAGATGTTCTTGACCATAGTGTGAGGTGAGAAATACTTAGTTATAACCTTATAGGTTCCCAAGAGACTAGGTGTTGATGATCAATAACTTAGAATGTGAGATAAAGATCTAAACCGTAATTTCTAGAGACTCCGTAATCACATAAACATAAAGCTGTCCAAATCTGCTTAGTGCTGTTTTGGATTAGTTCTTGAGCATAAAAATTTGTATAACTCATTAGTTGTGAAACTATAGGTGTATAAGAAGTTAAGGACAATGTTAGAACAATTAATTTGCAAGTTTAGGACTCATAAGAATCGAAGTTTAAAACACTATGGGTTATAACATATCAAGTCTATGAGCTTATGGGGATAATTGTTAGATATGACTATGTGATGATGTTTATGTTATGTGGAAGTTTTATGTGACGATGCATATGTTATGAGAAAGTTTCATGTGGTGATATATATGTTATGAAAAAGCTATATGAGGATGCATGATAAAAATGAATATGATAAATGATGAGGTATTTATGATTTAATACTTATGAGAACTTAAATGTGACACAACAACGAGACGCTTCTCTGGGTGACAGGTTAGTGGGCACCCCGAGGAGGAGACAAATCTGTGAGGGTATGTGTAGATGCACCTGCCAAAGCGGACAAGTGCGAGGCCCGCGTGGCTAGCAAAGCGTTTCAAAGAGGAAATGATCCTAGAGAGGAGATCCTTAGTTTGCCCCCTAGCCCGTACTTTAAAGTCGGGATTATGTTTATGTTTAAACTTATCATAGGATAAGAAAGAACTAGTGACGACTAGTTAAGGTATGAGCTCATAACCTAGAGATGTTTTAGGGTGGCCCCATGAGATGAAAGTTAAAGTTAACAATGTCACATATACTATACTTATGCCAATGTTATAATGTTTCTTAGTTATTCTATTGTTTGGTTTCCCTTTATGATGTATTCATATCATTAGTATATTTACCTTAAGTTATAAGACACATTATAAAATATGGCGGACCTTGGATAAAATACCTCTTTAGAAAACTAACTTAAAAGGAATTTATATGCATGCACACCTTTTTAGAAATAAACCCAAGGTTCTGAGGATGTGGCGATGTCACCTAGGTAGGGATAACCCTCTACGAGAATTCTTTTAGAAAGATTCTCATTCCCTCTCTCTTTTCTTCATCATATCTTCAAATGGCGACTTTTGTACTCTTCATCGACACCCAGTATGGGAGTGCACCATGACCCGGCACTCGGGTCATACCATTTTGAGGGTCGCTGCACCATCAGAGTATTCATGTTCATGGGACGACCCTTCGCGCACCAGTCCCGAGCTACCGCTTCACCCCGACCGCGCTCCTACCGTCATAACGGGATTTCCGAGCCAGGCGAGACCCGCGATGAGCAGATCCTCCGCATGGAGCCCGAGACATCGGCTGATGACGCGAGTACCAGGTATGTGCCGCGTCCCGATGCTCGGAGCAGACCCATCAGAGGACCCGCCATCCCACATGTGCGGTTGGAGCTCTAGTCCCGCTCCCCACCCGATGAGGGCTGGGAGTGAGGAGAGATGGTAGTCCGGCCGAGGTTGGCTCGTCGGCCATCTATCGTCCTCGCCATGGTGGACATGCCCAGATGATGCGCTCGACCACTCCCGCCGAGATTCGTCGGTGGATCGACTAGACCTTTTGTACTCGGACCGCCGAGGAGTAGTCATAGGAGGGGTAGTAGCTAGTGCACACATGCCACATAGTTGAGGACAAACCTTCTTTTGTTTATGAGGTTGTCTACTTTAGGTGCACATGGGTACAGTGTAGTTTCCCTTGTATTTGCTTTTATGATTTCCTTGTATTGCATTTGATTTGTATTCTGTTTCATGATGTATCAAATAGTCACCTGCCTTAGGTAGGCACGTTATATATATATCTATGATTCAGTTGATGTTCCCATGATATGATGTGTTTCTTATGCTTTGCTTATATGTATTAGCTATGCTTCCTCTTAAAGATTAGTGCGTGGCTCTCTACTTTGTTTATAATTCCAAAAAGAAAAATTTTACCCATATTTTACGCTAAGTATTTTCTAAGAAAAAGATGAGACCAAGAGGTAATATTCTAAAGATTAACCTAAGTACATACTAGTAGTCTTGGGTTAAGATTTAGGGTGTTACAAGTTCCGAGCTCAAACGGCACTTATACCTACGTAAAAAAATTCTATAAGGGTATTTTGGTCATTTTAAGCCGAAAACTCAAAAAATGAGATTTTCACCTTTGATAGCAACCACAATTCACCTAATCCCCTTAAAACATTGACCTTAGGGGCATTTTGGTCATTTTTGCTCAGACAAAAAAGTTGGGGTGTTACATTCCCAATCTATATTACCTAGCATCCTTAAGGAAACTTGAGTGTAGGTTAGTTTAAGTGGCAATCCAAACACATAACCTTTGTAACCTTGATCCGCTAGTGATCAGTGTGAGACATAGCTTGGAGAGGCTAAAGTAAAACTACTTGCAATGTGTTAGCAAAGGTATTTGCTAATCACTGCTCTGCTTGGAAAGATTGTTGGAGAGACTACTTACAACGTGAGTGTAAAGGTATTTTGTATTTCACGGTTCATCTTGTAGAGGTTGTTTGAAAAACTACTTACAACGTGGCAGTACAAGGTGTCTGCAGGTCACGGTTCAGCTTGGAGAGGCTGGTTCAAGACTACTCAATTAAGTCGCAATTGGGGTTGTCCACTGTGCAGGTTCAGCTTGGATCGGAGAGGCTGGTTCAAGACTACTCGGTTAAGTCGTAGTTGGGGTTGGCCATTGTGTAAGTTAGAGTTCGGGAAGGCTATTGTAAAGACTATCTGGTTTACTTTCTTAGGTTGAGAAAGTTGTTGTTAGTGAAATCTCAACATGTTTTGAGTACTGGATGTAGGTAGGTTGGCCGAACCAGTATAAAATTTCTTGTGTCCTTTTTTCTCTTCCATAAACTTTTATTTTTACGTTATCATTCTTCATTTCTTACTGAGTAGGTACTTATTAAATTAATATTTGTGTTGTTATGCTTTAAAGTTTTACTTTCTGAACTAACAAATAACTTCACCACTGTACTTCAAGCTTATGCTTGATAGAACTCTATTTGAACAGGTTCAGAAAGTGAAAACACTTGAAAGAAGAATGAAGCATGATTCAACTCCCTTCTCGTGCACTCTTTTCCCAACAGTTATTAGTTATTATGTGATGTGATTCTATTTTTTTAATACAATTCAGGCTTTTTAATTTTGGGTTTATTACATGATTTTATTCCTACAGCATGCCTATTGTTGTTGCTTACTGGATTTGAATTTATTGTTTTTTATTTGATGTTATTATTTACTTTGATTAACTTGCTAGCTTATCAATTTCTCTGAGTTTAGTGCATGAGTTTAGTTGCATTTCTTATTCTAAAATCTATACTTTGTTAATGCTTTGGTATGGTTACATGATGTCTTTCATTCCTGATATCTAATTTCCTACTTATGATGAATACAATATTGCAATACTAGCCTTTATTTTCATATTATAGTTATCATTCCTGCTAATTTGTGGCTTCTAATCTTTTGATGATAGTGCCTTTGTAATTTTGTTAATGATTTTAATTCTAAATTGTCCCCTTCCTTTGTGTTTTATCTTAGTTATCTCACTTCAAATGTTTTGTTTGACCCTTCTATGTCCTACATATATTGCCTGTGTAATTTATTGAAAGCCTTCTATTTTGATATGACTATCTATTGTTGCTACTATTGATGTTCCTACAAAACCATGGTTTGATAAGGTCCATGATTACTCAAGAGAAGCTATGGGGTCAAATAAGGAGATCTACTAAGGAATACCTCTTTGGAATATGGATGCAATGTGGTAAGGATATTAGTTTATATGCAAAAGTTGAAAAGTCTTGTCGCCAAAGCCCAAAAAACAAAAGGATTTTATAAGCTTATTGATAATCGCTAAAATTTATGTAAATAATCTTATATTTAAAATTTATATATTTAATGTTGAAATTATTTTATTATAAAAGTGATTGTATCAAATGTATGATGTTGAATATATACATTTTCATGAAATGTATAAAGCAGCTTAGACGTGATATGTAATGATTTACATTTTATAATTACTTTTAAACAATGATATTCATATTTCATATAAACTTTAATAAAATGTAGTGTTCATGTATTTCTCTAATTGAAGCTCTGATTTAATATGCATAGAAAAAGATAATATGACATCTAAATTGGATACTTTCTCATTAGCGAGATATTATGAGGGATAAATTGTTTTGGATTATCACTTCATATGTAATTCAGTGTATGGTATGTTGGTGGTACATGATAAATAATGTAGCATGATTTTGAAAATGTATATTATATATTCTTTTTTTTTGCTAAATAAACATTATTTGAAGTACCATGATTAATTTTGATATATAATATTCATATAATACTTTTTAAAATAATTTTGTCATTCCTCGTGCAAGCACATGCTATAAAACTAGTTTTAGAAATGTAAAATAGAGAATCTAGACTCTACCATTTAAGCTCGTGGTTAGCTTGAATAATTTAAAAGGACATAATACAACCCGTTAAACCATAGTTTTCAAAATCGAACAGGTGATTAACTTGGTCAAGGTACCGGGTCACTGGTTGAACCGGTAGATCATGGGTTCAACTGAATTTAATTAAATAAATATATAAAATAATATTTAAGGTGATTTAATATGCAATATATATAATAAATGTAACATATATACCAAAGGGTGTGGTTGGTATAGTGGTAGACACACTTCCATTTTCTGCTGTGGTGGGAGTTTGAATCCTGAAGGAGACTTTTGCCAAAATTGAAAATTCCCACATGCTTCCATGTATGTAATATGTATAATAAAAGAAACATATATAATAAGGAGCGTGGCTGACAAAGTCGCAGGGACACTTCCACTTGCTTGCCATGGTGGGGGTTCAAATCCTACCAAGGGGATTTTGTCAAAATTCCCACATGCCATGGATGGTCCATTTGCTATGAACCGGCTAGGCGGCTCACTTGTCGGTTCGACAAAAACTAGTCGATTCACCTCGATTTTGACCATGGTTGACCAGTTCAATTGCAGAACTGATCTGGTCACATATTCAAAGCAGATCCATGACCAGTTCACCAGTTTTCAGTCTGAATTGGCCAGTCTGATCCGGTTTTTAAAACCATGCGTTAAACACACATGTCCAAGAAAATTAAAAATTAAGATAAGGACAATCGTTGGAAATCTTCATAGGCAACTCTAGAAAAAGATAATGTGCTATTCCTATTGGAGCATGGTGTAGATGAGTGGAGTAGTGGTGAACAATAGCGTTGTGCCAAGAAGGCAAACAAAAAGGAACATTAAACCTTTTTCCTTAGTAGCGATTAGACTGCCAGTTGTAAAAAGTACTCTTTTCATCTTGTCGTTGTCTTGATACGGATAGTATAGTAATCACCTACCAACAACAAAAGCTTAGCTCTGAACTCTCTCCTCTCTTATGTCTCTCCAAAAGAAGAAAAGATTTGTACCAATAAAAAAAAGAGAGAAAAGATTAAAAAAAAAAGTGCTCACACTCAATTCCTTTTTGTTTACATTCTTCCTTGTCAATTAAAAAAATAATTATAATTTTTTAAAAAAATTAGAATTTCAATAAGATCATTTATTAATTTGTTATATAAGTTAAAAAGAATAGCTTTTTATTTTTCTTTGTGCTGTATGTTGTTTTGTCCAAAAAAGGAGAAGGCAGTGTAGTACGCAATTCTAGCTAATATCAGGTCAGGACCTATATTTTACAATGGTGGTTAGAGGCATGCATGCAGAAGAATGATTTTATCTTTTTACTTTTTCTTTTTCGAATAAAATTATCTATGAAGCATACACACAGAGTAAATCAAAACCCTACCATCTTTTTCTCTCTGCTTCTATTGTGTCTGTGCATTGGATTCTCAAGTGCCCCAGATGGATCACCAATTGTATTATGTGGTTGAAGAAGCATGGGCTGAACTACCCTACTCATGATTTAAATATGGTAATAATGGTCTTTTCATTAAAGATTTGGAGGCACTATATGTATGGAGAGGCATGAACTTCCGTCCAATCCAAATGTTCATGTATTTCTTTAATTGAAGCTCTGATTTAATATGCATAGAAGAAGATAATATGAAATCTAAATTGGACACTTTCTCATTAGCAAGATATTAAGAGGGATAAATTGTTTTGGATTATCACTTCATATGTAATTCAGTGTATGGTATGTTGGTGGTACATTGTAATACCTAGTGTACACATGTCATTAGATAAGTTCTGTATGGCCCTAGGATCCCCCAGGACCCACCCATGTTACCGGGTCTAGGTTTTCGCTAAGTCTGGAACCCTACACCTACTTGGAGGGCTATATATTAGAGCCACTTTCTTGGGATCAAAAGTCCTGGTAATTGCTCTCTAGAGGGATATGAATTAAAGTATGATTTTTAATGAATTTTAGGAAACCTCTAGATGTTCCTTTTCTAGCCCCCAAGTTTAGAAAATCATTGGAATTCTGGAATTTGAACTAAAACTCAAAAATGAGATTTTGATTGGTTGGAGTTTTCATTTTTTTTTTTATGTTTTATTTGAATTCAAATAAGGCGTATTTTCTTATTTACATTTATGTTTTAAATTTACTTCTTATTAACTTAAAATAAAGAAATGTAAATAACCATGACAGTAACAGGTCTGCTGATATATCAGCAAAATGTTGCTGATATAAGCTGTTACCATGGCAGCAAAAATGTTGCTGTCCACGGCTGGAATTCCTTTGTTGTCCACGTCTAAGGATTCCATAGAGGAGGTAGTGTTGGATTTGCTATCCATGGCTGGCTAATTTGCTATCCACGGCTGGCTAATTTGCTGTCCATGGCTAGAGAGTTTGTTGTTCACGGCTAGGAAATTCCATAGAAGTAGTATAAGTGTTGGTGAAGCCAAAATGATAGCAAAATGTTTAGTGACAGCAAGAGTTGCTGTCATAAAGAGTTTCCACAGCTGAGAATAAGTTCCCACAGTTGGGAATGAGTTCCCACAGCTGAGAATGAGTTCTCACAGCTGGGAATGTAGTTGGGAATGAGTTCCCACAGCTGAACATGAGCTTCCACAGCTGGGAATGAGTTCCCACAGCTGAGAATGAGTTCTCACAGCTGGGAATGAGTTCCCACAGCTGAGCTTGAGTTTCCCACAACTGAGGATGAGTTTCCACAGCTGGGAATGGGTTTCCACGGATGGGAATGTAATTCCACAGCTGTGTTAAGTTTGCCACAGCTGAGGCCTTAAGTGCATAGTACCCTACCCTAAAAACACGAACGGAGGGGTTAAAACCCTTCCCTCTCATTTTCCTTCCATTTCATTTGAACCAGAAACCCTCCCTTCTCCATTTTCTCTCATTTTTCTTCAACCCCATTCCAACCTAGCTCCCATAAATCATCAAGGTGAGTATATGTTATAAAATCTTGTCTCTATTTTTGCCATTCTTGTACATTCTTGAAATAGGCATTTTTATTTCTCTCTTTTTGTCAAGTGGGGGTGCTCCTCCAATATTGTCAGGGCTAGATTAGAGTTATTTAGGTGTCGATAAATTTTAATACTGAGTTTATTGGTTATTTTAGTCGATGTGGTGCCTCCTTGCTCCCCAGAGCTCAGTTGGAGTTGACGTCACCTCTCCCTCCCCTCCAAGTGAGTGGGTTCAGATCCTATGACCCTTATATTGGTCATAAGAGTTAATCTCTTTAAATCATAACATGATTTTCTTGATTTTAGAAAATAACTTAAGAGATTTGAGTTTATGATTGGTTATCAAAATTATTGGAAGAGATGATTTCAACATGAGCAAGAAATATTCATTTTAATATAAACTCATGGGACCATTATTGATAAAATGATTTTATCAAAGAGCTAGAATATGACTGTGACTTGATTTAGAGACTTTATAAATTTTCTCCAATGCTTCTAAAATAAATTTAATTGTGTATTATGAAGTTTAATTACTAGAGAAAAGCCCAGAGCAGTGATTTAGAGAAAATAATATATTTTATGAATTAGAGACCAAAGTGATAACTATAGAAAAAAGCAGTTGAGTTAACGACTAAATCGATCGTTAACCTTGGTACCAAGTTGTCCGAGAGGAAAATCTCACAGAGCAAAGTATGGAACCTAGTTAAGTATCCAATTTGGATCCTAGAAATTAGAGAAATTGTTATGTCAAGGTTGACATGCATAACCAGAGAATTTATATTTTGTTATGCGAGGCATAACCAGATATCCTTGTTTCTATAATAGATTTACATTATTTATGCATTACTAGAGAATTTCTAATTTTATTTCCTTTATGATGTTATATATTCAAATATGTTCAGAGTTAATGCATTAATCAGCTGGATGTTTATATATATATATATATATATATATATATATATCCTTGTTGTTGTCCCATGAAGGGGTTATGGGTGAGGACCTAGTCACTGAGTTTTAGATCAAACTCACCCATCTCCCTTTTCCATTTCAGATATGTTAGCTACCGTGGGTCCTTCTCAGCCACCTCCTCCCCAGCAGTAGAGTTATTAGTTGGTGAGCTTCACTTAGGGTGAAGTACCTTTTGTGTTTTGTATATGATAGAGTGCTCCAGTGTATATTGCAGGCAGGGTCCCAGACCATAGAGATATTTGCATTGATTCATCATTATTATTTTTGTATTCACATGATTATGGTTCATGGATTTATTGTATAGAGAGCAACTCATTCATTTTGTGATACAAAGATATATTTAGAGTTTTAAATATAATATGTTATTAATGAAGAGCGTGATTTCAAATGAGCTAATTAATTAGTAGAAATGAAACAATATTTTATAAATGAAATTTATTATCTAATTATGCATATAGAGAGACTCAAAGGTCACGAGACTTACGTGAGGATAGGATTCCTCACGTGCCGGTCACGTTCCCAAGTCGGGTCATGACATACATGATAAATAACGTAGCATGATTTTGAAAATGTATATTATGTGTTCTTTTTTTTGCTAAATAAACATTATTTGAAGTATCATGATTAATCTCGATATATAATATTCGTATTATACTTTTTTAAAATAATTATGTCATTCTTCGTGCAAGCACATGCTATAAAACTAGTTTTAGAAATGTAAAACAGAGAATATAGACTCTAGCATTTAAGCTCGTGGTTAGCTTGCATAATTTAAAAAGGACATAATATAACCCGTTAAACTATAGTTTTCATAATTAGACAGGTAATCGACTCAGTCAAGGTCTAGTTGAACCGATGAGTCATGGGTTCAAACGAATGGACCAGATTTAATTAAATAAATATACAAAATATAATTTAAGGTCATCTAATATGTAATATATATATAACTAATGTAAAATATATAGCAAAGGGTGTATTTGGTATAGTGGTAGACATACTTCCATTTTTCGCTTTGGCGGGGGTTTGAATCCTGGAGGAGACTTTTGCCAAAATTGAAAATTCCCACATGCTTCCATGTATGTAATATGTATAATAAAAGCAACATATATAACAAGGAGCGTGGCTGGCAAAGTGGCAGGGTCACTTCCACTTGCCTGCCATGGTGGGGGTTCAAATCCTACTAAGGGGATTTTGTCAAACTTCCCAAATGCCATGGTTAGTCCAGTTGCAATGAACCGGCTGGGTGGTTCACTTGTTGGTTTGACAAAAATCTACTGGTTGACCCCAATTTTGACCATGGTTGACCAATTCAATTGCAGAATCGGTCTGATCACATGATCAAAGCAGATCCATGATCAGTTTACCAATTTTCGGTCCGAACTGGCCAGTCCGATCCGATTTTTAAAACCTTGCGTTAAACACACACGTCCAAGAAAATTAAAAATTACGATAAAGACAATCGTTGACAATCTTCATAAGCAACTCAAGAAAATATAATGTACTATTCCTATTGGAGCATGGTGTGGATGAGTAGAGTAGTGGTGAACAACAAAAGCAACAAAGAGTGTTGTGCCTAGAAAGCAAACAAAAAGGAACGTTAAACCTTTTTCCTTGGTAGCGATTGGACTACCAGTTGTAAAAAGTACTCTTCATTTTGTGGTCATCTTGATACGAATAGTATAGCAGTCACCTTCCAACAACAAAAGCTTAACTCCCAACTTTCTCCTCTCTTATGTCTCTCCAAAATAAGAAAAGATTTGTACCAAAAATATTAAAAAAAAGAAATAGAAAAAAAAGATAAAAAAAAAAGCACTCACTCAATTCCTTTTTGTTTCATTATTCCTTGTTTGTTAAAAAAAGTAATTAGAATTTTAAAAAAAATTAGAATTTTAAAAAAATATTTTTTAATTTTTTTTTATATAAGTTAAAAAGAATAGCTTTTTATTATTCCTTGTGTTGCATGTTGTTTTGTCCAAACAAAGGAGAAGACAGTGTAGTACGCAATTCTAGCTAATATCATGTCGGGACCTATATTTTACAATGGTGGTTGGAGGCATGCGTGCAGAAGAACGATTGTATCTTTTTACTTCTTTTTTGAATGAAATAATCTATGAAGCATACACATGGAGTAAATCAAAACCCTACCATCTCTTTCTTTCTGCTTCTATTGTATCTATGCATTGGATTCTCAAGCACCCCTGATGGATCACCAATTGCATTACGTGTAACATCCTAATATTTAACTCAACACGCCTAGGATGTATTACAGTTAATTGTCAATCATCACTCTTTTGTTTTATCTTTTAATCAAAATACTTAGCAAAAAATAGGGTAATTTTTTTTTGAAACGTAAAATAAAAACGTGAGCCGAGTGCATGTTATATAGAAGCGAACATATAATCGTAGACAACAGAAACAAAATAAACAACTCATACACATATTTAGCAACACGTCATATCATGAAACAGAACTTCATTATATAACATAGTTTAAGATACACAGGAATGAAGTCACGCCCTTATATAATGGCCTGAGCTTTCGATACAAAGGAAATAATAGAAAATACAAGAAAACAGTAAAGTACATGGAAATGAAAGTGACAAATACAAAGAAACAGAAAGTATATGGAATGATAACAGCAACAGCCAGCTACAAAACCTTCCCACTAGTCCTACGAGTGCTAAACTAGATACCCCTAGCAAAAGATACTATGGGAAAGGGGGATCCTCGCTTGTGACTTTCGGGCACTCAACAGACTACTCCATCACGATCTCATCAGGCTTGATCGTCGGTGTGGGGTATGTACCCAATGAACTGCATGAGCTCCTCGAGTGTGTACAGAAAAAATGAGGGATGGACGTGGCCTCCATGGCGGGGATGCATCTCCAGTCATCGAGCAAGATGGGGCTGTGTCACAGTGTCCTCGCTACCTCTGCCTGCATCCATGGGCATTGTTGGCGCAAAACCCTCCGAGTAGATATGCATAGGGGAGTCCTCGGATGGATTGGTCTCAGATCGCCTCGAGCGAGGAACGTAATCGGGGTAGTCACGTACGGTCGAGGCGAATTGGCGAGCACGTCAGGTTTACTCGTTGCGAGGGCGAGTGCGCTCGAAGACTAGGTAGTCACCATAAGAAGAGGTAGGAGTGAAACAGAAGCTGGACACTAGGTACGCAAAAGGCCATCCCATATAAGCAAAAATACGAACGGCGCATCGACCCTCGAAATGGTAGGAGCGGTGATCCGGGTCATAATGCACCTCCCACACAGGTGTGTCAACGAAGATCACGAAGGATGCCATCGACCTCTGAAAAGGTAACGGAAAGAAAGAAAGATAGAGGGTACAGAATCTCAGTAAGGAAAACCTTCTATCCTAGTGTCATCGTCTACATCTCCAGGGACCTTGGGTTTATTATAAAAGGTGAGCATGCATAGAGTTCATTATTAGGTTTTCGAAAACGTAGTCATCCAAGGTCCATTCATTTTAAGATGAATCCTATTATCATAAATGCAACATATAATAGTATGAAAACATGGCAGAAACTTATACAATTGTCATCATCATAATGAAATATGCACATGGTATCAATAGAACAACTTTCCTTATGAATGCATCATGTTTATGTGTCATTACTTGCATTAACAGTTCTCTCTCTCATCAGGGCTTCCCTAAAATAAACATCTAGGTTATGAGCTCATACCTAACTAGTCGTCACTAGTTCTCAAACTTATCCTAGATAAGTATAAATAAATCCCGACTCCCGGAGTACGGGTTAGGGGGCTTAAGGATCACCTAATACACCGACTCCCGGAGTATGGGTTAGGATTATTTCCTTCTTCGAAACACATCTACTTGCACCCGGTGCATAGTAAATTTGTTCGCTTTGGCAGGCTATATCTTCCATACCCTCACGGTTTTGTTATCTCCTTACCAAAGTAAGAGAAATGCGTCTCAGTAAACCATGCAAGCATACAACATAAACTCATGTTCTCAAATATCATCATGGCATTTCGTTCAACCTTTCATGCTCATCAAGTCATGCAAATCACCATATAGATAAACAGTTACTCACATGAAGTACTAGCTCTCAAATTCCTTGCCTACCTTATAGTATATTATGCATTGACCCTTACGGGTTTTAAACTTTGTCTAAACGTACCCGGAGGGGGGCGTCGAGACTCGGATGGCCATCGTTTTGGTTTTTTGAAAATGTTTGGAGTCGCCACCAATTTTAATTCTGGAAAAATTGGAAAACCTTTGATTTTTGCAAACTGGTCTTTAAAATGAGATTTAAGGTCTGGGAGTCTGATTATGATTAGGGAAGGGTGGAAACTTAATCCCACTGCACCCCTAATACATCCGTATAAATACGGTTACCCTAGAGCTTATTATGCAAATTAATTATGACTTTAAAATATTTATTTTTTCCCAAAAGTTAGCGATTATGTAAAATATAAAGTAAAATAAAATAGAAAGAAATTAAATTAAAAGAAAACAATTTAATGAAAAATTAATTTTGGTTTGATAGTTGTAAGCTACGCCGACGTACCCTCTGGTGCAATGAGGAACTCAAAACCACGTCATTCTGTAGAAAATGCTTGTGTTGATGGGTTTTAGTTAAAAGAGAAAATAAAAGTGTGTTGATTGATTTTAATTTTGAAAATGATTTTTGGATTGATTAAGGATTTAAAAGGGAATCCGCTTTTGCACGAGATTCAAGGCCTCACTAGGTTGCTCAGTGAATCTCTCTGATTCAATAATGTATGAAGGAGGAATCCACCTCTCAGTCATGGTTATTGACCATTGCACGGATAAAATAATATTTTAATTTTTTTATTTTAGGAAGACCCAAAATTTAACCAAATACAAACCTAAGCCTACAAAAATACATCAGCACCTAGAACCAGCCAAAAAAAAAAAAATATCAGCCCAAAAAAAAAACGAATCAGTCTGCCCCAAAAAAAAACTTTTCCCATAAACCCAAACAGCAGCCCAATACTAAAAAATAACTATGCCCTTCAGAATGGTTTTTTGGTTTTTTTTTGTTCTGGACCTCCAAAGGGCCCATTCCTAAAAAACAAAAAAAACGTGGGCTGAACCTACAATAACCGAACCAAGCCCAAACACTAACCCTAAATCCTAACTAACCAATTTCATTTCTTCTCTGATAGTGAAACGAAGCAAAGAAGGACCAGAGGGAATAAGGGCGGCGGCCATACACAGTGGCTACCAGATGGGTACCAGGTCGTGGCTCTCCAAGGTGGCGCGCGAGCGGAGTTGGGTCGCGGATGTCCAGGCAAGCGACGGCGGGACTGGCTTCGCGATGGGTGGCCGAAGGGAGCCGCTGGGCGGTACGATGGGGAGGCGCGCGCAAGAGCTGGCTGGCGGTGTGGAGCTTCCGACCACTGGGCACTGTGCTTTTCGCAGTGACTTGAGGGCTGGCTGGGTGTGCGCAGAAGGGAGGCGCTGAACTGCTGAAATATTCTTCACGATGTTTTCTGGTTCGCCCGCATGCCGCGGCAGAACCGATGCGAGGTCGCTGCGGGTCGTGGCCGGGCGACGTCTTGGCTCAAGGCGGCCAGAGGCGGTAACACACGCCTGAGATCGATCGATGATGGTAGCCGGCGTGGAGAGAGGCCACGGTGAGGTGCGAAGCGTGGCCGGGTGGCGCATCTTCGGATGCGCGATCGAGGCTATGTAGTGGTGCTACTGTTCCGTGCTCTGATTCGCAGCTGGTGAGGATGGAGATGTGGCTGCCTTGGGTGCGCTGCACTTCTTGTTCCAGGTTCGGACCCCTTTCATATTCTATTGGCTTAAATGGTGTTTGTTCATGATTTTGAGGATACTATGGGTTGTTGATGATCATACTGAACATGGGATTGTGGATTGTAATGATAATTGTGCTGATGATAATATGTGAATGGGGCTGTGATGATGATGATAAGGGTTAGATGGAGGATGCTGTTTGTAGTGATTGAAGTCAGTTTTTCTCTGATGATGCTGGTGGTTCCAGAGGTTCAGTGAGCTCTCTCCCTCTGATTCTGTCTCCCCTGATACTTATACTAACCATCTTTGCCATTGACATTTTTTATGCTTCGCAGGAGGATGAGCAGCTGCTGTTCCCGCCCCGCACGCCTCAACCTTACCCATCATCCTTGTCTTAGTGTTTTGGGCTCTGGCAGAGTGCCCATTCCCTGCGATGAGTGGAGTGCAGGACGTGGAGCGCAGGAGATCGAGAAGGCTGCAGCATTTTTATTATTGTATTTTCCAAAACCAATGCCACTTGCTGTGTGATAGATTGTTTCAAACATTATTGCCCATCCATGCCCGCCACCTCTTGTACTATCTATTTTTATTTTTGTTTTTTTTTATTTTGTATTTCTTTGGACAAACGAAAATAAAAGGAACACATTAATGGGCTGGCACTAGTTGGACCCAAACACGCAAAATGGGCTAAAAGCTTGAAAAAAGAAAGAAAAAAAAATTCATTTTTCAAATTTTTCTCAAAAGAAATGAACCAACAAACTACAAAACAAGAATTTATTTTATTTTTTGAAAAGACTTTAAAAGAAACTATGAAGTATGCAAATTTTTGAATTTTTGGTTTAAATGACCGGGCAAAATCGAGTGTTCACAAACTTAATAGGTCTTTTATGCACCTAAGGGATCATTACCAACATTTCTCACTAATTATTATGATTATGATCAAGTCCAAATAGCATAGGGCAGAATCTATATTTCGAATTACTGGTGTCTAGGAGTCATAAAAATGACCCTTTTCTAAGTTTCGACTTTACCTAAGGTACCATAATCAATTCCTAAACCAATTATGAGGGATTCCCACACATATGCACTAATTATAAACCATTTTTACTATGTTTAATCATGCTGGAACAGAAACTATATTTTTAGTTTCTAAAGGTTTTAAAACTCTCATTTTACATCCTTTCTAGTTACTTGTTGTTCCTAACACTCACAAAATAATTTTTCCTTCACTCAAACATAATTTTTACACATTCTAACTTATAAAAATAGCATCAAACAGTGGCCATAAATTCAGGGCAGTGGCCAAAACTTAAGTTATAAATATCACATAAAATCACATTTTCAAGTGCACACAAGTTACTAGTTTTCTCTTGGAATCAATTTAGAACCCCAAACTCTTTTAGAAACTAATTTATTTCATAAAAAATCATAAAAATATAAGTAAGGGTAGTAGCTATTTTGATTTGCTCATAGTTAAGATTTAAAACATAATAACATATTTATAACATTCTTTAAGTTCAATTATGTTTAAGAAAATTCTTGAAGCATAGTTTAATGGTCTTGTAGATGAGACTTATGCTAAACTCATCCTCATCACATGGCCGAAAATGGTATTTATAAAAAGCTTTCATTTTCCAAACTTCGCTTGAGATAAAATGGGTAAGTCTTTGAGCTCTAGGATCCTTAGGTGATGACATAAACTTAAACATGTTATGCACTTTGTTTTATTCTTCATTATAAAATAAGAGCACGAAAATAAATATGATATGCAAGATCATTATTATCTTTAGAATTTAGTGATGACTTGAAATATAAACATGAGAATGCAAGTTTATTCTTTATTCTTGGAAGTTTAGTATTGACATGAAAATAAATGAGTGCAGGTTTATCTTAACTTTACTAGAGCTCATACAAGGCTTTTAGAAGAACAATAATAATCTCAACCCATCACTTATCTAGCAAGAAAAAGTGAGCTTTAGAGTTCTTTGAACCAAGGTTTCAAAGAAACTGCATGGTTTGAACATCACCAAGCTCAAGGAAAATGAACTATGAGATCAAAATAAATAACCACATTTCTTGAAACAAGATATAAAGATAACAACACCATATTCTTTATTTTATGCCTAAGAGCTCCTATCTAGAGTAAACTCTAGAACGTGCCGGCCAACTTTAAGGTTGACAAGGGTAAGCTTTGGGCTTTTTGAAATCAATTGACATATTTTCTTAAGAAACATATGTGAACTACCTAGCATTTTCATCAACTTTGTAAAAAGAAAGAAAATGAGAATCGAAACCATAAAGACGAAGGAAAAGAGAACCAAAACCATTACCAAGAAAAAGGAAGGAAAACAAAAAATGAGTTAGAACCAAAACCAAGTTTCAAGCTTTAAAGGTTTCTAAAATGAAAATCACAAGATCACTATCTTGAAACCTCATCATCAAGCTCAAGATTTCCTTTCAAAAATCAAGTCTCATGACTAAAATAAAAAGAGGGAAAAAGAGTTTGGACCAAGAGAAAACTAAAACTTTTCATATCAAAACATCAACATAAAAATGAAAAGCTTTTGAAAACAAAACCCTTACCAAGTGTGAAGATAAAAACTTGGTTCTTTGAAGTGAGGATGAGAAGAAAATTTTCTTCCAAAGTGATGATGGAGGTTCAGCCAAGGTCCAAGAAAAGGAAAGGCAATGTGTTTTGTATGAGCTTGTGTTTGAGGAAGGAAGCTTTGGTGTTTGGATGGTGATTTATGGTGGTTGTGTGGTGGTTTGAGGTTGTAATAAGGTGGCTCTAAGAGGAGGATGAAGAAGATGAAGATGAAGAAAGCTTCTTTGAACTTGAGATAAAAAGAGAGAATTGCAAGAATGCTCTTGGAAACTTACACTTAGCAAATGATCTAAAGTGTGACCAAGTTCATCCAAGCATGGTATTTATTGTAACGCCCCGATTTTTCTGTTAGAGTGAAAATAACCAAAATGCCCCTGAGGTCATTTTCAGCCCGGAATTCGAGGAAAGCCAGTGCGGTAGTACTCGAAGGGCAAACTCAATATTGGAAGGGGATTAGAAAACTTATGTACCTTCCCGGGATCGAAAATCTCGTTTTTCGAGTTTTCGGGTCAAAATGACCAAAACGCCCCTGTGGTGTTTTACCCGTTTGCAAGTGCCGGATGAACCCGAAACTTCTCCAGATGGTTTTAAAAGGCGTTTTTATGTGTTCTATGACCTCAGTTTTAATTTTAGAAGTCCCGGGCAAAATTAGTGCAAAATTACGGTTTTGCCCCTAGTTTCGCATTTTTACGCTTAATCGCGTGATTAAGCAAACCTAAGCAATATTAGGCTCTAATCGAAGGTTAATTAATTTCCTTAATTAATCTTGAGTCAAAATAATTTATTAAAGTTGATTAGAACCAAAAGTACTTAATTACAACCTAAAATCATATTTTAATTTTAAGACACCTAGTCATAGAATCTTGAATAGTGTTTTCTCTTTCCAATTCCTTAAATCATGGAATTGTGTTACACATTGTTTATTCAAAAATGAGTTTAAAATTCTCTAATGATGTATGAGCACTCCTAAACTTGTCATAAACTCCCTAAATCACATTCTTAGTTACCCAAACTTAAGCTTAATCATTCCTAACCTTGTACCTAAGCTAATACACATCTAAACCTACCATTAACACACAATTAAATGGTCAAACTCACCTCCTCCCTTGCTGAACCAGACCAGGCCGTGAGCCTTCTCTCTCCATATGCATCACATGTTCAATTTTTCAACACTCCAAGGCCATACCTCAAGTCACATACACTATACCTTGTCATAACTTTCAATCAAGCTTGAATTTCCACATGAATAAATAATTAAAACAACCCATTTTTCCCATTTATTTGTGGCTGGAAAAGTTCCAGCCATGCATTGTTTCTAGAAGCCTAATTTCATAAAAATTTGATAGGAAATTAACTCACATCAAGCCATACTTTGTAGCATAGCTTCCATACTTCAAACCATGCTTGAATGACCTTGTGTAAGAGATATTTTCTCTTCCTTTTCCCTCCAAACCACACGGCCACTCCCTCCCATTGTGAGCTCCATGGTTTTGTTTTTCTATAAATAGGATGCTTGTGATAGCCTTGTTGCGCCTTGAAACATTTGCAAAGTTTAGAGTTTTAGAGTTGTCTTGCTAAGCTTTTTTTCCCTTCTCCCAAAGTTCTAAGAGCTCTTTCTCTTCATCTTCATCCTCTTCATTCTTCCTTCACATAATCACCTCATAACCTCAATCCATCACCTCATAACCATAAACCATTCTCAAAGCTTTCAAACACTCAACCTCAAACACAACTTCACTTGAAACACATTTCCTTTCTTTTCCTTCCTCAAGGCCGAATCATCATCACCATCCTAGGAGGTGTTGCTCATCTCATTTCCATCTTCAAGTTCAAGCTTTTACCTTCATCACAAGGTAGGGATTTGTTTTCAAACTTTGTTTTGCTCAAGAAAGTGTTTTTCTCTAGTTTCCTCTTGGATTCTTTTTGAACCTTCCTTTGTTTTTCCTTTCCTTTTCATTTCGGCCTCTAGGCCTTGTTATAAGCATGATAGCTTGATGATGAGAGTTTCTAGATGATGACATTGTGTTCATCTCAAAGAAACCTCTAAAACTTGAGTTTTCCTTTTCTTATAACTTCATCTATATGTTATCTAGCTCACATGGTTTTCCAACATAAGAAAATTAATCTAAGGATTTCTAAAAGCCCAAGCCTACCCTTGTCAACCTTAAAGTTGGCCGGCACGTTCTAGAGATTTGTCTCTAGATAGGGGTTCTGGGTACTTAATAAAGAACTTGATGTAGTTTCACTTTCTTTCTCTTTTATATGATTTTCAATTCTTGTGTTGTGATCTTTGAGATATTGTATTGGGTTGTTATCTTGTTAAAGTCTTGAATGAGCTCTAGTTAAACATAAAATGAAACTTGCATCATGTTTACTTTATGCTTTGCATATCATGTTTATTTCCTTGCTATCACTAAATCCCAAGATAATGAATGAACTTGCATTATCATGTTTATATTTCAAGTTCTCACTTAATACCAAGATAATAATAAGTTGCATTCATGTTTACTTTGTGCTATCACTTTACTTTCTAATGGAACCTAAAATAAGTGCACGAGCATATTTATTTTTATGTCATAACCTAAGTAAATATAGAGCTCAAAGACTTGCCCATGTTGTCTCCACAAAGGTCTAACATTATGTGTTTTCTTTAGCTCACATTTCGGCCCTAAGAGGTCTTGAGGTTTCCAAGTATTTGAGACTATGTCTTATAATTTTTCTAAGCTTAAGTGAGTTCAAGGAATGCATAGAAATAAGTTTTTATAAATTTAGAATCTCTTGAGACAAGTTTGAACTAGCTACTGCCCTCATAAATATTTGATGATTTTTAGATATTAAAAATGTTTATAAATGAGTTTGAAAAGTTTAAAAAGAGTTCCAAGAGAAACTAGTATTTTATGTGCTTTAGAAACTATGTTCAATGCCTTCAAATGGAGTTTCTGTTTCGGTTCTGCCTTGCTATGTTTGGCCACTGTATAAGCTGTGTTAATGATGTTAATATACTTATGTTTGAGTAATAATTATGTTAAAACTCATATGTGAAAGATAGGATAAGTTAGGAACTAGAAAAGAATTAATTTGAGAGTTCTAGATCCCTTAAAGATTTATTTTTTTGGATTCTGTCCAGCAAGGTTTAGATTCAATAATCATGGTTTTAAATTAGTTTATATGTGTAGAAATGACTCATAATTGGTTTAGGACTTAATCTTGAAACCATAGGAGCAAACCAAACTTAGAAAGGGTCATTATTGTGACTTCTAGGTACCCGTAAAGTTAGGATTTTGATTTCTGCAGTCTTGAGGTTTAGAGATGTTCTTGACCATAGTGTGAGGTGAGAAATACTTAGTTATAACCTTATAGGTTCCCAAGAGACTAGGTGTTGACGATCAATAACTTAGAATGTGAGATAAAGATCTAAACCGTAATTTCTAGAACTCCGTAATCACATAAACATAAAGCTGTCCAAATTCTGCTTAGTGCTGTTTGGATTAGTTCTTGAGCATAAAAATTTGTATAACTCATTAGTTGTGAAACTATAGGTATATAAGAAGTTAAGGACAATGTTAGAACAATTAATTTGCAAGTTTAAGACTCATAAGAATCAAAGTTTAAAACACTATGGGTTATAACATATCAAGTCTATGAGCTTATGGGGATAATTGTTAGATATGACTATGTGATGATGTTTATGTTATGTGGAAGTTTTATGTGACGATGCATATGTTATGAGAAAGTTTCATGTGATGATATATATGTTATGAAAAAGCTATATGAGGATGCATGATAAAAATGAATATGATAAATGATGAGGTATTTATGATTTAATACTTATGAGGACTTAAATGTGACACAACACTGAGACGCGCTTCTCCTGGGTGACACCGGTTCGGCCGGGCACCCCCAGGAGGAGACAAATCCGTGAGGGTATGTGTAGATGCAGCCTGCCAACGCGGACAAATTGCGAGGCCCGCGTGGCTAGCAAAGCGTTTCAAAGATGAAATGATCCTAGAGAGGAGATCCTTAGTTTGCCCCCTAGCCCATACTTTAAAGTCGGGATTATGTTTATGTTCGCTTATCATAGGATAAGTAAGAACTAGTGACGATTAGTTAAGGTATGAGCTCATAACCTAGAGATGTTTTAGGGCGGCCCCATGAGATGAAAGTTAAAGTTAACAATGTCACATATACTATACTTATGCCAACGTTATAATGTTTCTTAGTAATTCTATTATTTGGTTTACCTTTATGATGCATTCATATCATTAGATTAATTTATGCTCAGTTATAAGACGCATTGTAAAATATGACGGACCTTGGATAAATACCACTTTAGAAAACTAACTTAAAAGGAATTTATATGCATGCGCACCTTTTAGAAATAAACCCAAGGTTCCTGAGGATATGATGATGACACCTAGGTAGGGATAACCCTACTGAGAATTCTTTTAGAAAGATTCTCATTCCCTCTCTCTTTTCTTCCGTCATATCTTCAGATGGCGACATTCGTACTTTTCATCGACACCCCGGTATGGGAGCTGCACCATGACCCGGCACTCGGGTCATACCATTTTGAGGGTCGCTGCACTGTCAGAGTATTCATGTTCATGGGATGACCCTTCGCGCACCCTGTCCCGAGCTACCGCTTCACCCCGACTGCTCCTTACCGTCACAATGGGATTTTCGAGCGAGCGAGACCACGCGATGAGCAGATCCTCCGCATGGAGCCCGAGACATCATCAGTACGCGAGTACCCCGAGTATGTGCCACGTCCCAAAGATGCTGAGACGGACCCATCCGAGGACCCGCCATCCCACATGTACAGTTGGAGCTCTAGTCCCGCTCCCCCACCGATAAGGGCTGGGAGTGAGAAGACGGTAGTCCAGCCGAGGTTGGCTCGTCGGCCATCTATGCGTCCTCGCCGCGATGGACATGCCCCGATGATGCGCTCGACCACTCCCGCCGAGATTCGTCAGTGGATCGACTCGACCCACGATGCTCTGACGGCCAGGAGTAGTCATAGGAGGGGTAGTAGCTAGTGCACACACGCCACATAGTTGAGGACAAACCTTCTTTTGTTTATGAGGTTGTCTACTTTAGGTGCACATGGGTATGGGTGTAGTTTCCCTTGTATTTGCTTTTATGATTTCCTTGTATTGCATTTCAATTGTATTCTGTTTCATGATGTATCAAATAGTCCTGCCCCCTTGGGTAGGTACGTTATATATATATCTATGATTCAGTTGATGTTCCCATGATATGATGTGTTTCTTATGCTTTGCTTATATGTTTCACTATGCTTCCTCTTAAAGATTCGTGCGTGGCTCTCACTTTGTTTATAATTCCAAAAAGAAAAATTTTACCCATATTTTCTGCTAAGTATTTTCTAAGAAAAAGATGAGACCAAGAGGTAATATTCTAAAGATTAACCTAAGTACGTACTAGTAGTCTTGGGTTAAGATTTAGGGTGTTACATTTATAGAAAACAAAATGTGAAGGAGTGAATGGAGGGGGGAGTAGCCATGAGCTTTCCTCATGTTCCATGAGGTGAGAGATTGTTTCATGGAGGCATGATGAGGCATGGTGGAGTATGGTTCAAAGTGTGGCTCAAGTATAGTGCAAGGTATGGTCTTTGAGTGCTCATTTGAATTGAAATAAAAACAAATTATTTGAATTGAGGGGAAGGAGTGGCCGGCTGCCTATGTGGCCATGGGGGATGAATTTGTTCATCTAATTATGGTTTAGAGATGTGTTTAGGTGTTTCCTTGATTAAGCTTTTGATTAGGAATTTGTAAGAAAGTGGTTAGGTGAGATGATTATGTAATTAGGAATATTGAGACATGATTAGGAGTGGTCTTACTTCATTAGCAAAATAAAAACTCATTTTATGATATGATTATGCATGTAACATCCTAATTTTTAACCTAATACTCTAGAACACATTAGGTTATTACTTCTTAGTCTCATTCTTTTATGAAAATACTTAGCAGGAATACGGGTAAATTTTTTTTTTTGAAAACATAAATCAAAGTGAGAGCCACGTATGATGTAACAAAGACTAACATATAGAAAAGAGATCTCATATCATTCATGGTCACAAAACACAGAGGTTGTTCATTACATCACAACAGCATCATATTACCATAGGTACATAATTTATGACTATCATAGTCCTATTATCACTTGAATAGAAATACACTTCTATAATTTATAAAACTAAAGCGGCATCTGCATGTGTCCATTGCATCCCACCAATCCGACTCATAGTGTATGCTCCATGCCCATGCTTTAGTAGAAATCACGAACCGCGTCACGAGATACACCATCATCTTTGTCTGGAGACGACATGGAAGAAAAGAGAGAGAGGGATGAGAAACTTATTCAAGATTCTCAGTAGGGAATTCTGACTCCAATACATGTGTCATCGTCGTCGTCCCCAGTCACTTCGGTTTTAATTATGAAAGAGGTGTTCATGCGTAAGGTTTGATTTTAAGCTTTCCAAAGCTATTTATCCGAAGTGGGTGTCTTTTAGTATGGGTCTTAATGATATGAATTCAGCAGATATTGGATGAATGCATCGCAATACATTATGCAAGCAGTTCAATAAATCATAACATCAAGTAACAGATAAGCAGCATAAAAAGTACAAAACTCTCCTCTATTATTTTCTCATACTTGGACTTTTAAGTTCTTCTCCCCAAGAACAACCTTCTTTTCTCATCACCAAATCCACCCATAAACACCAAAGGTCTCTACGATATTTATACGCATCACCAAAACCAACCAAATACACCCTATCGCCTAGGATTGAGCTCAACCAAATGAGCTCAAACCTAACTAGTCATCACTAGATTTCTAAGAGGGCAAAAGAAGGGGTAACTTAGCATTAGTTCTTTCTTTACTCATGACTATGTGATTTGAAAAAGAGAAATCGCATCTCTTTTCTCGCGTCCAAACTCTTGAGTTCTTTCTCTCAAAGACCACCTTCTTTTCTCATCACCAAATCCAACCATAAACACCAAAGGTCTGGCCGATATTTTTACTCATCACCAAATCCAACCAAACACACCCTATCGCCTAGGAATGAGCTCAACTACATTTATACTCATCACCAAATTATTCTCATTATCAAGTCCAACCAAATACACCCAAATCCAACCATAAACACCCATATTGCCTAAATGAGCTCAAACCTAACTAGTTTTCACTAGGTTTTTAAAAGGGCAAAAGAAGGGGTACATACTCTCTCTCATTCAATTCTCATAAACATGATAGACATAACATCTCAACAATTCATAATCAATTTCTACATCATCATAGCATCATCATAAAAGATCACATCATCATAACTCATATTGTATCACACATCACACCTCATATATCATCACATCATGTGTATCAACTTATCACACTTGCATTACCAAACTAAAAGCGATAAAATCTCTTAATGTCTTATGCATTGACCCTTAAGGTCCTTAATTCACAAACTAAGTTATAAATCATCACAACTTAATCTCTCGGGTACCTATAGGCTCATATCTAAGTATCCCTCACTCAATACTATGATCATAAACTTCTCTAAACCTCAAGAATGCAGAATCTAAAATTCTAACTTTACGGGTACCTAGTAGTCACAACAATGACCCTTTCTAAGTCCGGTTTCCTCCTAAGACATCAAGATCAAGTCCTAAACCAATTATGAGTCATTCCTACACATTTAAACTAATTTAAAACCATGATTATCATTTCCAAATCTTGGTGGACAGAATCCAGAAAATTCACACATTAAGGGATCTAAAACTCTCAAATTAATTCCTTTCTAGTTACTAACTTCTCTTATCTTTCACATATACGTTTTAACATTAATTATACTCAAACATAAGCATATTATCATCATTAACACAGCTCATACAGTGGCTAAACATAGCAAGGCAGAACCGAAACAAACATCTCCATTTAAAGGCATCAAACACAATTTCTAAAGCACATAAAATACTAGTTTCTCTTGGACCTTTTTCAAACTTTCAAAACTCATTTACAAACATTTTTGTCATCTAAAATCATAAAAATATTTAAGAGGGCAGTAGCTAAATCAAACTTGTCTCAAGAGGTCCTAAATTCATAAAACTTAGTTCTATGCATTCCTTAAACTCATAAAAGCTTAGAAAAATTATGAAACATAGTTTTTAATACTTGTAAACAAACAAACCCTTAGAGGCTGAATGCTCAAGCCAAAGAAATAAATATTTTCAAGCCTTTGTTTGAGACAACAATGGGCAAGTCTTTGAGCTCTAGGTTCATTTAAGTGATGACATAAAAATAAACATGCTCATGCACTTATTTTAGGTTCCTTTAGAAAGTAAAGTGATAACATAAAATAAACATGAGATGCAACTCATTATTATCTTGATATTAAGTGAAAACTTGAAACATAAACATGATAATGCATAGCTTGAAATATAAATATGATAATGCAAGTTCATTCATTATCTTGATACTTAGTGATAGCAAGGAAAGTAAATATGATGTGTAAAGCATAAAAGTAAACATGGATGCAAGGTTCATTTTATGATAGTCTAGAGCTCTTACAAGACTTTAACAAATAGCAACCCAACACTCATCTCATCACAAAGAGAGCTTTAGAGTTCTTGAACCAACTTCTCAAAGGAACTATGGGGTTCTTCAACATCATCATCAAGCTCAAAGAAACAAACTTTCAAAAACAAAACAAAACCTCAAAGATCAAGGATTCAAAACTGAAATATTTAAAGGAAAAGGAACAAGGAAATCGAAATCAAAATAGCAAGAAAAGTAAAGGTGTTCTTGAACAAAAATCCTTTTGAGCTAGATAATAAAGATGAAACTTAGAGAAAGCAAAAAAAACTCAAGCTCTAGAGGTTCCTTTGAGATGAACACATAGTCATCAACTAGGAGCTCTCATCATTGAGCTATCAGGTGCTCCTCAAGGCCAAGAGGCCGAAACATCAAAGAAAGAAAAACAAAGAAAGCTTCAAAAAGAAAATCCAAGAGAAAGCTAGAGAAAAACTCATTTCAAGAAAACAAAGTTTAGAAAACACTCCTACCTAGAGTGAAGACAAAAAGCTTGAACTTGAAGATGAAAATGAGATGAGCAACACCTCCTAGGATGGTGATGATGATTCAGCCTTGTGAAAGAAAAATGAGAGAAAATATGTTTTGGGTGAAGTTGTGTTTGAGGTTGAGTGTTTGAGAGCTTAGAGGATGATCTAAGGTTATGAGGTGGTGGAGTGAGACTATGAGGTGATTATGTGAGGGAAGGATGAAGAAGATGAAGATGAAGAGGAAGAGCTCTTGGAATGCTTGAGAGAAAAAGGAAGAACTTAGAGAAAAGCTAGAAAACTAAACTTAGCAAATGAACAAAAGTGTAGCAAAGTTCATCTAGGCATAGTATTTATAGAGAAGAATAAGGGTGAGTGTGTGGAGGAGAATGAATCCTCATGGAACATGAGGTAATCCATGTGTGAAGGAGAATGAATCCTCATGGAACGTGAGGTAAGAGAATTGCATTTTGATGGCATGGTGAAGTATGGTGGTGAGTATGGCTTCAAGCATGATCTTGGAGTGTGAAATAAAATTAATATGTGATAAAATGGAGGGGGAATTGGCGCTGATTTCTATAGCCAAGGGAGAGAAGAAATCATCTCCTTTAATGTGGTTTAGAAGTGTGATTAAGGGTGTCTTTGGTTAGTCTTTGGATTAGGAGATTGTAAGTAAGTATTTAGGTGAGTAAGTAGGTAATTAGGGCCATGTAATGACTAGATTAGGAGTGCTCATACATCATTAGAGAATTAAAAAATCATTTGTGAATAAACAAATGGAAACACAATTCCATTATTTAGGGAATTGGAGAGAGAAAACACTATTTAAGATTCCATGACTAGGAATCTTGAATTTAAAATAAGATTTCAAGTTGTAATCAAGCATTATTAGGTTCTAATCAACTTTAATAAATTATTTTGACCTTAGATTAATTATGGAAATTAATTAATCTTCGATGAGAGCCTAATATTGCCTAGGTTTGCTTAATCACGCGATTAAGTGTAAAAACACGAAACTAGGGGCAAAATCGTAATTTTGCGCTAATTTCGCCTGGGACCTCCGGGACCAAAACTGAGGTCATAGAATACATAAACATGCCTTTTAAAACCATCTGGAGAAGTTTCGAGTTCATCCAGCACTTGCAAACGGGTAAAACACCACAGGGGTATTTTAGTCTTTTTGACCTGAAAACTTGCAAAACGAGATTTTCAATCTCGGGAAGGTACACAAGCCAACTAATCCCCTTCCAACATTGAGTTTGCCCTTCGAGTACTGCCGGATCGGCTTTCCTCGAATTCCGGGCTGAAAATGACCTCAAGGGCATTTTGGTCATTTTCACTCTGACGTAAAAATCTGCATGCTATAATGCACAAACACAATTCCTTAATTTAAGGAATTGGAAAGAGAAAACACTATTCAATATTCCATGACATAGAATCTTGATTTTTAGAAAAGATTAAGGTGTAACTAAGCAATCTTAGGTTCTAATTAACTTTAATAAATTATTTTGACTCTAGATTAACTATTGAAATTAATTAATCTTCTATTAGAGTCTAATATTGCTTAAGTTTCCTTAATTACGCCATTAGGCCCAAAATTCACTATTTTAGGGGCAAAACGGTAATTTCAAGACAAACACTGCCTCGACCACTTGGATCAAAACAAATATAATCAAGCACATATAATTAACATTCCGAACCCTCGGGAGAGATTCTGGGCTCAAACTATATCGATACCCGGGTAAAATGCTATAGGGGTATTTTGGTCATTTATGCTCAACGCAGGAAAAATCAGGGCGTTACATTATGTAACACCCTAATTTTAACCCAACTTTCTAGAACATATTAGGTTAATCATTAGGTTATTACTTCTTAGTCTCATCATTTTATTAAAATACTTAGCAGAAATTACAGGTAAATGTTTTTTTTTTTCGAAAACATAAAACAAAGTGAGAGCCGCGTTCTTATCTAAACGAGAGACATAAATATCATAAGGAACACAAAAGTTAAAGCAAGAAATAATAGAACAATGATAATCACAACAAAAGAGACAATTCATTAATAAGAATAATATAGTTAGGGTACATAAGTAGTCATGCCCTTATAGAAACGGGCTGAGCTTGCAATACAGAAGAAAAGGAAATACATCAGAAACAAGAAAGCATTAATAAACCACAACTACCCGAGTGCACCTATGATGGATAACCTCAAGACAAAAGAAGGTTTATCCAATCTACATGTGAGTGTGTTCACTAAGCCTCCCCTAAGACGGCTACTACTCGAACCCGGGGTATGGTGGAAGATAACTAATCCACGGACGCAGTGTAGCAGGAGTAGGCACACGTGAAGACTGAGCGTGAGCTCTTCGGTAAGGGCGCCTCTCGGCTCATCTAGCCAATCTTGCCTGCATGACAGTCTCCTTGCTCTCGCCTCGCATGAATCGAGGTGTAGGAGCAGAGCTCTCGCTATATATATGCGTCGATGGGTCCTCGGAAGGGTCGTCCTCTGAACTAGGAGACCGAGCACGTAGTCCTGGAAGTCTCAAGGCATCAAACCACCAGTGTACGTCTGTAGAATCCTCTCATCTTGCATTCGGGCCCGCTCAAAAACCATCGCATCGTCGTAGGGTGACATCGGGGAGAAACGGTGTAACGTCCCAAATTTTTACTGCTATGTAAAATTACCAAAATGCCCCTAGGTAAATTTTGCATGAGAATTGAGGTCGAGCAATCCTTGATAAGGAATTTTAACATTAGGACAATATTATATGAGGCTTGAATAGTAATCTGTGCGAAAATCATAAATTCCAATTTTTCTGTGTGCAAATGACCAAATTGCCCCTGAGGTTGTTTTGCCCCGAAAATCAAAGATAACCAATCCTTTATCCTCAAGGGGTTAATTTTATGTTTGAAGGGGATTATTTGTGTTATGTTGATGTCGTGGTAAAAATCTCAACTCCCGATTTTTTTTACTGTACATAAAATTACCAAATTACCCTTAATTTAGTGTGAAATTAAGCAATCCTTAAACCCAGTTATCACCGAGAAGTTCAAAAAAATGTTTATTTCAAGTATGACTTGATATCTAGAAATGTTCAGGTAATTCTAGAGAGCTTTTATGTGAAATTACCTTTTTACCCCTAGTTGTGCTAAATAAGTTCACTTATGTAATTAAGGAAATGTTAAAGCTCAAATTGATTTCATTCATTAACCTTGAGTTAAAAATTAATTACCTAAGGTTAAAAATAATTACTTGAGGTTAAAAAATAATTACCTAGGATAATTAGAGTTTAAGAAATTTTTAAGGAAGTTAATTTCCTTTCTTGATTACTAAAACTCATAAAATCAATAATGTTAAGATTAAGGTAAATATAAGGCATTTTCTTTCTTTGACTTGAGGTTAGAACTTAAGTTACTAATTAATCTTTTACTCAATTGAGATTAACTCCATCTCTAGAGTAAGATTACTCTTTAACCTTGTCTTGTTGAATCTTATACATTTTATTTTTACCATTTATTCAAATTTACAAATTCCTAAACCTATCACCTAATTAACTATACTATCCTATGTGTCCTACCACTTAGAAAATAAATAAACTTGTCCCCCATTATTCTCAACAAAGGCCACGGCTCCATTCCATCCTCATGGCCACATTTTATTATATTTCAAGGAATAATGCACACACAAACACAACATTACCTTACCATATGCTTTGTTGGAGTTGTCTTGCAAATGATTGCTCAAAAATTCTTCCTCCATTACAGCCATAAGGCCACAGTTTTGCAGCTCCAAAACTCCTATATATATGTGTTTTTCTAAAGCCTAATGCACACACAAACACTTATTCTTACTACTTGCATTTTTTGTGGTAGTCTTGCTCACAAAAATTGGCCAAAAATCCTCTATTCTCTCTCTAAACTCAAAGCTCTCTTCTTCATCCTCCTCCATCTCTAAGAGACTCTATTCTTGACATTCATCCAAGTTCTCAAGCTCAAACAAACACATATCCACCATAAACCAACTCCTAAGCACTTAAACTTTCCATTTCTAAGCATTAGAACACAAGAAAAATCCTTCCTCAACATCAACCTTCTTGGCCGAAATATCACAAGCATTAGGATCATATCTTTGGTTCTTGATTAATCATAGAAGATCAAGCTTTCTTTAAGAAACAAGAAACAATTTGGTAGGGACTTTATTTCATATTCTTTCTCATGTTCTTCTTCTTTAATTCTTTGAATTTTTATGATGACCATGGCTTGATAATAAATTTAAGAAATAAGGTTCTTGGAACCTTGATAATAAAGGACTCTAATGCTTACTAATGTTTAAGATCTATTAGGGACAAGAATTTAATCTTGTGAAGTTTTTGAGCTTTAAGTGAGCAAGATATAAAATGGACTTGCACTCATGTTTAAATTTCAAGCTCATGCATCTCATGTTTATGTTTCAATGTCTTGCATATCATATTTATTTTCAAGCCATCACCTTAAATCTAGAAGATTAAAGAAATGGATTTGCATTATCATGTTTAATTTTCAAGTCTTGCATATCATATTTATTTCAAGTCATCACTAAATTTTAAAGACTTAATAATGAATGTGCATCTCATGTTTATAATTCAAGTCTTGCACATTATATTTATATTTTCAAGTCATCACCTTATAATGTTAAAGATTAAAAAATGAGGTTGCATAGCATGTTTACTTTTGGTTATCACCTAAGATCTTAAAGCCCAAAAAAATTGTCCTTGGATCTTAAATAAAAATTTTATTTCACGGCTATGCTAATGGATATGTATTTTCAGTCATGATATGATGATGAGTTTAAGATAACTTTTATTTCATTTTATAGTTCAAATCTTGTGTTTTGGAATTTTAGTAAGTTGTGCTTTAGAAGTTTTACAAGTCTTGAAACTTAAAAGATAGTAAAAATAGCATTTTCATGAGCAAAAAGATTTATTATTAAACCTTGTGATTTGCTCTCTATTTGGTATTAATATTTGGTCATGCTAAGCGGTAAAAATAATTTTAAGTGTTCCCTAAGTCTTAAATCAAGTAACAAGGAAAAATAGTATCTAGAAAGGATCAAAATTGTAATTTTAGAAAGATTTAGAAAAATAATTTTCTGGTTCTATTCAATACTGTCTCAAAACTGTTCATCACTGTAGGGTACTGTTCATAGGCATAATAATCATTAATAATTGTTGTAAAAATTATTTTTGGTATCTTAGATGTATAAAAGAATAATTACAAGTGTTATTTGGGTCGTTTTGCAAAATACAAGTGTATAAAAGAATGATCAATTATGTAATTTCAGCCAAATGACTTTAATTCGAGTTAATAATGATGTTAAATGTGTCCATGTAATCAAAATACCATTTACGATGTTTAGAGAAAGTTTTAGAAGTTTCGGTAATTGTTAAGGGTAAAAAATGAGTGATTTTGCACTTTGACCCCTAAAGTGTGGCAAAATTTAGTTTATGACCATAGATGGTTTCTATGATGAACTTAAATGAATTCTAGTAGTTATGGGTCTCTTAAAAGTATAGAGAAATTTTGAGGATCATTGGTTTGAGGAAATATGTTAAAAAGAAAAATTACGTTTTGACCCGCAATCTTTGAGAAATTGCAATTTAGACCCTCTTTTGGGCTTAAGCGAAAATATTGGTAACTTGAGGAGATTATTGTTAATGATATCTTATGGAAGTCATATTCATGTGATTTAGTTGAAATTTATATGACTTGTGATATTTGTGCAACAATACCAATTAAGGATTATGCATGCTTAATTCTTGTTTTATGCAATTGGCGATCATTAATATATGGCATCTATCCTGTTAAGTATGTTCACTTTCATGAGATATTTGATAATAGCATGCTTATATAAATGTATATATGCATACTTATATGATCAACTACTTGATGAATTGTAGCATGTTATGTGTATGATTGATTAATTGAGATGCATATTTAAGAGTTCTATAAGCATAATATATTAAAGGATAAGCTATGATTATATGTTCGTGCTTGCATCTATGAATAACATACTAGGATGAAAGGTGACATAAGACATATGGAAATGATCCTCTAGACTCCCCGAATTAAAGGTTATGAGAGGAGATCCAATGGGGTAATCCTCTAGACTCCCTGAATTAAAGGTTATAAGAGGAGATTCAATAAGGACCCTTTAGACTCCAGGAATTAATGGTTATGAAAGGTGTTCTTAAACCCCCTAACCCGCACTCTGGGAGTCAGGAATTAACTTATCGAGAGGATAAGTGTATACTAGTGACGACTAGTGAGGTATGAAGTCATAACCTAGAACTCTCAAGAGGAGAGAAATTATAGGGTGGTTTCCCCAAGGAAAAAGATTGAGAAATTTAAGTCACCTAAAAGCATATTAAGGAAAAGTTGTATCAAGGGAATTTATGTTCTTTATGTCATAATGCATTTATATATGAACTCTTATGTTATAATGTATATGGCATTGACATGCATTCATGATAATAGTATGATGCATACATGACATCAAGACTCATGTTAAAATATACGGGCCTCGGCTAATGGTATTTGGAACTTAATAAATAAACCTTATATATGCCCACATTTTCATAATGAAACCTGAGGTTCCTTGTAACACCCTAAATCTTAACCCAAGACTACTAGTATGTCCTTAGGTTAATTTTTAGAATATTACCTCTTGGTCTCATCCTTTGGAAAAATACTTAGCGGAAATACGGGTAAAATTTTTCCTTTTAAAATCAAAGTGAGAGCCACGCGCGAAACTTTAAGGGGCAACATAGCAAAACATATAAGCAAAGCATAAGAAACACATCATGTCATGGAAACATCAACTGATTCATAGATATATATATATATAACGTGCCTACCCAAAGAGGCAGGACTATTTGATACACCATGAAGCAAAATACAACTGAAATGCAATACAAGGAAATCATAAAAAGCAAATACAAAAGAAACTACCCCCATACCCGTGTGCACCTAAAGGAGACAACCTCATATACAAAAGAAGGTTTGATCTCTACTACGTGGCGTGTGTGTGCACTAGCTACTACCCCTCCTATGACTACTCCTGTGGGTCCGAGTACTGTGGGGTTGAGTCGATCCACTGGCGAATCTCGGCGGGAGTGGTCGAGTGCATCATCGGGGCATGTCCACCGCGGCGAGGGCGCATAGATGGTCAGCCGAGCCAACCTCGGCCGACCACCGTCTCCTCACTCCCAGCCCTCATCGGTGGAGGAGTAGGACTGGAGCTCCAACTATACATGTGGGATGGCGGGTCCTCGGATGGGTCCGTCTCCGAGTACTGGGGACGCGGCACATACTCGGGGTACTCGCGTACAGCTGACGTCTCGGGCTCCATGCGGAGGATCCGCTCGTCGCGTGGTCTCGCCGCCAAAAATCTGTTATGACGGTAAGGAGCAATGGGTGAAGCGGTAGCTTCGGGATGGGGTGCAGCGAAAGTCGTCCCCATGAACATGAATACTCGACAAAGGCAGCGACCCTCAAATGATATGACCCGAGTGCCGGGTCATGGTGCAGCTCCCATACCGGGTGTCGACGAAGAGTACAAACGCCGCCATCTCAAGATATGACGGAAGAAAAGAGAGAGGGAATGAGAATCTTTCTAAAAGAATTCTCAAGAGGGTTATCCCTACCTAGGTGTCATCGCCACATCCTCAGGAACCTTGGGTTTATTTCTAAAAGGTGTGCATGCATATAAGTTCCTTTTAAGTGGGTTTCCCAAAGAGGTATTTTATCCAAGGTCCATCATATTTTATAATGCGTCTTTATAACTTAAGGTAAATATACTAATGATATGAATGCATCATAAGGTAAACCAAACAATAGAATAACTAGGAAACATTATAACATTGGCATAAGTATAGTTTATGTGACATTGTTAACTTTAACTTTCATCTCATGGGGCCGCCTAAAACTTCTCTAGGTTATGAGCTCATACCTTAACTAGTCGTCACTAGCTCTTACTTTTCCTATGATAAGCGTGAACATAATCCCGACTTAAAGTACGGGCTAGGGGGCAATTTAAGGATCTCCTTTCTAGGATCATTTCCTCTTTGAAACGCTTTGCTAGCCACGTGGGCCTCGCAATTTGTCCGCTTTGGCAGGCTGCATCTACACATACCCTCACGGATTTGTCTCCTCCTGGGGTGCTCGGCCAACCGGTGTCACCCAGGAGAAGCGCCTCAGTGTTGTGTCACATTTATATTTTCATAAGTATTACATCACAATTACCTCATCATTTATCATATTCATTTTTATCATGCATTCTCATGTAGCTTTTTCATAACATATATATATCATCACATGAAACTTTCTCATAACATTCGTCACATAAAACTTTCACACAAACATCATCACATAGTCATATTTAACAATCATCCCCATAGGCTCATAGACATGTTATGTTATATCTCATAGTGCTTTAAACTTCGATTATTATGAGTCTTAAACTTGCAAATTAATTATTCTTAACTTCTTTATACACCTATAGTTTGACAATTAATGAGTTATACAAATCTTATGCTTAAGAACTAATCCAAATAGCACTAAGCGGAATTTGGACAGCTTTATGTTTAAGTGATTACGGAGTTCTAGAAATTACGGTTTAGATCTTTATCTCACTTTCTAAGTTATTGATCATCAACACCTAGTCTCTTGGGAAACTACAAGGTTATAACTAAGTATTTCTCACCTTACCCTATGGTCAAGAACATCTCTAAACCTCAAGAGTGCAGAAATCAAAATACTAACTTTACGGGTACCTAGAAGTCACAATAATGACCCTTTCTAAGTTCGGGTTTGCTCCTAAGGTTTCAAGATTAAGTCCTAAACCAATTATGAGTCATTCCTACACATATAAACTAATTTAAAACCATGATTATTGAATCTAGACCTTGCTGGACAGAATCCAGAAAAATAAATCTTTAAGGGATCTAGAACTCTCAAATTAATTCTTTTCTAGTTCCTAACTTATCCTATCTTTCACATATGAGTCTTAACATAATTATTACCCAAACATAAGCATATTAACATCATTAACACAGCTCATGCAGTGGCCAAACATAGCAAGGCAGAACCGAAACAGAAACTCCATTGAAAGGCATTGAATCATAGTTTCTAAAGCACATAAAATACTAGTTTCTCTTGGAACCTTATAAAAACCTTCAAAACTCTTTTATGAACACTTTTATCATCTAAACTCATGGAAATACTTAATAGGGCAGTGGCTATGTTATTTTCATCTCAAGAGGTCCTAAATTCATAATACTTAGTTCTACACATTCCTTATACTCATATAAGTTTAGAAAAATTATAAAACATAGTTTTCAATACTTGAGGACATTAAGGCCTCATAGGGCCGAAATATGAGCCATAGGAGATCAATGTTTTAGACCTTTGTTTGAGATATCCTTGGGCAAGTCTTTGAGCTCTAGAATCATTAAAGTGATGACATAAAAATAAACATGCTCATGCACTTATTTTAGTTATTGCTAGAAAGTAAAGTGAGAGCATAAAATAAATATGTGGTGCAATATATTATTATCTTTGATATTTAGGTGAGGACTTGAAATATAAATATGATAATGCAAAGCTTGAAACATAAACATGATAATGCAAGTTTATTCATTATCTTGGGATTTAGTGATAGCAAGGAAATAAACATGATATGCAAAGCTTAAAGTAAACATGATGCAAGTTTCATTTTTATGTTTAACTAGAGCTCATTTAAGACTTTAACAAGATAATAACCCCATACAACATCTCAAAGATCACAACACAAGAATCGAAAATCATATAAAAGAGAAAGAAAGTGAAGCTACATCAAGTTCTTTATTAAGTACCCAAAACCCCTATCTAGAGACAAATCTCTAGAACGTGCCGGCCAACTTTAAGGTTGACAAGGGTAGGCTTGGGCTTTTAGAAATCCTTAGATTAATTTTCTTAAGTTGGAAAACCATGTGAGCTAGATAACATATAGATGAAGTTGTAAGAAAAGGAAAACTCAAGCTTTAGAGGTTTCTTTGAGATGAACACAATGTCATCATCTAGAAACTCTCATCATCAAGCTATCATGCTCAAATCAAGGCCTCATGGCCGAAAATGAAAAGGAAAGGAAAGACAAAGGAAAGTTCAAAAAGAATCCAAGAGAAAACTAGAGAAAAACACTTTCTTGAACAAAATAAAGTTTGAAAACATATCCCTACCTTTTGATGAAGATAAAAGCTTGATCTTGAAGATGGAAATGAGATGAGCAACACCTCCTAGGATGGTGGTGATGATTTCGGCCAAGGAAAGGAAAAGGAAAGGAGATGTGTTTTGAGTGAAGTTGTGTTTGAGGTTGAGTGTTTGAAAGCTTTGAGAGTGGTTTAAGGTTATGAGGTGATGGATTAAGGTTATGAGGTGATTATGTGATGGAAGAATGAAGAGGATGAAGATGAAGAGAAAGAGCTCTTAGAACTTTGAGAGAAGGAAAAAGCTTAGTAAGACAACTCTAAAACTCTAAACTTTGCAAATGCTTCAAGGTGCAACAAAGCTAACACAAGTATCCTATTTATAGAAAAACAAAACCATGGAGCTCACATTGGGAGGGTGCTGGCCGTAGCTTTGAAGGGCAAAGGGAGAGAAAAATATCTCTTACACAAGGTCATTCAAGCATGGTTTGAAGTATGGAAGCTATGCTACAAAGTATGGCTTGATGTGAGTTAATTTCCTATCACATTTTTATGAAATTAGGCTTCTAGAACCTTAACATGGCTGGAACTTTTCCAGCCACAAATAAATGGGGAAAATGGGTTGTTTTAATTATTTATTCATGTGGAAATTCAAGCTTGATTGAAAGTTATGACAAGGTATAGTGTATGTGACTTGAGGTATGGCCTTGGAGTGTTGAAAAATTGAACATGTGATGCATAATGGAGGGAGTGAGGCTTCGCCAGCTTGGGGCTGCAGAATGGGAGGATGATTTGACCATTTAATTGTGTGTTAATGGTAGGTTTAGATGTGTATTAGCTTAGGTACAAGGTTAGGAATGATTAAGCTTAAGTTTAGGTAACTAAGAATGTGATTTAGGGAGTTTATGACAAGTTTAGGAGTGCTCATACATCATTAAAGAATTTAAAACTCATTTATGAATAAACAATGTGTAACACAATTCCATGATTTAAGGAATTGGAAAGAGAAAACACTATTCAAGATTCTATGACTAGGTGTCATAAAATTAAAATATGATTTTAGGTTGTAATTAAGTACTCTTTGGTTCTAATCAACTTTAATAAATTATTTTGACTCTAGATTAATTAAGAAAATTAATTAACCTTCGATTAGAGCCTAATATTGCTTAGGTTTGCTTAATCGTGTGGTTAAGCGTAAAGATCTGAAACTAGGGGCAAAACCGTAATTTTGCACTAATTTTGCCCGGGACTTCAAAAATTAAAACTGAGGTCATAGAATACATAAAAACGCCTTTTAAAACCATCTGGAGAAGTCTCGGGTTCATCCGGCACTTGCAAACGGGTAAAACACCACAGAGGCGTTTTGGTCATTTTGACCTGAAAACTCGAAAAACGAGATTTTCGATCCCGGGAAGGTACATAAGTTTTCTAATCCCCTTCCAACATTGAGTTTGCCCTTCGAGTCTTGCCAGACCGGCTTTCCTCGGTCAGTGAAAATGACCTCAGGGGCATTTTGGTCATTTTCACTCTAACAGAAAAAATCGGGCGTTACATTACTCCCCTCCTTAAAAAGAATTTCGATTGTACCTTAGAAAAGCTCTGGATATTTGGACTTCATCTCTGACTCTAGTTCCCACGTGTATTCTTCCGACTTGCCTTGTCCCCACGCCACTTTTACCAAAGGAACAGACTTGCTCCTTAACTGCTTGACTCCGTGATCCACTATTCTCGTAGGCGGTACATTGAAAGTGAGGTCCTCCCTTAACTGTACATGCTCTGGTTCTAGGACATGGCTAGGGTCGGACTCATATTTACGTAACTGGGAGACGTGAAAGACATCATGAAGGTTTGATAGATTGGGTGGTAAGGCTATTTTGTAAGCTACGGATCCGACTCTTTGAAGAATTTCAAAAGGACCGAGAAATCGGGGACTCAACTTTTTAACTTTCATGGCTCTTCCTATTCCTGTAGTGGGGGTGATTCTTAGAAATACATGTTCTCCCTCTTGGAACTCCAAGGGCTTGCGCCTTTTGTCCGCGTAGCTTTTCTGTCGACTTTGAGCGGTTAAGATTCTATCCTTGATCTTCTTGATTTGTTCCGCTGCTTCCTCACTACCTCAGGTCCTAAGACACTTTGCTCTCGGGCTCGTACCAACACAAGGGTGATTGGCACTTCCTTCCGTATAATGCCTCGTGACGGTGCACATATCGATGCTTGCGTGATAATCCGTTGTTATTCGCAATCTCGATCAAAGGCATGTACTTATCCCTACTTCCTTTTTGGTCTAAGACACAGGCTCTCAAAGATATCTTCTAGGGTTTGGATTGTCCTCTCGGACTGACCATCCGTTTGTGGGTGGTAAGCAGTGCTTAGGCACAACTTGGAACCAAACGCCTTTTGAAAGGCTCCCCAAAAACGTGACGTAAACCGCGGATCTCGATCCGAGATTATCGTTGATGGTACTCCATGCAACCTTACTATTTCTTGGATGTAAAGCTGGGCCAACTTATCCAACGAGTACGTGACTCGAATAGGTAGAAAGTGAGCCGACTTAGTCAGTCGATCCACGATTACCCATACGGCATCGTGGCCAGCTTGGGTCTTTGGCAATCCTGTCACGAAGTCCATTGATATACTCTCCCACTTCCACTCGGGGATCGACAGGGGTTGCAACATGCCAGAAGGTTTTTGGTGTTCGATCTTGACCTTTGGGACCAAACACTTACTCACCCAGCGACCACATCCTTCTTTAATCCGGCCACCAAAACATCCTCTTCAAGTCCTGATACATCTTCGTAGTACCAGGATGGATGGCAAAATGGCTCTTGTGAGCTTCCTCCAAGATCTTCTCTGGGAGGTCACCATCTTGTGGCACACAGATTCGCCCCTCGAACCTCCATAACCAGTCGGGGCCTCGTACAAAACCTTTCAACTTTCCAGCCTTTACTGCCTCGATTGTCTCCATAAAGTCCTCATTTTCTCTTTGGGCAAGCATAATCCTTTGCTTAAACCCACCGGGTCACCGTGAGATGACTCATCACGATGCCATTCTCCGTTATAGACATTCCAAGATTCATATTCCTAAATTGCTCTATTAACCCAACTTCATTAAACATCATACTTGACAGACGTAACGAGTTTCGGCTCAAGGCGTCGGGTACTACATTAGCCTTGCCGGGTGGTAACTTAAACCAAAATCGTAGTCCTTGAGGAATTCCATCCATCTCCTTTGCCTCATATTCAACTCCTTTTGATCAAAGAGATGCTTGAGACTCTTATGATCGGAGAAAACTTCAAACCTCACACCATACAAATGGTGTCTCCACATCTTCAGAGCGAACACGATGGCTGCTAGTTCTAGGTCATGGGTGGGGTAGGTTACCTCATGAGGCTTGAGTTGTCCGGACGCATAGGCTACCACTTGCCTGCTTTGCATCAACACACAACCTAAACCCTTGCTGAAGCATCGCAATATACCTCAAAGGGTACATTGGGGTCGAGTAAAACTAAAAGCGGGGTTGAGGTGAGCTTTTCCTTAAGCTCTAGGAAACTCTTTTTCACACTCGGGGCTCCACTCAAGCGGGGCATTCTTCCTAGTGAGCTTGGTTAAGGGTAGGGCTAACTGGAAAATCCTTTAATGAACCTACGATAATATCCAGCTAAACCCAAAAAGCTTCTAATCTCGATTCTGAGGTTGGTCTATCCCAATTCATCACAGCCTCTATCTTACTTGGGTCGATACTATGCCACCTTTTGACACAACATGTCCTAAGAATTTTACCTCCTCTAACCAAAATTCACACTTAGACAACTTAGCGTATAACTTTTTCTCCTTTAATACCTCTAAAACCAACCTTAAATGACGTTCATGCTCCTCGTGGGTTTTCGAATAGATGAGAATATCATCTATGAACACAACTACGAATTGATCTAAATAGGGTCTAAAGATCCTATTCATGTATTCCATAAAAATCATGGGAGCATTTGTCAAACCAAACGACATTACATTGAACTCAAAGTGTCCATACCGAGTTCGAAAGGCGGTTTTAGGAATATCCGAATCTCTCACCCTAATCTGATGGTAACCGGACCTTAAATCAATCTTAGAAAACACTACTGCTCCTTTCAATTGGTCCATAAGATCATCAATCCTAGGCAATGGGTATTTATTCTTTATGGTTACTTGGTTCAACTGCCTATAGTCTATACACATCCTCATGCTTCCGCCCTTTTCTTTTCACAAATAAGACCTGAGCGCCTCAAGGTGAAGCACTTCGGCCTTTATAAAACTCTTTTCTAACAACTCCTCTAACTCGGGTTTTCAACTCTGCTAACTCCGAGGGTGACATCCTATACGGGGCTATAGAGATTGGTCCCCGTCCCAGGAACCAACTCTATGGAGAACTCCACTTCTCTTCGGGAGGGAACTCGGTATTTCATCCTGAAACACCTCGGGATAGTCTCTCACCACAGGTATCTCACCTAGGTTTTGCTCCAAGTCTACATCACAAAGGGTTAGGAGAACATATCCCTTAGTTTTCTTCCCACTACGTAAGACCTCTACGGAATTTAGGTACAGCCTAATGGGTTGAGTGATGTTTTCGGAGGAGAAGGAAAAACTACGGTTTGGGTTCCACAATCTAACATCACACGGTTGGGGTGAAGCCAGTTCATGCCTAAGATAATGCCTATGTCTTTCAAGGGTAAACAAATTAAATCTATGATAAAAGACCTATTTTCTACAACAAGATGACAGCTTAAACAACAACGGTAAGTATTAACAGGCGATTTGTAGGAGTAGAAACAATAAGATCAAGGGAAGTTTAGAGACTTTTAGATTTAAGGACTCGACACTAGCAAGTGAAATGAAAGAATGAGTAGCACCAGAGTCATATAGTACAGCTTAAGGCTTTACCATTTACTGCACATACCTTCGATGAGATCTTTGGACTTCTTGGCGTCTTCCACGTTAAGGGTAAAGACCCTTCCTCGGTATTGTGGTCGGGGGTTTTGGTTCGATGTCCCTTGTCCGGTGCAGTCCTTTGCATAGTGGCCAGGCTTGCCACACTTGAAACACACATTCTGACCGGCTAAGCATGGGCGATTCCCGTGGTTCTTCCCGCATTGTGGGCGACGCCACAAATGTTGCTCCGGGTAAGCAAAGAGGGGTTTGTGGTGCCTTGTTCTTGGCTCCACTTGGTCCTCCATTGTGGTTTCGGGGTCCACCCGGTCAACGGGGTTGATTATTGAAATTCCTCGGGCCTTGATGTGGAAATGGCGGCCTTTGGTGTTGTTTGGATTGTTGGTGAGCAGGAGCTCTTGGCGGTTGTTGTTGTTGTTGTCGGAACTAGTTGGACTGGTAGGGGTTGTAGTGATTCGGCCGACGGCATGCGGTTTGAACTGGGCTTGAGGTCCGAGCCCTTAGCTCGCCTCCGCCTTGTGATTTGAATCTTTCTCTGCCCTTCTTCAAGTATCCGCACTTGTTGACCAGGGTCGGGAAGTCTCGATCTCCATATGGGCCACAACAGAAGTTCATTTCTCGCCTTGACCGCCTCATACTTCACACACTTCCAAACTTCATCGGGGTTCCTTGGAATACCCGAGAGAACTTGATTAGCTCCTCAAACTTCGCAGTTGTATTGAGCTACAGAGACCCTCCTTGGGTTAATCGCATGAACTCAACGCCCTTCGCTCCTTACGGACTCGGAAAGTACTTCTCATAGAAGTAAGTCTTGAATGTACCCCTACCAATGGGAGTTCCAGAGGCCTCTAGCAGATGCCTCGTGCCGCTCCACCGTAACTCAAGGCCGGATTTCAAAGATGAAAGCAAAGAATGTGACCTTCGCTCCTACGAAAGGTGTAACGACAGAGTAGATCTTCTCCATGTCTTTGATCCACTCATCGCCTTGCTCGGGTCCATTACCTCTCGGAACAACGGCGGGTTCGCTTGCGGAACTCGGGCCGAAGCGGACTTGTTCCACCATCTCTCGCAGCAGGGGAGGAGGGGGAACAGGAGCAGCATTCGCTTGTTGATCCATTCGGTCGAACATCCGTTCCATGGCTTGCGCCATGCGACGGACAATAGCAGCAGTTGTATCATCTTGTTCAACATCGGGTGTAGTCCTAGGCCGTCGTCGCGGTGCCATTGGTCCCTATACACATGAAACAATGAACATTAAGTTGATCAGGCTCAACATCCATGCAAAATGAGCTAGTTACCATGGCACTTGCAACCAACAGAAGTCATGCATCTCTAGTCCTACAGCTTATCTCTATCAAGCACTATACATGACATAACTATCGTATTATGCTTATAAAGCATAGTCAGTCCAATCCTCAGGCTCCATGAGAATCGAACTGCTCTGATACCATAATGTAACACCCTAAATCTTAACCCAAGACTACTAGTATGTCCTTAGGTTAATTTTTAGAATATTACCTCTTGGTCTCATCCTTTGGAAAAATACTTAGCGGAAATACGGGTAAAATTTTTCCTTTTAAAATCAAAGTGAGAGCCACGCGCGAAACTTTAAGGGGCAACATAGCGAAACATATAAGCAAAGCATAAGAAACACATCATGTCATGGAAACATCAACTGATTCATAGATATATATATATATAACGTGCCTACCCAAAGAGGCAGGACTATTTGATACACCATGAAGCAAAATACAACTGAAATGCAATACAAGGAAATCATAAAAAGCAAATACAAAAGAAACTACCCCCATACCCGTGTGCACCTAAAGGAGACAACCTCATATACAAAAGAAGGTTTGATCTCTACTATGTGGCGTGTGTGTGCACTAGCTACTACCCTCCTATGACTACTCCGTGGGTCCGAGCATCGTGGGGTCGAGTCGATCCAATGGCGAATCTCGGCCGGGAGTGGTCGAGTGCATCATCGGGCATGTCCACCGCGGCGAGGGCGCATAGATGGTCAGCCGAGCTAACCTCGGCCGACCACCGCCTCTCACTCCCACCCTCATCGGGTGGAGGAGTAGGACCGAGCTCCAACCGCACATGTAGGATGGCGGGTCCTCGGATGGGTCCGTCTCAGAAGTATCGGGACGCGGCACATACTCGGGGTACTCGCATCGCTGATGTCTCGGGCTCCATGCGGAGGATCTGCTCGTCGCGTGGTCTCGCCGCTCAAAAATCCCGTTATGACGGTGAAGGAGCAATGGGTGAAGCGGTAGCTCGATCTGGCACGCGAAGGGTCGCCCCATGAACATGAATACTCCGACAAAGGCAGCGACCCTCAAAATGATATGACCCGAAAGTGCCGGTCATGGTTCACTCCCATACCGGGTGTCGATTTAAGAGTACAAACGCCGCCATCTCAAGATATGACGGAAGAAAAGAGAGAGGGAATGAGAATCTTTCTAAAAGAATTCTCAAGAGGGTTATCCCTACCTAGGTGTCATCGCCACATCCTCGGGAACCTTGGGTTTATTTCTAAAAGGTGTGCATGTATATAATTTCCTTTTAAGTTGGTTTTCCAAAGAGGTACTTTATCCAAGGTCCGTCATATTTTATAATGCGTCTTTATAACTTAAGGTAAATACACTAATGATATGAATGCATCATAAGGTAACCCAAACAATAGAATGACTAGGAAACATTATAACATTGGCATAAGTATAGTTTATGTGACATTGTTAACTTTAACTTTCATCTCATGGGGCCGCTCTAAAACTTCTCTAGGTTATGAGCTCATACCTTAACTAGTCGTCACTAGCTCTTACTTATCCTATGATAAGCGTAACATAATCCCGACTTAAAGTACGGGCTAGGGGGCAATTTAAGGATCTCCTTTCTAGGATCATTTCCTCTTTGAAACGCTTTGCTAGCCACGTGGGCCTCGCAATTTGTCCGCTTTGGCAGGCTGCATCTACACATACCCTCACGGATTTGTCTCCTCCTGGGGTGCTCGGCCAACCGTGTCACCCAGAGAAGCGCCTCTGTTGTGTCACATTTATATTTTCATAAGTATTACATCACAATTACTCTCATCATTTATCATATTCATTTTTATCATGCATTCTCATGTAGCTTTTTCATAACATATATATATCATCACATGAAACTTTCTCATAACATTCGTCACATAAAACTTTCACACAAACATCATCACATAGTCATATTTAACAATCATCCCCATAGGCTCATAGACATGTTATGTTATATCTCATAGTGCTTTAAACTTCGATTATTATGAGTCTTAAACTTGCAAATTAATTATTCTTAACTTCTTTATACACCTATAGTTTGACAATTAATGAGTTATACAAATCTTATGCTTAAGAACTAATCCAAATAGCACTAAGCGGAATTTGGACAGCTTTATGTTTAAGTGATTACGGAGTTCTAGAAATTACGGTTTAGATCTTTATCTCACTTTCTAAGTTATTGATCATCAACACCTAGTCTCTTGGGAAACTACAAGGTTATAACTAAGTATTTCTCACCTTACCCTATGGTCAAGAACATCTCTAAACCTCAAGAGTGCAGAAATCAAAATACTAACTTTACGGGTACCTAGAAGTCACAATAATGACCCTTTCTAAGTTCGGTTTGCTCCTAAGGTTTCAAGATTAAGTCCTAAACCAATTATGAGTCATTCCTACACATATAAACTAATTTAAAACCATGATTATTGAATCTAGACCTTGCTGGACAGAATCCAGAAAAATAAATCTTTAAGGGATCTAGAACTCTCAAATTAATTCTTTTCTAGTTCCTAACTTATCCTATCTTTCACATATGAGTCTTAACATAATTATTACCCAAACATAAGCATATTAACATCATTAACACAGCTCATGCAGTGGCCAAACATAGCAAGGCAGAACCAAACAGAAACTCCATTGAAAGGCATTGAATCATAGTTTCTAAAGCACATAAAATACTAGTTTCTCTTGGAACCTTATAAAAACCTTCAAAACTCTTTTATGAACACTTTTATCATCTAAACTCATGGAAATACTTAATAGGGCAGTGGCTATGTTATTTTCATCTCAAGAGGTCCTAAATTCATAATACTTAGTTCTACACATTCCTTATACTCATATAAGTTTAGAAAAATTATAAAACATAGTTTTCAATACTTGAGGACATTAAGGCCTCATAGGGCCAAATATGAGCCATAGGAGATCAATGTTTTAGACCTTTGTTTGAGATATCCTTGGGCAAGTCTTTGAGCTCTAGAATCATTAAAGTGATGACATAAAAATAAACATGCTCATGCACTTATTTTAGTTATTGCTAGAAAGTAAAGTGAGAGCATAAAATAAATATGTGGTGCAATATATTATTATCTTTGATATTTAGGTGAGGACTTGAAATATAAATATGATAATGCAAAGCTTGAAACATAAACATGATAATGCAAGTTTATTCATTATCTTGGGATTTAGTGATAGCAAGGAAATAAACATGATATGCAAAGCTTAAAGTAAACATGATGCAAGTTTCATTTTTATGTTTAACTAGAGCTCATTTAAGACTTTAACAAGATAATAACCCCATACAACATCTCAAAGATCACAACACAAGAATCGAAAATCATATAAAAGAGAAAGAAAGTGAAGCTACATCAAGTTCTTTATTAAGTACCCAAAACCCATATCTAGAGACAAATCTCTAGAACGTGCCGCCAACTTTAAGGTTGACAAGGGTAGGCTTGGGCTTTTAGAAATCCTTAGATTAATTTTCTTAAGTTGGAAACCCATGTGAGCTAGATAACATATAGATGAAGTTGTAAGAAAAGGAAAACTCAAGCTTTAGAGGTTTCTTTGAGATGAACACTATGTCATCATCTAGAAACTCTCATCATCAAGCTATCATGCTCAAATCAAGGCCTCATGGCCGAAAATGAAAAGGAAAGGAAAGACAAAGGAAAGTTCAAAAAGAATCCAAGAGAAAACTAGAGAAAAACACTTTCTTGAACAAAATAAAGTTTGAAAACATATCCCTACCTTTTGATGAAGATAAAAGCTTGATCTTGAAGATGGAAATGAGATGAGCAACACCTCCTAGGATGGTGGTGATGATTTCGGCCAAGGAAAGGAAAAGGAAAGGAGATGTGTTTTGAGTGAAGTTGTGTTTGAGGTTGAGTGTTTGAAAGCTTTGAGAGTGGTTTAAGGTTATGAGGTGATGGATTAAGGTTATGAGGTGATTATGTGATGGAAGAATGAAGAGGATGAAGATGAAGAGAAAGAGCTCTTAGAACTTTGAGAGAAGGAAAAGCTTAGTAAGACAACTCTAAAACTCTAAACTTTGCAAATGCTTCAAGGTGCAACAAAGCTAACACAAGTATCCTATTTATAGAAAAACAAAACCATGGAGCTCACATTGGGAGGGTGCTGGCCGTAGCTTTGAAGGGCAAAGGGAGAGAAAAATATCTCTTACACAAGGTCATTCAAGCATGGTTTGAAGTATGGAAGCTATGCTACAAAGTATGGCTTGATGTGAGTTAATTTCCTATCACATTTTTATGAAATTAGGCTTCTAGAACCTTAACATGGCTGGAACTTTTCCAGCCACAAATAAATGGGGAAAATGGGTTGTTTTAATTATTTATTCATGTGGAAATTCAAGCTTGATTGAAAGTTATGACAAGGTATAGTGTATGTGACTTGAGGTATGGCCTTGGTGTGTTGAAAAATTGAACATGTGATGCATAATGGAGGGAGTGAGGCTTCGTCCAGCTTGGGGCAGCAGAATGGGAGGATGATTTGACCATTTAATTGTGTGTTAATGGTAGGTTTAGATGTGTATTAGCTTAGGTACAAGGTTAGGAATGATTAAGCTTAAGTTTAGGTAACTAAGAATGTGATTTAGGAGTTTATGACAAGTTTAGGAGTGCTCATACATCATTAAAGAATTTAAAACTCATTTATGAATAAACAATGTGTAACACAATTCCATGATTTAAGGAATTGGAAAGAGAAAACACTATTCAAGATTCTATGACTAGGTGTCATAAAATTAAAATATGATTTTAGGTTGTAATTAAGTACTTTTTGGTTCTAATCAACTTTAATAAATTATTTTGACTCTAGATTAATTAAGAAAATTAATTAACCTTCGATTAGAGCCTAATATTGCTTAGGTTTGCTTAATCGTGTGATTAAGCGTAAAAGTACGAAACTAGGGGCAAAACCGTAATTTTGCACTAATTTTGCCCGGGACTTCAAAAATTAAAACTGAGGTCATAGAATACATAAAAACGCCTTTTAAAACCATCTGGAGAAGTTTCGGGTTCATCCGGCACTTGCAAACGGGTAAAACATCACAGGGGCGTTTTGGTCATTTTGACCTGAAAACTCGAAAAACGAGATTTTCGATCCCTGAAGGTACATAAGTTTTCTAATCCTTCCAACATTGAGTTTGCCCTTCGAGTACTGCCAAGACCGCTTTCCTCGAATTCCGGGCTGAAAATGACCTCAGGGGCATTTTGGTCATTTTCACTCTAACAGAAAAAAAATCGGGGCGTTACATTCCTGGGGACGATGATGATGACACTCATATTAGGAGGTGGAGGCCCTACTGAGATTCTTTTATAAAATTCTCACTCCCTCTTTATTTCTTTCCATCTCATCTTCAGATGTAGATGGCGACGTTTGTGATTTATGTTGATGCCCCTTCATGGGAAATGCATTTCAACCCGGCTAACCGATCATACTATTTTATGGGTCGTTGTGCTGTTCGTTTGTATGTATTCATGGATCGTCCTTTTGCATACCCAGTTTCTAGTATGTGGTTTTCTCCTACCGCCCTTTTTCGGATGACCTTGCTTCGAGCATGCACAACCACATCCTTGGCAATTTTCTCAACTTTTCATATCAGCGGTTTGAGATTTCCCTGACTATACACCAAGGTCGCCACCTCGCTCTACTGGTTCGTGGTTGGACCCATCTGAGGATATACCATCCGGTCACTATTTAGGCGAATTTGCTCCTGCTGCCTCTATGGAACGGGAGTACGATAGCAATGGAGAAGCTACTGTCACGCAACCAGTGAGAGGAGCCACTACGTCGAGGTGCTCATGTTCTACCTATGAGACGTCTTGCCTCTGGTGATGAGCCAACTCGTAGAATCCATTCTAGGCACTCCGAGTAGGAAATGTGAGAGAAAAATCTTATGGTAGTTTGTTAAGTTTTTATTTGCATGATAATTTTTGTTGGACTAATGTATTTGTCTTGATCTATGTCAGTGATGTGCTGCTTTGTTTCCTGTAAGTTTTGGGTAATCAGTAAGGAACGATCATCATTTATAATGGTGTCGTTATATTAATTGAGTGAGGTATTTCATATTTATCTGTGATTCAATGTCATCTTTTTACTTTTATAGGTAAGGTGGTTGATACAAATTAGTTAGTATGCGCGGCTCACGTTTTGTATTTTTTTTAAAAAAAATTTACCATATTTTTGCTAAAGTATTTTCAATGGTTTAAGTTAAAGACTGGAACAAAAGAGTAATAACTAATAATTAACTTAAATGCGTCCTAGGCGTGTTGAGTTAAATATTAGGATGTTACAAACGGTAGCTCTGTACAGGGTGTGCAAAGAGGCGTCCGATAAACATGAAGACTCGTACGGTGCACTGCCCCTCAAAATGGTATGATCCGTGATTCGTATCAAAGTGAACCTCCCAAGTCAGCATGTCGACAAAAACCACGAACGTCGCCATCGCTCTCTGAAGATGTGACGGAAGAAAGAAAAGGAAGAGAAAGGAGTGAGAATTCTTGCTAAAGAATCTCAGTAGGAGTCTCCTATCCTAGGGTTACGCTGCTCACATCCTCAGGAACCTTGGGTTTAATTATAAAAAGGTGTACATGCATAAAAGGTTCATTATTTAGGGTTTATAAAACCAATTATCTAAGGTTCATTCCTTTTAGCATGCATCTTGATGTCATGAATGCAACATATTAAAACATGAATGCATGGCAATACTTGAGCATATAAATCAACAAATCAAATCATATAGAAACAATCCATGTGGCATAAGGGCAATAACTCTCAAATGGGACTTTCATCAATATGTGTGACATCATTCATGGAATCTTTAGCAATGTAGAGGCCACCCTAATAATAATAACTAGGCTATGAGCTCATACCTCAGCTAGTCGTCACTAGCTCTTGCTTATTATCTGAATAAGCGAATAATAAAATAACATACCCGACTACTTAAGAGTACGGGCTAGGGGGCTAGGGAACTCCTCTCTTAGGATATACCTTCTTTGAAACGCTCTACTGGCCTCGAGTGCATAGCGAATTGTCCACTTTGGAAAGGCTCATCTCCAGACCCTCACGGATTTGCTTCCTCCTCACTATAACAGGAGAAGTATGTCTCAGTGCTTGCCACATAAAAATCTCCTGGGGGTGCCTGGCTCAACCATGTCATCCAGGGTTTTCAATCTCATATGGTACTTTTAAAAACATTTTTCAACCCTTTTAGGTTTGACGAAAATTCGGCAACATAACAGCTGTTAAACCGAATTTCCTTCAAACCAACATTTATGCCACAAGCTAAAATCACAAACATGTTTCTCATTCAGACCTCATGCTTAGAATAAACTCATGTCTCAATCAATTCATCTCATCATAACTCATACATCATATACATCTCATCATCATTATAGAATTCAAGACTACTTAGTGTCATATGCATTGACCCTTAAGGTCCTTAACTCACAATCTAAGTTATAAATCATCACAACTTAATCTCTCGGGTACCTATAGGCTCATGTCTAAGTATTCCTCACTCAATACTATAATCATAAACATCTCTAAACCTCAAGAGTGCATAATCTAAAATTCTAACTTTACGGGTACCTAGGGGTCACAACAATGACCCTTTCTAAGTTCGGTTTGTTCCTAAGGCATTAAGATCAAGTCCTAAACCAATTATGAGTCATTCCTACACATTTAAGCTATTTTAAAACCATGATTATCACTTCTAAACCATGCTGGACAGAATCCAGAAAAATCATTTACTAAGGGAACTAAAACTCTCAAATTAATTCCTTTTCTAGTCACTAACTTCTCTAATCTTTCACTTATGGATTTCAACATTATTTATGCTCAAACATACTCATATTATCATCATCAAAACAGCATAAACAGTGATCATATCAAGGCAAGGCAGAATCGAAAATCCATCTCCATGAAAAGCATAGAACTTGATTTCTAAAGCACATAAAATACTAGTTTCTCTTGGAACCTTTTTAAAACTATCAAAACTCATTTATAAAAATTTGTATCATCTAAAGTCTCCAAAATATCCTCAAGGGCAGTAGCTAATCCAAATTGATCTCAAGAGGTTTTAAAATCATAAAACTTTGTTCTAAACATTTCTTGGACTCATACAAGTTTAGAAAAATTATGAAACATAGATTTTGATGCTTGTAACAAACAAAACTTCTTAAGGCCGAAATCAAAGCTAAAGAATACATATTTTTCAAGCATTTGTTTGAGACAACAAGGGGCAAATCTTTGAGCTCTAGGTTCTCTTAAGTGATGACATAAAAATAAACATGCTCATGCACTTGTTTTAGCTTTCATTAGAAAGTAAAATGAGAGCATAAAATAAACATGAGATGCAACTTATTATTATCTTTGATATTTAAGTGAGGACTTGAAATATAAACATGATAATGCAAGGCTTGAAATATAAATATGATAGTGCAAGTTCATTCATTATCTTGGTACTTAGTGATAGCAAGGAAAGTAAATATGATGTGCAAGGCATAAACATAAATATGAATGCACGGTTCATTTTTAATCTTAGCTAAAGCTCTTACAATACTTTAGAGATCAACACTACCCAACATTTATCTCATCACAAAGAGAGCTTTAGAGTTCTTGAACCAAGTTCTTAAAGGAACTATGTGGTTCTTGAACATCATCATCAAGCTCAAAAGTAACAAACTTTTAAAAGAAATAAAACCTCAAAGAAAAGGAACCAAGGCCAAATTTCAAAGGAAGGGAAATAAAGAAACCGAAACCATATAGCAAGAGAAGTGAAAATGTTCCTTCAGCTAAAATCATTTTAAGTTAGAAAATAAAGAGGAAACTTAAAGAAAGTAAAAACATCAAGCTCTAGAGGTTCCTTTGAGATGAATATATGGTCATCATCTAGGAGCTCTCATCATTGAGCTATCATGAACCAAACAAGGCCTCATGGCCAAAACAAGGAAAAAGAAAAACAAGAAAAGTTTCAAAAAGAAACCAAGAGAAAACTAGAAGAAAATCATAGTTTTCAACAAAACAAAGTTTAGAAAAACACTCCTACCTAGAGTGAAGATGACAACTCGAACTTGAAAAGGAAAAAAAGAAGGAGAACTCCTCCAAGGATGATGATGAGCTTCGGCCTTGTGAGAATAGAGAGAGTGGAGATGTGTTTTGAGTGAAGTTGTGTTTGAAGTCAAGTGTTTGAGAGCTAAGGAGATGATCTAAGGTGATGAGGTGGTTGTTTGAGATAATGAGATGATTATGTGATGAGAGGATGAAGAGGATGAAGATGAAGAGAAAAGGAAAACTCTCTTGAAACTTGAGAGAAAACAAAAAACTCAAGGAAAGCTTTGGAAACTTGAAACTTTGCAAATGATCTAAAGTGTTTGCAAGCTCAAGTAAGTAAGGTATTTATAGAAAATGAAAACAAATGAAGTACCATGGAGAGAAGGGGTTGGCCATAGCTTTTGGGAGGGAAAGGAAGAGAAAAATATCTCTTACAACTTGTCATTCAAGCATGGTTTGAGGTATGGAAGTTATGGTGCAAAGCATGACTTCAAGTATGGTAATTTCCCTTTGCTTGAAATTAAAATAATCCTTCTAGAAGGCAAAGAGGGCTGGCTAAATTTGAACCACAAAAATGAGAGAAAAAGTCTTCTAGAAGTGGTCATATGAAGCATGGATGAAAGTATAGTGTTTGTATGACAAAGTATGGTTTATGGTGAGGTGGAAGCATGGCCTTGGAGTGTCAAAAATTTGAGCATGTGATGGAAAATGGGGGAGGAGTGGCTTCGGCCTGACCAGGTACAGCAAGGGGGAGGAAGTGTTGATCATGTTATTGGATGCTAATGATAGGTTTAAGTGTAGATTAGTTTAGGTACAAGGTTAGGAATCATTAAGCATAAGTTTAGGTAACTAAGAATGGGGTTTAAGAGTTTTATGACAAGGTTTAGGAGAGCTCATACATCATTAGAGAATTTAAAACTCATTTGTGAATAAACAATTGAAAACACAATTCCATGATTTAAGGAATTGGAGAGAGAATTTATTATTCAAGATTCCATGACTAGGAATCTTGAATTTAAAATAAGATTTCAAGTTGTAATTAAGCATTCTTAGGTTCTAATCAACTTTAATAAATTATTTTGACTCAAGATTAATTATGAAAATTAATTAATCTTCGATTAGAGCCTAATATCGCTTAGGTTTGCTTAATCACACGATTAAGCTCGAAAACACAAAACTAGGGGCAAAATCATAATTTTGCACTAATTTTGCCCGGGACCTCCGAGACTAAAACTGAAGTCAAAGCATACATAAAAACGCCTTTTAAAACCATATGGAGAAGTTTTGGGTTCATCCGTCACTTGCAAGCGGGTAAAACATCACAGGGGTATTTTGGTCATGTTGACTCGAAAACTCGAAAAATGAGATTTTCGATCCTGGGAAGGTACACAGGCCAACTAATCCCCTTCCATCATTGAGTTTGCCTTTCGAGTACTATCGGGTCGGCTTTCCTCGAATTCCGGGCTGAAAATGACCTCAAGGGCATTTTGGTCATTTTCACTCTAACAGAAAAATCGGGGTGTCACACATTACATGGTTGGTAATGGCATGAACTTCCGTCCAATCCAAATGTTCATGTATTTCTCTAATTGAAGCTCTGATCTAATATCCATAGAAGAAGATAATATGAAATATAAATTGGACACTTTCTCGTTAGCGAGATATTAAGAGGGATAAATTGCTTTGGATTATCACTTTATATGTAATTCAGTATATGGCATGTTGGTGGTACATGATAAATAATGTAGCATGATTTTGAAAATGTATATTATAATGCATTTTGTTTTTGGCTAAATAAACATTATTTGAAGTACCATGATTAATCTCAATATATAATATTCAGATATACTTTCTTAAAATAATTTTGCCATTCCTCGTGCAAGCACATGCTATAAAACTAGTTTTAGAAATGTAAAATAGAGAATCTAAACTCTACCATTTAAGCTTGTGGTTAGCTAGAATAATTTAAAAAGGACATAATAAACCCATTAAACTATAGTTTTCATAATTGGACAGGTGATCGACTCAGTCAAGGTCTAGTTGAACCGGTGGGTCATGGGTTCAAACGGATGAACCGGATTTAATTAAATAAATATACAAAATATAATTTAAGGTCATCTAATATGTAATATATATAATAAATGTAACATATATAGCAAAGGGTGCGGTTGGTATAGTGGTAGACATACTTCCATTTTCTGCTTTGGCGAGGGTTTGAACCCTGAAGGAGACTTTTGCCAAAATTGAAAATTCCCACATGCTTCCATGTATGTAATATGTATAATAAAAGCAACATATATAACAAGGAGCGTGGCTGGCAAAGTGGCCGGGACACTTCCACTTGCCTGCCATGGTGGGGTTTTGAATCCTACCAAGGGGATTTTGTCAAAATTCCCACATGCCATGGTTAGTCCAGTTGCAATGAACCGGCTGGGTGGTTCACTTGTCGATTCGACAAAAATCAGCCGGTTGACCCTGATTTTGACCATGGTTGACTAGTTCAATTGCAGAACTAGTCTGATCACATGATCAAAGCAGCCTGAACTAGCCAGTCTGGTCCGATTTTTGAAACCATGCGTTAAACACACACGTCCAAGAAAATTAAAAATTAAGATAAGGACAATTGTTGACAATCTTCATAGGCAACTCTAGAAAAATATAATGTATTGTTCCTATTGGAACGTGGTGTGGATGAGTGGAGTAGTGGTGAACAACAAAAGCAACAGTAGTGTTGTGCCTAGAAAGCAAACAAAAAGGAATGTTAAACCTTTTTCCTTGGTAGCGATTGGATTGCCTGTAACACCCTAAATCTTAACCCAAGACTACTAGTATGTACTTAGGTTAATCTTTAGAATATTACCTCTTGGTCTCATCTTTTACTTAGAAAATACTTAGCGGAAATATGGGTAAAATTTTTCTTTTTGGAATTTAAATCAAAGTGAGAGCCACGCACGAATCTTTAAGAGGGAGCATAGCGCAACATATAAGCAAAGCATAAGAAACATATCATATCATGGAAACATCAACTGAGTCATAGATATATATATATATATATATAACGTGCCTACCCAAAGAGGCAGGACTATTTGATACATCATGAAGCGAAATACAACTGAAATGCAATACAAGGAAATCATAAAAAGCAAATACAAAAGAGACTACCCCCATACCCATGTGCACCTAAAGGAGACAACCTCATATACAAAAGAAGGTTTGTCCTCTACTATGTGGCGTGTGTGTGCACTAACTATTACCCCTCCTATGACTACTCCTGTGGGTCCGAGTACTGCGGGGTCGAGTCGATCCACTGGCGAATCTCGGCGGGAGTGGTCGAGTGCATCATCGGGGCATGTCCACCGCGGCGAGGGCGCATAGATGGCCGTCGAGCCAACCTCGGCCGACCATGCCTCCTCACTCCCACCCTCATCGGTGGAGGAGTGGGACCGGAGCTCCAACTGTACATGTGGGATGGCGGGTCCTCGGATGGGTCCGTCTCAGCACCGGGACGCGCACATACTGGTACTCGCGCATCGCTGATGTCTCGGGCTCCATGCGGAGGATCCGCTAGTCGCGTGGTCTCGCCGCCAAAAATCCCGTTATGACGGTAAGGAGCAATCGGGGTGAAGCGGTAGCTCGACGGTACGCGAAGGGTCGCCCCATGAACATGAATACTCCGGCGGTGCGGCGACCCTCAAAATGATATGACCCGAGTGCCGGGTCATGGTGCAGCTCCACACCGGGTGTCGACGAAGAGTACAAACGCCGCCATCTGAAGATATGATGGAAGAAAAGAGAGAGGGAATGAGAATCTTTCTAAAAGAATTCTCAGTAGGGTTATCTCTACCTAGGTGTCATCGTCACATCCTCAGGAGCCTTGGGTTTATTTCTAAAAGGTGTGCATGCATATAAGTTCCTTTTAAGTGGGTTTCCCAAAGAGGTATTTTATCCAAGGTCCATCATATTTTATAATGCGTCTTTATAACTTAAGCAAAAATATACTAATGATATGAATGCATCATAAGGTAAACCAAACAATAGAATAACTAGGAAACATTATAACATTGGCATAAGTATAGTTTATGTGACATTGTTAACTTTAACTTTCATCTCATGGGGCCGCCCTAAAACTTCTCTAGGTTATGAGCTCATACCTTAACTAGTCGTCACTAGCTCTTACTTATCCTATGATAAGCGTAACATAATCCCGACTTAAAGTACGGGCTAGGGGGCAAATTAAGGATCTCCTTTCTAGGATCATTTCCTCTTTGAAACGCTTTGCTAGCCATGTGGGCCTCGCAATTTGTCCGCTTTGGCAGGCTGCATCTACACATACCCTCACGGATTTGTCTCCTCCTGGGGGTGCTCGGCCGAACCGGGGTCACCCAGGAGAAGCGCGTCTCAGTGTTGTGTCACATTTATATTCTCATAAGTATTAAATCACAATTACCTCATCATTTATCATATTCATTTTTATCATGCATTCTTATATAGCTTTTTCATAACATATATATCATCACATGAAACTTTCTCATAACATTCGTCACATAAAACTTTCGTACAAACATCATCACATAGTCATATCTAACAATCATCCCCATAAGCTCATAGACATGTTATGTTATAACTCATAGTGTTTTAAACTTCGATTCTTATGAGTCTTAAACTTGCAAATTAATTATCCTTAACTTCTTTATACACCTATAGTTTGACAATTAATGAGTTATACAAGTTTTATGCTCAAGAACTAATCCAAATAGCACTAAGCAGAATTTGGACAGCTTTATGTTTATGTGGTTACGGAGTTCTAGAAATTACGGTTTAGATCTTTATCTCACGCTCTAAGTTATTGATCATCAACACCTAGTCTCTTGGGAACCTATAAGGTTATAACTAAGTATTTCTCACCTCACCCTATGGTCAAGAACATCTCTAAACCTCAAGAGTGCAGAAATCAAAATACTAACTTTACGGTACCTAGAAGTCACAATAATGACCCTTTCTAAGTTCGGTTTGCTCCTAAGGTTTCAAGATTAAGTCCTAAACCAATTATGAGTCATTCCTACACATATAAACTAATTTAAAACCATGATTATTGAATCTAAACCTTGCTGGACAGAATCCAGAAAAATAAATCTTTAAGGGATCTAAAACTCTCAAATTAATTCTTTTCTAGTTCCTAACTTATCCTATCTTTCACATATGAGTCTTAACATAATTATTACCCAAACATAAGCATATTAACATCATTAACACAGCCAATGCAGTGGCCAAACATAGCAAGGCAGAACCTAAACAGAAACTCCATTTAAAGGCATTGAATCATAGTTTCTAAAGCACATAAAATACTAGTTTCTCTTGGAACCTTGTTAAAACCTTCAAAACTCTTTTATGAACACTTTTATCATCTAAACTTATGGAAATACTTAATAGGGCAGTGGCTATGTTATTTTCATCTCAAGAGGTCCTAAATTCATAATACTTAGTTCTACACATTCCTTATACTCATATAAGTTTAGAAAAATTATAAAACATAGTTTTCAATACTTGAGGACATTAAGGCCTCATAGGGCCGAAATATGAGCCATAGGAGATAAATGTTTTAGACCTTTGTTTGAGATATCCTTGGGCAAGTCTTTGAGCTCTAGAATCATTAAAGTGATGACATAAAAATAAACATGCTCATGCACTTATTTTAGTTATTGCTAGAAAGTAAAGTGAGAGCATAAAATAAATATGTGGTGCAACATATTATTATCTTAGATATTTAGGTGAGGACTTGAAATATAAATATGATAATGCAAAGCTTGAAACGTAAACATGATAATGCAAGTTCATTCATTATCTTGGGATTTAGTAATAGCAAGGAAGTAAACATGATATGCATAGCATAAAATAAACATGATGCAAGATTCATTTTATAGTTAACTAGAGCTCATTCAAGACTTTAACAAGATAGCAACCCATTACAATATCTCAAAGATCACAACACAAAAACCGAAAGTCACATAAAAGAGAAAGAAAGTGAAACTATATCAAGTTCTTTATTAAATACCCCAAACCCCTATCTAGAGAAAAATCTCTAGAACGTGCCGGCCAACTTTAAGGTTGACAAGGGTAGGCTTGGGCTTTTAGAAATCCTTAGATTAATTTTTCTTAAGTTGGAAAACCATGTGAGCTAGATAACATATAGATGAAGTTGCAAGAAAAGGAAAACTCAAGCTTTAGAGGTTTCCTTGAGATGAACACAATGTCATCATCTAGAAACTCTCATCATCAAGCTATCATGCTCAAATCAAGGCCTCATGGCCGAAAATGAAAGGAAAGAAAAGACAAAGGAAAGTTCAAAAAGAATCCAAGAGAAAACTAGAGAAAAACACTTTCTTGAGCAAAATAAAGTTTGAAAACAAATCCCTACCTTTTGATGAAGATAAAAGCTTGAACTTGAAGATGGAAATGAGATGAGCAACACCTCCTAGGATGGTGGTGATGATTTCGGCCAAGGAAAGGAAAAGGAAAGGAGATGTGTTTTGAGTGAAGTTGTGTTTGAGGTTGAGTGTTTGAAAGCTTTGAGAGTGGTTTAAGGTTATGAGGTGATGGATTAAGGTTATGAGGTGATTATGTGATGGAAGAATGAAGAGGATGAAGATGAAGAGAAAGAGCTCTTAGAACTTTGAGAGAAGGAAAAAGCTTAGTAAGACAACTCTAAAACTCTAAACTTTGCAAATGCTTCAAGGTGCAACAAAGCTAACACAAGCATCCTATTTATAGAAAAACAAAACCATGGAGGAGTGAATGGGGAGGGTGCTGGCCGTAGCTTTGAAGGGTAAAGGGAGAGAAAAATATCTCTTACACAAGGTCATTCAAGCATGGTTGAAGTATGGAAGCTATGCTACAAAGTATGGCTTGATGTGAGTTAATTTCCTATCACATTTTTATGAAATTAGGCTTCTAGAACCTTAACATGGCTGGAACTTTTCCAGCCACAAATAAATGGGGAAAATGGGTTGTTTTAATTATTTATTCATGTGGAAATTCAAGCTTGATTGAAAGTTATGACAAGGTATAGTGTATGTGACTTGAGGTATGGCCTTGGAGTGTTGGAAAATTGAACATGTGATGCATAATGGAGGGAGTGAGGCTTCGGCCAGCTTGGGGCAGCAGAATGGGAGGATGATTTGACCATTTAATTGTGTGTTAATGGTAGGTTTAGATGTGTATTAGCTTAGGTACAAGGTTAGGAATGATTAAGCTTAAGTTTAGGTAACTAAGAATGTGATTTAGGGAGTTTATGACAAGTTTAGGAGTGCTCATACATCATTAAAGAATTTAAAACTCATTTATGAATAAACAATGTGTAACACAATTCCATGATTTAAGGAATTGGAAAGAGAAAACACTATTCAAGATTCTATGACTAGGTGTCATAAAATTAAAATATGATTTTAGGTTGTAATTAAGTACTTTTGGTTCTAATCAACTTTAATAAATTATTTTGACTCTAGATTAATTAAGGAAATTAATTAACCTTCGATTAGAGCCTAATATTGCTTAGGTTTGCTTAATCGTGTGATTAACCGTAAAAGTACGAAACTAGGGGCAAAACCGTAATTTTGCACTAATTTTGCCCGGGACTTCAAAAATTAAAACTGAGGTCATAGAATACATAAAAACGCCTTTTAAAACCATCCGGAGAAGTTTCGGTTCATCCCAAGCACTTGCAAAACCGGTAAAACACCACAGGGCGTTTTGGTCATTTTGACTCAAAACTCTAAAAACGAGATTTTCGATCCCGGAAGGTACATAAGTTTTCTAATCCCCTTCCAACATTGAGTTTGCCCTTCGAGTAATCACAGACTGGCTTTCCTCGACGGTCAAAATGACCTCAGGGGCATTTTGGTCATTTTCACTCTAATGTAAAAATCGGGCTACATTACTCCTCCTTAAAAAGAATTTCGCCCTCAAATTGCACCTTAGAAATGCTCTGGATATTTGGACTTCATCTCTGACTCTAGTTCCCACGTGTATTCTCCCGACTTGCCTTGTCCCCACGCCACTTTTACCAAAGGAACAGACTTTGCTCCTTAACCGCTTGACTCGTGATCCACTATTCTCGTAGGCGGTACATTGAAAGTGAGGTCCTCCCTTAACTGTACATGCTCTGGTTCTAGGACATGGCTAGGGTTGGACTCATATTTACGTGAATCGGGAGACGGAAAGACATCATGAAGGTTTGACAGATTGGGTGGTAAGGCTATTTTGTAAGCTACGATCCGACTCTTTGAAGAATTTCAAAGGACCGAGAAATCGGGGACTCAACTTTTTAACTTTCATGGCTCTCCCTATTCCTGTAGTGGGGTGATTCTTAGAAATACATGTTCTCCCTCTTGAACTCCAAGGGCTTGCGCCTTTTGTCCGCTGTAGCTTTTCTCGTCGACTTTGAGCGGTTAAGATTCTATCCTTGATCTTCTTGATTTGTTCCTGGCTGCTTCCCTCACTACCTCAGGTCCTAAGACACTTTGCTCTCGGGCTCGTACCAACACAAGGGTGATTGGCACTTCCTTCCGTGATAATGCCTCAGACGGTGCCATATCGATGCTTGCGTGATAACCGTTGTTATACGCAAATCTCGATCAAAGGCATGTACTTATCCCAACTTCCTTTTGGTCTAAGACACAAGCTCTCAAAGCATATCTTCTAGGGTTTGGATTGTCCTCTCGGATCGACCATCCGCTTTGTGGGTGGTAAGCAAAGGCTTAGGCACAACTTGGAACCAAACGCCTTTGAAAGGCTCCCCAAAAACGTGATCGTAAACCGCGGATCTCGATCCGAGATTATCGTTGATGGTGCTCCATGCAACCTTACTATTTCTTGGATGTAAAGCTGGGCCAACTTATCCAACGAGTACATGACTTGAATAGGTAGAAAGTGAGCCGACTTAGTCAGTCGATCCACGATTACCCATACGGCATCGTGGCCAGCTTGGGTCTTTGGCAATCCCACACGAAGTCCATTGATATACTCTCCCACTTCCACTGGGGATCGACAGAGGTTGCAACATGCCGAAGGTTTTTGGTGTTCGATCTTGACCTTTGGCGCACCAAACACTTACTCACCCAGCGACCACATCCTTCTTTAATCCGGGCCACCAAAACATCCTCTTCAAGTCCTGATACATCTTCGTAGTACCAGGATGGATGGCAAAATGGCTCTTGTGAGCTTCCTCCAAGATCTTCTCTCGGAGGTCACCATCTTGTGGCACACAGATTCGCCCCTCGACCCTCCATAACCAGTCGGGGCCTCGTTCAAATCCTTTCAACTTTCCAGCTTTAACTGCCTCGATTGTCTCCATAAAGTCCTCATTTTCTCTTTGGGCAAGCATAATCCTTTGCTTAAACCCACTGGTCACCGTGAGATGACTCATCACGATGCCATTCTCCGTTATAGATATTCCAAGATTCATATCCCTAAATTGCTCTATTAACCCAACTTCATTAACCATCATACTTGACAGACGTAACAAGTTTCAGCTCAAGGCGTTGGCTACTACATTAGCCTTGCCGGGGTGGTAACTTAAACCAAAATCGTAGTCCTTGAGGAATTCCATCCATCTCCTTTGCCTCATATTCAACTCCTTTTGATCAAAGAGATGCTTGAGACTCTTATGATCGGAGAAAACTTCAAACCTCACACCATACAAATGGTGTCTCCACATCTTTAGAGCGAACACGATGGCTGCTAGTTCTAGGTCATGGGTGGGGTAGGTTACCTCATGAGGCTTGAGTTGCCTGGACGCATAGGCTACCACTTGCCTGTTTTGCATCAACACACAACCTAAACCTTTGCCAGAAGCATCGCAATATACCTCGAAGGGTACATTGGGGTCAGGTAAAATTAAAACTGGGGTTGAGGTGAGCTTTTCCTTAAGCTCTAGGAAACTCTTTTCACACTCGGGGCTCCACTCAAACGGGGCATTCTTCCTAGTGAGCTTGGTTAAGGGTAGGGCTAACTGGGAAAATCCTTTAATGAACCTACGATAATATCCAGCTAAACCCAAAAGCTTCTAATCTCGACACATGAGGTTGGTCTATCCCAATTCATCACGACCTCTATCTTACTTGGGTCGACAAATATGCCACCTTTGACACAACATGTCCTAAGAATTTTACCTCCTCTAACCAAAATTCACACTTAGACAACTTAGCGTATAACTTCTTCTCCTTTAATACCTCTAAAACCAACCTTAAATGACGCTCATGCTCCTCGTGGGTTTTTGAATAGATGAGAATATCATCTATGAACACAACCACGAACTGATCTAAATAGGGTCTAAAGATCCTATTCATGTAATCCATAAAAATCAAGGAGCATTCGTCAAACCAAACGACATTACATTGAACTCAAAGTGTCCATACCGAGTTCGAAGGCGGTTTTAGGAATATCCGAATCTCTCACCCTAACTGATGGTAACCGGACCTTAAATCAATCTTAGAAAACACTACTGCTCCTTTCAATTGGTCCATAAGATCATCAATCCTAGGCAATGGGTATTTATTCTTTATGGTTACTTGGTTCAATTGCCTATAGTCTATACACATCCTCATGCTTCCATCCTTTTTCTTCACAAATAAGACCGGAGCGCCCCAAGGTGAAGCACTCGGCCTTATAAAACTCTTTTTCTAACAGCTCCTCTAACTGGGTTTTCAACTCGCTAACTCCGAGGGTGACATCCTATACGGGCTATAGAGATTGGTCTGTCCCAGAACCAACTCTATGGAGAACTCCACTTCTCTTTCGGGAGGGAACTCGGGTATTTCATCCTGAAACACCTCGGGATAGTCTCTCACCACAGGTATCTCACCTAGGTTCTCGCCTCCAAGTCTACATCACAAAGGCTAGGAGAACATATTCCTTAGTTTTCTTCCCACTACGTAAGACCTCTACGGAATTTAGGTACACCTAATGGGTTGAGTGATGTTTTCGGGAGGAGAAGGAAAACTACGGTTTGGGTTCCACAATCTAACATCACACGATTGGGGTGAAGCCAGTTCATGCCTAAGATAATGCCTATGTCTTTCAAGGGTAAACAAATTAAATCTATGATAAAAGACCTATTTTCTACAACAAGATGACAATTTAAACAACAATGGCAAGTATTAACAGGGCGATTTGTAGGAGTAGAAACAATGAGATCAAAGGGGAGTTTAGAGACTTTTAGATTTAAGGACTCGACACTAGCAAGTGAAACGAAAGAATGAGTAGCACCAGAGTCATATAGTACAGTTAAGGCTTTACCGTTTACTTCGCACATACCTTCGATGAGATCTTTGGACTTCTTGGCGTCTTCTGCGTTAAGGGTAAAGACCCTTCCTCGGTATTGTGGTCGGGGGTTTTGGTTCGATGTCCCTTGTCCGGTGCAGTCCTTTGCATAGTGGCCAGGCTTGCCACACTTGAAACACACATTCTGACCGGCTAAGCATGGGCGATTCCCGTGGTTCTTCCCGCATTATGGGCAGACGTCAGCAGATGTTGCTCCGGGGTAAGCAGCAGGGGTTTGTGGTGCCTTGTTCTTGGCTCCACTTGGTCCTCCATTGTGGTTTCGGGGTCCACCCGGTCCACGGGGTTGATTATTGAAATTCCTCGGGCCTTGATGTTGAAATGGCGGCCTTTGGTGTTGCTTGGATTGTTGGTGAGCAGGAGCTCTTGGCGGTTGTTGTTGTTGTTGGAACTGGTTGGACTGGTAGGGGTTGTAGTGATTCCTCGACGGGTATTGCGGTTTGAACTTCGGGGCTTGGGGTCCGAGCCCCTTGGCTCGCTCCGCCCTTGTGATTTGAATCTTTCTCTGTCCTTCTTCAAGTATTCGGCACTTGTTGACCAGGGTCGGGAAGTCTCTGATCTCCATATGGGCCACAGCGTAGTTCATCTCTGCCTTCAGACCGGCCTCATACTTCACACACTTCCAAACTTCATCGGGGTTCCCCTGGAACACTCGAGAGAACTTGATTAGCTCCTCAAACTTTGAAGTGTATTGGGCTACAGTAGACCCCCCTTGGGTCAACTGCATGAACTCAACGTCCTTCGCGTTCCTCACAAACTCCGGAAAGTACTTCTCATAGAAGTAAGTCTTGAACAGCCCTACCAATGGGAGTTCCAGAGGCTTCTAGCAGATGCCTTGTGCCGCTCCACCGTAACTCAAGGCGTCGGACTTCAAAGATGAAAGCAAGAATGTGACCTTACGCTTCCTCCGAAAGGTGTAACGACAGAGTAGATCTTTTCCATGTCTTTGACCCATTCATCAGCCTTGTCGGGGTCCATCACCCCTCGGAACACTGGCGGGTTCGCCTTGGAACTTCGCCAAAGCGGGCTTGTTCCACCGCCTCAGCAGGGGGAGGGGGGGGAACAGGAGCAGCATTCGCTTGTTGATCCATTCGGTCGAACATCCGTTCCATGGCTTGCGCCATGCGACGGACAAAGCAGCAGCTTGTATCATCTTGTTCAACATCGGGTGTAGTCCTAGGCCGTCATCGCGGTGCCATTGGTCCCTATACACATGAAACAATGAACATCAAGTTGATCAGGCTCAATATCCATGCAAAATGAGCTAGTTACCATGGCACTTGCAACCAACAGAAGTCATGCATTTCTAGTCCTATAGCTTATCTCTATCAAGCACTAACATGACATAACTATCGTATTATGCTTATAAAGCATAGTCAGTCCAATCCTCAGGCTCCATGAGAATCGAACTGCTCTGATACCATAATGTAACACCCTAAATCTTAACCCAAGACTACTAGTATGTACTTAGGTTAATCTTTAGAATATTACCTCTTGGTCTCATCTTTTACTTAGAAAATACTTAGCGGAAATATGGGTAAAATTTTTCTTTTTGGAATTTAAATCAAAGTGAGAGCCACGCACGAATCTTTAAGAGGGAGCATAGCGCAACATATAAGCAAAGCATAAGAAACACATCATATCATGGAAACATCAACTGAGTCATAGATATATATATATATATATAACGTGCCTACCCAAAGAGGCGTGACTATTTGATACATCATGAAGCTTAAATACAACCTGAAATGCAATACAAGGAAATCATAAAAAGCAAATACAAAAGAAACTACCCCCATACCCATGTGCACCTAAAGGAGACAACCTCATATACAAAAGAAGGTTTGTCCTCTACTATGTGGCGTGTGTGTGCACTAACTATTACCCCTCCTATGACTACTCCTGGTCCGAGCAATGGGGTCGAGTCGATCCACTGGCGAATCTCGGCGGGAGTGGTCGAGTGCATCATCGGGCATGTCCACCGCGTAGGGCGCATAGATGGCCGTCGAGCCAACCTCGGCTGACCATTGTCTCCTCACTCCCAGCCTCATCGGTGGAGGAGTGGGACCGGAGCTCCAACTGTACATGTGGGATGGCGGGTCCTCGGATGGGTCCGTCTCAGCACCGGGACGCGCACATACTCGGGGGTACTCGCGTCATCGCTGATGTCTCGGGCTCCATGCGGAGGATCTGCCGTCGCGTGGTCTCGCCGCTCAAAAATCCCGTTATGATGGTAAGGAGCGATCGGGGTGAAGCGGTAGCTCGGGACTGGCACGCGAAGGGTCGCCCCATGAACATGAATACTCCGACGGCAGCGACCCTCAAAATGATATGACCCAGTGCCGGGTCATGGTGCAGCTCCCACACCGGGTGTCGATTTAAGAGTACAAACGCCGCCATCTCAAGATATGACGGAAGAAAAGAGAGAGGGAATGAGAATCTTTCTAAAAGAATTCTCAAGAGGGTTATCCCTACCTAGGTGTCATCGCCACATCCTCGGGAGCCTTGGGTTTATTTCTAAAAGGTGTGCATGCATATAAGTTCCTTTTAAGTGGGTTTCCCAAAGAGGTATTTTATCCAAGCTCCATCATATTTTATAATGGGCCTTTATAACTTAAGGTAAATATACTAATGATATGAATGCATCATAAGGTAAACCAAACAATAGAATAACTAGGAAACATTATAACATTGGCATAAGTATAGTTTATGTGACATTGTTAACTTTAACTTTCATCTCATGGGGCCGCTCTAAAACTTCTCTAGGTTATGAGCTCATACCTTAACTAGTCGTCACTTGCTCTTACTTATCCTATGATAAAGCGTAACATAATCCCGACTTAAAGTACGGGCTAGGGGGCAAATTAAGGATCTCCTTTCTAGGATCATTTCCTCTTTGAAACGCTTTGCTAGCCACGTGGGCCTCGCAATTTGTCCGCTTTGGCAGGCTGTATCTACACATACCCTCACGGATTTGTCTCCTCCTGGGGGTGCTCGGCCGAACCGGTGTCACCCAGGAGAAGCTGCCTCGTGTTGTGTCACATTTATATTCTCATAAGTATTAAATCACAATTACCTCATCATTTATCATATTCATTTTTATCATGCATTCTTATATAGCTTTTTCATAACATATATATCATCACATGAAACTTTCTCATAACATCTAGTCACATAAAACTTTCGTACAAACATCATCACATAGTCATATCTAACAATCATCCCCATAAGCTCATAGACATGTTATGTTATAACTCATAGTGTTTTAAACTTCGATTCTTATGAGTCTTAAACTTGCAAATTAATTATCCTTAACTTCTTTATACACCTATAGTTTGACAATTAATAAGTTATACAAGTTTTATGCTCAAGAACTAATCCAAATAGCACTAAGCAGAATTTGGACAGCTTTATGTTTATGTGGTTACGGAGTTCTAGAAATTACGGTTTAGATCTTTATCTCACGTTCTAAGTTATTGATCATCAACACCTAGTCTCTTGGGAACCTATAAGGTTATAACTAAGTATTTCTCACCTCACCCTATGGTCAAGAACATCTCTAAACCTCAAGAGTGCAGAAATCAAAATACTAACTTTACGGGTACCTAGAAGTCACAATAATGACCCTTTCTAAGTTCGGTTTGCTCCTAAGGTTTCAAGATTAAGTCCTAAACCAATTATGAGTCATTCCTACACATATAAACTAATTTAAAACCATGATTATTGAATCTAAACCTTGCTGGACAGAATCCAGAAAAATAAATCTTTAAGGGATCTAAAACTCTCAAATTAATTCTTTTCTAGTTCCTAACTTATCCTATCTTTCACATATGAGTCTTAACATAATTATTACCCAAACATAAGCATATTAACATCATTAACACAGCCAATGCAGTGGCCAAACATAGCAAGGCAGAACTGAAATAGAAACTCCATTTAAAGGCATTGAATCATAGTTTCTAAAGCACATAAAATACTAGTTTCTCTTGGAACCTTGTTAAAACCTTCAAAACTCTTTTATGAACACTTTTATCATCTAAACTTATGGAAATACTTAATAGGGCAGTGGCTATGTTATTTTCATCTCAAGAGGTCCTAAATTCATAATACTTAGTTCTACACATTCCTTATACTCATATAAGTTTAGAAAAATTATAAAACATAGTTTTCAATACTTGAGGACATTAAGGCCTCATAGGGCCGAAATATGAGCCATAGGAGATAAATGTTTTAGACCTTTGTTTGAGATATCCTTGGGCAAGTCTTTGAGCTCTAGAATCATTAAAGTGATGACATAAAAATAAACATGCTCATGCACTTATTTTAGTTATTGCTAGAAAGTAAAGTGAGAGCATAAAATAAATATGTGGTGCAACATATTATTATCTTAGATATTTAGGTGAGGACTTGAAATATAAATATGATAATGCAAAGCTTGAAACGTAAACATGATAATGCAAGTTCATTCATTATCTTGGGATTTAGTAATAGCAAGGAAGTAAACATGATATGCATAGCATAAAATAAACATGATGCAAGATTCATTTTATAGTTAACTAGAGCTCATTCAAGACTTTAACAAGATAGCAACCCATTACAATATCTCAAAGATCACAACACAAAAACCGAAAGTCACATAAAAGAGAAAGAAAGTGAAACTATATCAAGTTCTTTATTAAATACCCAAAACCCCTATCTAGAGAAAAATCTCTAGAACGTGCCGGCCAACTTTAAGGTTGACAAGGGTAGGCTTGGGCTTTTAGAAATCCTTAGATTAATTTTTCTTAAGTTGGAAAACCATGTGAGCTAGATAACATATAGATGAAGTTACAAGAAAAGGAAAACTCAAGCTTTAGAGGTTTCCTTGAGATGAACACAATGTCATCATCTAGAAACTCTCATCATCAAGCTATCATGCTCAAATCAAGGCCTCATGGCCGAAAATGAAAGGAAAGAAAAGACAAAGGAAAGTTCAAAAAGAATCCAAGAGAAAACTAGAGAAAAACACTTTCTTGAGCAAAATAAAGTTTGAAAACAAATCCCTACCTTTTGATGAAGATAAAAGCTTGAACTTGAAGATGGAAATGAGATGAGCAACACCTCCTAGGATGGTGGTGATGATTTCGGCCAAGGAAAGGAAAAGGAAAGGAGATGTGTTTTGAGTGAAGTTGTGTTTGAGGTTGAGTGTTTGAAAGCTTTGAGAGTGGTTTAAGGTTATGAGGTGATGGATTAAGGTTATGAGGTGATTATGTGATGGAAGAATGAAGAGGATGAAGATGAAGAGAAAGAGCTCTTAGAACTTTGAGAGAAGGAAAAAGCTTAGTAAGACAACTCTAAAACTCTAAACTTTGCAAATGCTTCAAGGTGCAACAAAGCTAACACAAGCATCCTATTTATAGAAAAACAAAACCATGGAGGAGTGAATGGGGAGGGTGCTGGCCGTAGCTTTGAAGGGCAAAGGGAGAGAAAAATATCTCTTACACAAGGTCATTCAAGCATGGTTGAAGTATGGAAGCTATGCTACAAAGTATGGCTTGATGTGAGTTAATTTCCTATCACATTTTTATGAAATTAGGCTTCTAGAACCTTAACATGGCTGGAACTTTTCCAGCCACAAATAAATGGGGAAAATGGGTTGTTTTAATTATTTATTCATGTGGAAATTCAAGCTTGATTGAAAGTTATGACAAGGTATAGTGTATGTGACTTGAGGTATGGCCTTGGAGTGTTGAAAAATTGAACATGTGATGCATAATGGAGGGAGTGAGGCTTCGCCCAGCTTGGGGCAGCAGAATGGGAGGATGATTTGACCATTTAATTGTGTGTTAATGGTAGGTTTAGATGTGTATTAGCTTAGGTACAAGGTTAGGAATGATTAAGCTTAAGTTTAGGTAACTAAGAATGTGATTTAGGAGTTTATGACAAGTTTAGGAGTGCTCATACATCATTAAAGAATTTAAAACTCATTTATGAATAAACAATGTGTAACACAATTCCATGATTTAAGGAATTGGAAAGAGAAAACACTATTCAAGATTCTATGACTAGGTGTCATAAAATTAAAATATGATTTTAGGTTGTAATTAAGTACTTTTTGGTTCTAATCAACTTTAATAAATTATTTTGACTCTAGATTAATTAAGGAAATTAATTAACCTTCGATTAGAGCCTAATATTGCTTAGGTTTGCTTAATCGTGTGATTGCGTAAAAGTCTGAAACTAGGGGCAAAACCGTAATTTTGCACTAATTTTGCCCGGGACTTCAAAAATTAAAACTGAGGTCATAGAATACATAAAAACGCCTTTTAAAACCATCTGGAGAAGTTTCGGGTTCATCCTAAGCACTTGCAAATCCGGGTAAAACACCACAGGGCGTTTGGTCATTTTGACTAAAACTCAAAACGAGATTTTCGATCCCTGAAGGTACATAAGTTTTCTAATCCTTCCAACATTGAGTTTGCCCTTCGAGTACTGCCTTGCGGCTTTCCTCGGTCAATGAAAATGACCTCAGGGGCATTTTGGTCATTTTCACTCTAACAGAAAATCGGGGCGTTACATTGCCAGTTGTAAAAAGTACTCTTCATTTTGTGGTCATCTTGATACAGATAATATAGCAGTCACCTTCCAACAACAAAAGCTCAACTCCCAACTTTCTCCTCTCTTATGTCTTTCCAAAATAAGAAAAGATTTGTACCAAAAAAATAAAATAAAATCCAAAAAAAAAGATAAAAAAAAGCACTCACATTCAATTCCTTTTTGTTTACATTCTTCCTTGTTTGTTAAAAAAAATAATTAGATTTTTTAAAAAAAATTAGAATTAAAAAAAATCATTTTTTAATTTTTTATATAAGTTAAAAAGAATAGCTTTTTATTCTTCCTTGTGTTTCTTGTTGTTTTTTCCAAACAAAGGAGAAGACAATGTAGTACGCAATTCTAGCTAATATCAAGTTAGGACCTATACTTTACAATGGTGGTTGGCGGCTTATGCAAGTAAGAACGATTTTATCTTTTTACTTCTTCTTTTGTAAATGAAATAATCTATGAAGTATACATACAGAGTAAATCAAAACCCTACCATCTTTTTCTCTCTGCTTTTACTTTGTCTGTGCATTGGATTCTCAAGCGCCCCAGATGGATCACCAATTGCATTACGTGGTTGGTAATGGCATGAACTTCCGTCCAATCCAAATATTCATGTATTTCTTTAATTGAAGCTCTGATCTAATTTGCATAGAAGAAGATAATATGAAATCTAGATCGGACACGTTCTCATTAGCCAAATATTAAGAGGGATAAATTGTTTTGGATTATCACTTCATATGTAATTTAGTGTATGATATGTTGGTGGTACATGATAAATAATGTAGCATGATTTTGAAAATGTATATTGTTTATTCTTTCTTTTTTTTTGTGAAATAAACATTATTTGAAGTACCATGATTAATCTCGATATATAATATTCATATTGTCATTTTTTAAAATAATTTTGTCATTCCTCATGCAAGCACATATTATAAAACTAGCTTTAGAAATGTAAAACAAAGAATCTAGACTCTACCATTTAAGCTCATGGTTAGCTTGAATAATTTAAAAATGACACAATACAACCCATTAACCATAGTTTTCAAAATCGGACTAGTGATCGACTCAATCAAGGTCTAGTTTAACCGGTGGGTCATGGGTTCAAAAGGATGAACTGGATTTAATTAAATAAATATACAAAATATAATTTAATGTGATCTAATATGTAATATATATAATAAAGGTAACATATATAACAAAAGGTGTGGTTGGTATAGTGGTAGACACACTTCCATTTTCTACTTTTGTGGGGGTTTGAATCCTGAAGAAGACTTTTGCCAAAATTGAAAATTCCCACGTGCTTCGATGTATGTAATATGTATAATAAAAGCAACATATATAACAAGGAGCGTGGTTGGCAAAGTGGCAGGGACATTTCCACTTGCCTGCCATGGTGGGGGTTCAATCCTACCAATGGGATTTTGTCAAAATTTCCACATGCCATGGTTAGTCCAGTTGCAATGATCCAGCTGGGTGGTTCACTTGTCGGTTTGACAAAAATCGGCCAGTTGACCATGATTTTGACCATGGGTGACCAGTTCAATTGCAGAACTGGTCTGATCACATGATCAAAGCAGATCCATGACTAGTTCACCAGTTTTCGATTCGAATTGGCTAGTCCGGTCTGATTTTTAAAACTATGCGTTAAACACACACGTCCAAGAAAATTAAAAATTAAGATAAGGACAATCGTTGACAATCTTCATAGGAAACTCTAGAAAAATATAATGTACTATTCCTATTAGAGCGTGGTGTGGGTGAGTGGAGTAGTGGTGAACAACAAAAGCAATAGTAGTGTTGTGCCCAGAAAGCAAACAAAAAGGAACGTTAAACCTTTTTCCTTGGTAGCGATTGGATTGCCAGTTGTAAAAAGTACTCTTTTCATTTTGTGGTCATCTTGATACGGATAGTATAGCAGTCACCTGCCAATAAAAAAATCTCAAATCCCAACTGTCTCCTTTCTTATGTCTCTCCACAATAAGAAAAGATTTGTACAAAAAAACTGAAAAAAGAGATATAAAAAATAGTGCTCACACTCAATTTCTTTTTGTTTACATTCTTCCTTGTTTGTTAAAAAAACTTAGAATTTAAAAAAAATCATTTTTTAATTTTTCATATAAGTTTAAAAGAATAGCTATTTATTCTTCATTATGTTATATGTTGTTTTGTCCAAACAAACGAAAAGACAGTGCAATACGCAATTCTAGCTAATATCAGGTCAGGACCTATATTTTACAATGGTGGTTAAAGGCATGCGTGCAGAAGAACAATTTTATCTTTTTTACTTCTTTTTTGAATGAAATAATCTATGAAGTATACACATGGGGTAAATCAAAACCCTACCATCTCTTTCTCTTTGCTTCTACTGTGTCTGTGCATTGGATTCTAAAGCACCCCTAATAGATCACCAATTGCATTATGTGGTTGGTAATGGCATGAACTTCCATCCGATCCAAATGTTCATGTATTTCTCTAATTGAAACTCTGATTTAATATGCATAGAAGAAGATAATATGAAATCTAAATTGGACACTTTCTCATTAGCGAGATATTAACAGGGATAAATTGTTTTGGATTATCACTTCATATGTAATTTAGTGTATGATATGTTGGTGGTAGATGATAAATAATGTAGCATGATTTTGAAAATGTATATTACATATTTTATTTTTTTTGCTAAATAAACATTATTTGACGTACCATGATTAATCTCGATATATAATATTCATATTATAATTTTTAAAATAATTGTCATTCCTCGTGCAAGCGCATGCTATAAAACTATTTTTAGAAATATAAAACATAGAATCTAGACTCTACCATTTAAGCTCATGGTAAGCTTGAATAATTTAAAAAGGACATAATACAACCCGTTAAACCATAGTTTTCAGCATCGGACAAGTGATCGACTCAATCGAGTTCTAGATAAACTGGCGGGTAATGGGTTCAAATGGATGAACTGGACTTAATTAAATAAATATACAAAATATAATTTAAGGTCATCTAATATGTAATATATATACCAAAGGGTGTGGTTGGTATAGTGGTAGACACACTTCCATTTTCTGCTTTGGCAGGGGTTTCAATCCTGAAGGAGACTTTTGCCAAAAATTGAAGATTCCCACATGCTTCCATGTATGTAATATGTATAATAAAAGCAACATATATAACAAGGAGCGTGGCTGGTAAAGTGGCAGGGACACTTCCACTTTCCTGCCATGGTAGGGGTTCGAATCCTACCAAAGGGATTTTGTCAAAATTCCCACATGTCATGGTTAGTCCAGTTGCAAAGCAGATCCATGACCAGTTCACCAGTTTTCGGTCTAAACTGGCCAATCCGGTCCGATTTTTAAAACTATGCATTAAACACACACCTCCAAGAAAATTTAAAATTAAGATAAGGACAATCGTTGGCAATTTTCATAGGCAACTCTAGAAAAATATAATGTACTGTTCCTATTGGAGTGTGGTGTGGATGAGTGGAGTAGTGGTGAACAACAAAAGCAACAGCAGTGTTGTGCCCAGAAAGCAAACAAAAAGGAACGTTAAACCTTTTTCCTTGGTAGCGATTGGACTATCAGTTGTAAAAAGTACTATTTTCATTTTGTGGCCGTCATGATACGGATAGTATAGCAGTCACCTAGCAACAACTAAAGCTCAATTCCCAACTTCTTCCTCTCTCGTGTCTCTCAAACATAAGAAAATATTTGTACCCAAAAAGAAATTAAAAAAGATTAAAAAAAAGCACTCACACTCAATTCCTTTTTGTTTACATTCTTCCTTGGTTATTGAAAATAATAATTAGAATTTTAAAAAAATTTAGAATTTTAAAAAAATCAGTTTTTAATTTTTTGTATAAGTTAAAAGGAATAGCTTTTTATTCTTCCTTGTGTTGCATGTTGTTTTGTTCAAAAAAAAGAGAAGATAGTGTAGTACACAATTCTAGCTAATATCATATCAGGACCTATATTTTCCAATAGTGGTTGGAGGCATGCATGCAGAAGAATGATTTTATCTTTTTACTTCTTCTTTTTTGAATGAAATAATCTATGAGGCATACACACGGAGTGAATCAAAACCCTACCATCTCTTTCTCTCGGCTTCTACTGTGTCTGTGCATTGGATTCTCAAGCGCCCCTGATGGATTTCTCTAATTGAGCCTCTGATTTAACATGCATAGAAGAAGATAATATGAAATCTAAATTGGATACTTTATCATTAGCGAGATATTAAGAGGGATAAATTGTTTTGGATTATCACTTCATATGTAATTCAATGTGTGGTATGTTGGTGGTACATGATAAATAATGTAGCATGATTTTGAAAATTCATATTATATATTCTTTTTTTTTTTGTTAAATAAACATTTTTTGAAGTACCATGATTAATCTCGATATATAATATTTGTATTATACTTTTTTAAAATAATTTTGTCATTCCCCAAGCAAGCACATGCTATAAAACTAGTTTTAGAAATGTAAAATAAAGAATCTAGACTCTACCATTTAAGCCTGTGCTTAGCTTGAATAATTTAAAAAGGACATAATACAACCTGTTAAACCACAATTTTCAGAATCGGATAGGTGATCGACTCGGTAAAGGTACCGGGTCATTGGTTGAACCGGTGGCTCAGGGGTTCAACCCGATAAACCGGATTTAATTAAATAAATATATAAAATATAATTTAAGGTCATCTAATATGTAATATATATAATAAACGTAACATATATACCAAAGGTTGTGGTTGCTATAGTGGTAGACACACTTCCATTTTCTGCAGTGGTGGGGGCTTGAATCCTGAAGGAGACTTTTGCCAAAATTGAAAATGCCCACATGCTTCCATGTATGTAATATGTATAATAAAAGGAACATATATGACAAGGAGCGTGGCTGGTATAGTGGAAGGGACACTTCCACTTGCTTGCCATGGTGGTGGTTTGAATTCTACCAAGGGGATTTTGCCAAAATTCCCACAAACCATGGTTAGTCCAGTTGCAAAGAACCGGCTGGGCGGTTCACTTGTCAATTCGACAAAAACAGGCCGGTTGACCCCGATTTTGACCATGGTTGACCAGTTCAATTGCAGAACCGGTCTGATCACTAAATCAAAGCAGATCCATGACCAGTTCACTAGTTTTCAGTCTGAACTGGCCAGTCCGGTCCAGTTTTAAAACTATGCATTAAACACACACGTCCAAGAAAATTAAAAATTCAGATAAAGACAATCATTGACAATCTTCATAGGCAACTCTAGAAAAGATAATGTATTGTTCCTATTGGAGCGTGGTGTGGATGAGTGGAGTAGTGGTGAACAACAAAAACAACAACAGCGTTATGCCTAGAAAGTAAACAAAAAGGAACATTAAACCTTTTTCCTTGGTAGCGATTGGACTGCTAGTTGTAAAAAGTACTCTTTTCATTTTGTGGTCGTCTTGATACGGATAGTATAACAGTCAGCTACCAACAACAAAAGCTCAACTCCCAATCCTCTCCTCTCTTATGTCTTTCCAAATGAAGAAAAGATTTGTGCCAAAATAATTTTAAAAAAAAGAAAGAAAAAATAAAAAAAAAAGCACTCAAACTCAATTCCTTTTGGTTTACATTCTTACTTGTCAATTAAAAAAAATTAGAATTTAAAAAAATCATTTTTAAAATTTTTTATATAAGTTAAAAAGAATAGCTTTTTATTCTTCCTTGTGTTGAATGTTGTTTTGTCCAAAAAAAGGAAAGACAATGTAGTACGCAATTCTAGTTAATATTAGGTTAGGACCTGTATTTTACAATGGTGGTTGGAGGATTGCGTGTAGAATAACAATTTTATCTTTTTACTTCTTCTTTTTTGAATGAAATAATCTATTAAGTATACACACGGAGTAAATCAAAACTCTACCATCTCTTTCTCTTTGCTTCTACTATGTCTATGCATTGGATTCTCAATCGCCCCTAATGGATCAATTGCATTACGTGGTTGGTAATGGCATGAACTTCCATCCGATCCAAATGTTCATGTATTTCTCTAATTGAAGCTCTGATTTAATATGCATAGAAGAAGATAATATGAAATCTAAATTGTATACTTTCTCATTAGCGAGGTATTAAGAGGGATAAATTGTTTTGGATTATCACTTAATATATAATTTAGTGTATGGTATGTTGGTGGTACATGATAAATAATGTAGCATGATTTTGAAAATTCATATTATATATTCTTTTTTTTGCTAAATAAACATTATTCGAAGTACCATGATTAATCTCGATATATAATATTCGTATTATACTTTTTTAAAATAATTTTGTCATTCCCCACGCAAGCACATGCTATAAAACTAGGTTTAGAAATGTAAAATAGAGAATCTAGACTCTACCATTTAGGCTTGTGGTTAGCTTTAATAATTTAAAAAGGACATAATACAATCTGTTAAACCATAGTTTTCATAATCGAATAGGTGATCAACTTGGTCATGGTACCACGTGATTGGTTGAATCAGTAAGTCATGGGTTCAGCCCGATAAATCGGATTTAATTAAATAAATATATAAAATATAATTTAAGTTCAACTAATATGTAATATATATATAATAAATGTAACATATATACCAAATGTTGTGGTTGGTATAGTGGTAGACACACTTCCATTTTCTGTTGCGGTGGGGGTTTGAATCCTGAAGGAGATTTTTGCCAAAATTGGAAATGCCCACATGCTTCCATGTATGTAATATGTATAATAAAAGCAACATATATGATAAGGAGTGTGGCTGGCATAGTGGCAGGGACACTTCCACTTGCTTGCCATGGTGGGGGCTCTAATCCTACCAAAGGGATTATGTCAAAATTCCCAGATGCCATGGTTAGTCCAATTGCAAAGAGCCAGCTAGCGATTCACTTGTCGAATCGAAATAAAGATAAGGACAATCATTGACAATCTTCATAGGCCACTCTAGAAAAAGGTAATGTACTGTTCCCATTGGAGAGTGGTGTGAATAGGTGGAGTAGTGGTGAACAACAAAAGCAACAGCAACATTGTGCCCAGAAAGTAAACAAAAAGGAACGTTGAACCTTTTTCCATGGTAGCAATTGGACCGCTAGTTGTAAAAAGTACTCTTTTCATTTTATGGTCATCTTGATACAAATAGTATAGTAGTCACCTGCCAACAATAAAAGCTCAACTCCTAACTCTCTCCTCTCTTAGGTCTCTCCAAATGAAGAAAAGATTTGTGCCAAAATTTTTTTTAAAAAAATAGAAAGAAAAGATTAAAAAAAAAGCTCTCAAACTCAATTCCTTTTTGTTTACATTCTTCCTTGTCAATTAAAAAAAATTATAATTTAAAAAATCATTTTTTTTCAATTTTTTATATAAGTTAAAATTAATAGCTTTTTATTCTTCCTTGTGCTACATGTTGTTTTGTCCAAAAAAAGGAGAAAGCAATGTAGTATGCAATTCTAGCTAATATCAGGTCAAGACCTATATTTTACAATAGTGGTAGAAGGCATGCGTGCAGAAGAATGATTTTATCTTTTTACTTCTTTTTTTAATGAAATTATCTATGAAGCATACAGACGGAGTAAATCAAAACCCTACCATCTCTTTCTCTCTGCTTCTACTGTAATGCAGCATTGGATTCTCATCCGCCCCTGATGGATCACTAATTGCATTGCGTGGTTGGTAATGGCATGAACTTCCGTCTGATCCAAATGTTCATGTATTTCTCTAATTGAAGCTCTGATTTAATATGCATAGAAGAAGATAATATGATATCTAAATTGGACACTTTCTCATTAGCGAGATATTAAGAGGGATAAATTGTTTTGGATTATCGCTTCATATGTAATTCAGTGTATGGTATGTTGGTGGGACATGATAAATAATGTAGCATGATTTTGAAAATGTATATTATATATTCTATTTTTTTCTAAATAAACATTATTTGAAGTACCATGATTAATCTCGATATGTAATATTTGTATTATACTTTTTTAAAATAATTTTGTCATTCCTCGTGCAAACACATGCTATAAAACTAGTTTTAGAAACGTAAAATAGAGAATCTAGACTCTACCATTTAAGCTCGTAGTTAGCTTGAATAATTTAAAAAGGACAAAATACAACCCGTTAAACCATAGTTTTTAGAATCGGACAGGTGATAGACTCAGTCAAGGTATCGGGTCACTAGTTTAACTGGTGGGTCATGGGTTCAACTAGATGAACCCGATTTAATTAAATAAATATATAAAATATAATTTAAGGTCATTTAATATGTAATATATATATAAAATAAATGTAACATATATACCAAAGGGCGTGGTTGGTACAGTGGTAAACACACTTCCATTTTCTGCTGTGGTCGGTTTTGAATCCTGAAGGAGACTTTTAGCAGAATTGCAAATTACCACATGCTTCCATGTATGTAATATGCATAACAAAAGCAACATATATAACAAGGAGCATGGCTGGCATAGTGGTAGCGACACTTCCACTTGCTTGCCATGGTAGGGGTTCGAATCGTACGAAGGGGATTTTGTCAAAATTCCCATATGCCATGGTTGGTCCAGTTGCAATGAACCGGTTGGGCAATTCACTTGTCAGTTCGACAAAAACCAGTTGGTTGACCCTGATTTACCATGGTTGACTAGTTCAATTGCCTGATTTTTAAAACTATTCGTTAAACACAAACGTCCAAGAAAATTAAAAATTAAGATAAGGACAATCGTTGACAATCTTCATAGGCAACTCTAGAAAAATATAATGTACTGTTCCTATTGGAGCGTGGTGTGGATGAGTGGAGTAGTGGTGAACAACAAAAGCAACAATAGCGTTGTTCCCAGAAAGTAAACAAAAAGGAACATTAAACATTTTTCCTCGATAGCGATTGCACTGCCAATTGTAAAAAGTACTCTTTTCATCTTGTGGTCGGCTTGATACGGATAGTATAGTAGTCACCTGCCAACAACAAAAGATCAACTCCCAACTCTCTCATCTCTTATGTCTCTCCAAACGAAGAAAAGATTTGTACCAAAAAATAAAAATAAAAAAAGAAAGAAAAGATAAAAAAAAAAAGCACTCACACTCAATTCCTTTGTGTTTACATTCTTCCTTGTCCGTTAAAAATATAATTAGAATTTAAAAAAAAAATCATTTTTTAATCTTTTATATAAGTTAAAAAGAATAGCTTTTTATTCTTCCTTGTGTTGAATGTTGTTTTGTCCAAAAAAAGGAGAAGGCAGTGTAGTATGCAATACTAGCTAATATTAGGTTATGACCTATATTTTACAATGGTGGTTGGAGGCATGCGTGTAGAAGAATGATTTTATCTTTTTTCTTCTTCTTTTTTGAATGAAATTATCTATGAAGCATACACACAGAGTAAATCAAAACCCTGTCATCTCTTTCTCTCTGCTTCTATTGTGTCTATGCATTGGATTCTCAAGTGCCCCTGATGGATCACCAATTGCATTACATGGTTGGTAATGGCATGAACTTCTGTCCGATCCAAATGTTCATGTATTTCTCTAATTGAAGCTCTGATTTAATATCCATAGAAGAATATAATATGAAATCTAAATTGGATATTTTCTCATTAGCGAGATATTAAGAGGGATAAATTGTTTTGGATTATCACTTAATATGTAATTCAATGTATGGTATGTTGCTAGTACATGATAAATAAGGTAGCATGATTTTGAAAATGCATATTACATATTCTTTTTTAAAATAATTTTGTCATCCTCATGCAAGCATGGGCTATAAAACTAGTTTTAGAAATGTAAAATAGAGAATCTAGACTCTCCTATTTAAGCTCATGGTTAGCTTGAATAATTTAAAAAGGACATAATACAACCCATTAAACATACACGTCTAAGAAAATTGAAAAAAGAAAAAAGGTTAAGACTAACAATAGTTTGATTTGTTTTGGCTCAATAGTTTTTCAACTATTAAGAAAGAGAAAAAACTAACTTAACCTTCATTAAGGAAGGAAGTTGTTAATCTTACGGATAAGGAAAATCATTGATAATCTTCATAGGCAACTCTAGAAAAAGATAATGTATTGTTCCTATTGGAGCCTGGTGTGGATGGTGGGAGTAGTGGTGAACAACAAAAGCAATAGCAACATTGTGCCTAGAAACTAAACAAAAGGAATGTTAAACCTTTGGTGCTTGCTCAGGTAAAGATTGATTATTATCTACACCTTGCAGATCCTGCATTGTCTAATAATAAATTGACATATGTAAGTGATAAAGTGGTTGATGTGGTGTGTTGAAGTTGATGTGCGTGAAATAATGAGCACCTGAAACAAAAAGTTACTACCCTGACATTTCAGTACTTATAGCAAAATAGCTTATTTTTATTTCATATATATATATAGACATACACACACACACACATACACACACACACACACATAATATATTAAATTGTTAAAATTTTATTTGAAAAAATAACATGCTAACCTATTCCTCTCAATCCTCTAATATTAGTGTTTTAAGTGGTTATGCTTTCTTTTTTTCTTTTTTACTTGATAATTTGATGCCTAAAGTATAACCTTATCTTTTTTATTTCATTTATGCCACTAATTTAGTATGTGTTTAGTTTCAATTTCCAATTTTTATTTTCAGATTTTCAGTTTTAGGGATTTTGTGAAGAAAATGTTAAAAACTAAAAATGAAAATTCAAAACTATATTTCATAATTTCATAATTTTCAGTATTTCCTTCTCAAAATTCTGAAAACTATAAAATTATGAATGAAAATTGAAAATTGAAACCAAATGCACCTTTTTTTCTCTTTCCTAATTTCTCATTACTACTTTCCTTTTTTTATTTCATATTTATAAAATATTGCTAAGACCTAACCATAAGAAAGAACTATGAAAGTCACCTAGAACAAATAAGATTCATTTGATATATAATACAAGATTTGGTTGTATAAACTAATACAATTTACTATGATCGTTATAGACCAGAGACAAAGAAGGCCCAACATCCATAGTGGGCCATATCTGACATCCACATGATCTAGCACACACTTACCAAGACCAAGTTTGGTTCCTAACCTATGTCTCACCACATTTCATTTGCCATGTGGGAATGACTGCCATTACTTCCCTGTTTGAGGTTTATTTTTAATTTTGGGTCAAAGTACTTTTTGGTTTTTTGGGTTTATTATTATTTATTAAAAACATAAAAAAAATACAATATATTTGTTTTATCCATGTAACAATCAATGGTCATGATTGAGAGGTGGATGCCTCCTTCATGTATTGTTGAATTGTAAGAATTTATTGAGTAGTCTAGTTTTAACTTGAATTATGTGCAAATGCAAATTCCTATTTTGATAATTTGTCGATCAAAAATTCATTTTGAAAATTAAAATCAATTAACACATTGTTTTTTTTTATTTTCTTCTCTTTTAATTAAAATCCATCAAACACACAAACATTTTATACAAGAACGACATGACTTTGAATTTCTCATTAAACCAGAGGATACATCGGCATAGCAAAAAACTATCAAGCTAAAATCTTTTTTCCCATAAAATTTGTTCTTTAATTTTAATTTTAATTTTTTTATTTCTTTTTTTAAGAATATAATTGTTATGTTTCTTAGGGAAAAATAAATATTATTAAAGTTATAATTAATTTGCTAATAAGCTCTAGGAGTCTAGGGTAACCATATTTATGGATGTATTAGGGGCGCAGTGAAATTAATTTTTCACTCTTCCTTAATCATAATTGGACTCCCAAACTCAAATCTTTTCAAAAGACAAGTTTTGATCAAATCAAAGGTTTTCCAATTTTATCTAGTATTAAAATTGATGGCAGCTCTATTTTTCAAAATTGGCTGTCATTTTCACCGTGGCGCTCTCTAAGAACGTTGTGACAAATACATTTTCACCCTCTATCATGCCCTTTACTAACTTAGCGGTGGAGTCCTTGTAGGTACACAACACCTATTATTGGAGAAAAAGGAGTTTAAGTTATCTTTGTGTCTTAGAACCATCTTTCAAAGTAAACTACAGATATTCTCTCATCCTATCCATTTATTCGTTATGATGATATTATTAGTGGATAAGGTGTAACAAATATATAATATTTTACATATATCAAAGTTCCTTTTTACCTCAAAACAATGTATAATTAACTTAATAAGGTCTTCATGTGTCATATTAGGCATAATTGTACTTTGATATATAAAGATTTTCTCTTTCCCCCGTCTCATGCTTATATATATATATATGAAATTTTTTTAAAAAAATTTAAAATGTATAAATAAATAATAAATAAATCTTGATATGAATTATATTTTATATGAATTTGAAATAATTAAAATAACAATAAAAGTAAAGTATTATAAAATAATTGATTTTGTAAATTTATAATTGAAATTCATATAGATTATAAATTATATGAATAAATATTATAAAATCATTAAAGCTTTTGTTTCGATATCTATAGGATATCGGCACCTTTTGTATAATCAATGATTGTGATTTGATAGATAAAGAAAAGAAAACTTAGATTATTAGGACATGTGTCTCATTCTTAGCCACAAATAACTAAGAGCTACCAATATCTTTGAATTCTATATGCTACCAGAGAATCTCTGAATAATTAATTGTATTTTTAAATAATTAGATAAATTATATTTTTATTATAATATCAATTGGTTATAAGTATCTGTCATAAAGGATAATATTATTTGATGTCATACAATATCTTATACACTGACAAAACAACTATTGCTTTGTATTAAAATTTTATCTAATATGTTATCTATTAATCACGGAAGAGAAAACCGGACCGGATTGGCCGGTCCGACCAGGTTAACTAAGAACTGGTCACCTTGCTGGTCTGATTAAGCCCGTAAAACCGGTCGAGTTCAAAACCGAGTAAAACTGGGAAAACTAGTGGATTGGTTCGGTTGCAAAGGTTGGCCGATTCAACTTCTTCTTCGTGCTTATACTTCCTGCCTTCTGCTTCCTGCTGCTTCTGTTTCTGCTCCGCACTGCTTCTGTTTTTTTCTTGGCACTACTTCTTTTATTTTTTTGGGTTACAACTTCACACTACTCTTGCTTCTATTTTTGCTTAGCACTGCTTCTTTTATTTTTTTTTGGGTTACAGCTTCATGCTGCTCCTGCTCCACATTGCTTTTTTTTTTTCCTTGGCACTGTTGCTTTTTTTTTTTTTTTTGGATTACAGCTTCACGCTGGTTCTGCATCTGCTTCCTTTTATGTTTCTTTTTTGGGGGTAATTAGAAGAAGGAAAAAGAGGAGACGATGTAGTGTGATATGATGATGGGATTGGTAAATGTGTTGGGTTAGGTGATGATGGAGACTAGTCAGATGGGGAAAGTGAGAGAGAAAGAAAGAGAGCGTGTGTGAGAGGTTTTTTTTTTAGTTTTTTATTTTTTTTTAACGGTGGTGGTTGAGTGATGTGATGGCGGGGAGGGTGCATTTGGGTTTATGATTATTTAAAATACATTTGGGTTAATTTCATTAATTTGACATATTCATTCAACTTAACTAAACACATATTTGTCATCAGTCTCGTAATAATTCTTTATTTTTAGAAATTATTACAATAATCAAATTTGCTCCTCTATTGCGTGTATATATTTATGTATATTTTATTATATTTCGGTTGAAACCTAATTGAACCGGTTGAACCTTAAACCTTTGAACCAGTGCCCTGATCAGTTTAGTGCCCGATTTGATTTTCTCTTCCTTCTTATCATTCATATCATATTATTTGTGTCAAACATGGTCTAAGTAAATAATTATGAATGTAATAAAGTGGTAATTTATCTAATTATTTAATTGTAAATTTCAAAAGTCAATTATTTTATAATATTTATTTTTATAGTTATTTTAATTATTTCATATTCATATACATTATAATTTATATTACATTTATTTGTTGTTTTTATATTTATTTATTTTTTCATATATATATATATATATATATAAACATGAGAAGAGGAGGCCAACAAAAAGAAAATATGTATACATCAAAGTACAATTGGGCCTAATATGACATTTCAAGGTGTTATTAAGTTAATTATGCATTAATTTGATGTTTAAAGGAACTTTAGTAAGTGTAAAATATTATATATTGGCTATACCATAACCACTAATAATGCCATAGTAAATTGTATTTGTTTTTTTCCCCCAAAGAAACTGGGTTTTAGTTTATTTATTCATTCACTTAGTATGATAAGTATCTGAGGATAAAACATTACAATTTTAAGAGCAACCCACAGTTGAGTGAGGCTCAGTGGCCAACCACAACTATTACATGCTAAGAGACAAAGGAACACAGACAACTTAATGAAAGGAACCCAGTATTGGTTTTCCTATGGGCTTTGCCTAATGTCTTCAATCTATTAGGGTAAAGGATACACACAACTTAACTTGCTCTACAAAAACACTCAAAATTTTTTTATGATTAATCTTTTGTTAAATGCTCGGGTTATTAAAAAAAATTAGAAGATGAAAATTTTAACTTCTCAATTTTTTTATATTTTTAGTGATTTTGTTTTTACTTAAAAATTTTACCCAATAAAATTGAAAAAAGTAAAAGAATAATTTTTTTATATCAAAGCAATGACATACAAATAAACTCTTAATCTGAAATGAATTAAAAAAAAAAAAAAGATAAACGGTTTCTTTAGGCATCAAATTGTCAAGTATTATATTTGAAATTAAAAAGTTAAAATAATTTTCTTGAAAAAAAAAATACAAAGTGCAACAACTTAAAACACTAATATGAGAATGATAAGAGGAAAAGTTTAATATATTGTTTTTTTTTATATATAAGTTTAATAATTTATTATATTGTTATCATAGATATATATAAAATAAAAAATTAACTACTATGTTACAATCTAATATACTATAGTGTTAGGGCTACATGTTATTGTTTCACGCGCGTCAATTTGTTATTAGACCACCCGAGACACAGGTGTAGACAAAAATATCATCTTTACTGAAAACTCGCCATAGCCCTTTATTCTTCCTTGTTCTATATTTTGTGGTCAATAATGGCATGAACTTTTGTCTAATCTAGCTCAGGCAAGACCTGGATGTGGCGTCTTCATCTTTCTCTCAACCACCAAACCCCAACCCAAATACAAACCCCGCTTTGTATCTGCTTACTAACCCCACCACTGCCCTTCACTAGCATGTCTCATCCTCCTCTATTGTTGCTTCCCTTCCCTTTGTTGTTGTTCCCCCTTCTTCATCTTCATCTGAACCACCAAACCCAAACACAAACCCTGCTTTGTATTTCTTTTTTGCTAACCCTACCACCACCCTTCACCAGCATGCTTTATCCTCCTTCGCTGCTACTCCCCTCCTTTTGCTACTACTTCCCTTTCTTCATCTTCCTCTGAACCAAACACAAACCCCAACCCAAAAACAAACCCTGCTTTGTATTTCCTTCTTGCTAACCTTACCACCATAACACCCTACAAATTAGTTAAAAATTAATTTGAATTTTATTAGTCATAATTTCAGAAATTTGACAGATTTACCGATGATGAGGACGGTCCAACAGATTTGTAAGGGAAAAAAGTGAATAGTGATTTGTAGGTCCCATGGGCCTGTCGGGATAACCGAAACCCTAGAATTGGGGCCTGGAGATGCCCGAAACTGAGAAATTATAAGATTATGATTGGAAATAATTAGAAATGAGAATTTTATACCTGTAATTAATTTTCAGGCAATTTTGTACAGTATTTTACCCCATTCGGTGAAATTTGGGTGTGTAATTTTTAACACCGAAAGCAAATTTAATTTCTACAAAATGAAGGAGTTTATCCATTCATATCAAATGAATGACTAAGATTCAACCTTGAATTGTAATATTTAATCCTAGCCATCTAGTTTACTTTCTTAGATTAAAAATCATCCAAGTATAACATATAATATTCATGCATTAAGTTACAAGATAAATACAAGCACAAGCTTATCCAACAAGCCAAAAAGCAATTTAGCCAGCCCAAAGAGAAGCAGTAGTAGCTTCATCTCCATTTCCATGAGCTCCAAACTTGATTTCCAATCCCAAAAACACATGCCTAGAGTTGTTAAAACGACCAACTTCCTTCATTAAACCTAATCTACACCTCAACAGCTATAATTCTAATCGATTAAAATTTCAGTTCTCCACCAATCCTCACTTTGATATATCACTTTCTCATTACCTAAGGAGGTGTGGTGTTTGATTGGGAGTCCTTAGAGTGAAGAGAAATCCTTTGGAATACCTTTGGATTACAAAGCTTTAGAATTACAAAGCAGGGTGTTGTTTTCTTTACTTGGTGAAACTCTATTTTCTTGCTAATTGTGATGATTGAAAAATTAATATTCTCAGTGCTAATGTATGATTACACATACGAGTAGAAGTATTTGAATTGGTGGAGTGTATTGGTGTTGTGAAAAATTCAATTTTGCTAGAGAAGTATTAATCATGCTTGTTGGAAATTCGGTTCTTTTACAGGCAGATGATGATCATGAATTTTTCTGAGTATATTGTAGGTATTTTTATGAGCTAGAAAAATTATATGTTAAAGTTAACATCCTAAGGCAACTCCATGATTTTTCTTGGGTCATGTTAAAGACTTTTACTACCTGAAAAAAAAAATCATGAATTGAAGTAATACTTGTGCTACCTGAGTTCTCGAATAAAAGTTTTTGTTTTGATATTTTTATAAAATGTTTTGATTTTTATCTTATATCTTGGCTTGTGATTTTTTTTTTTAATGAGGAATTCATGATTTGGTTGTAGACTTGACCTAGCAGTTAGTAGTAGTGTCTGAAAACTGAAGGGCACTCCTTTGAGTTTTTCTTAAATGCCCTTTTTTATTTATTTATTTTCTTTTAACTTTTTAGGTCAATATTTCCATTTATCAATCTGTTACGACTATGAAATAAAATGATTCTAGGCTTATATCAGCTAAGAAATTGGTGGAAACCTGTGAATGATGAATTCCTAACTTACAATGCCCCTTTTTAGTTTGGATAATATCCATTTCCCTTTAAAATCGAACAAAATTGTTGAATGATGATTTTTTTTTCTTAAAATTGTGAATGGTGGCATATTTTTTGGTTCAAAGTAACTGAAAAAGATTAAACCATCGGATCATGAACCCTTTAGGTAAACATTTGGGTTAGCAAATGTGGTTCAATTCAATCAAGCAAAGTCCGTGAGAATTAGTCTGATTGCTGGCTCATGCAAGCTTTGTCAAAGCTGCATAGTTGTGGGTGATTCAATCACCAATATAAATGCTGTGACTGATGAGTACTCATTTTTAGCGGGGCCTATATAGCGTATCTGTTGTATTAACTAGTTTTTAACATTTTGGAGGCTATCTTCAATTTTTATCTTCTTACATGCTAAAAATTTAGGGCAGCCCCTAGTATTTTAAACTTCAACAACATCATGTGATTCTAAGATCTGAACTGTTCAGTCATCGCTTGTGGTCTACTTTGTGTGTACTTCAGTTACGTACTTACATGCTTTTATTGTGACATTTTTTTGGCCACTTATTGTAACATTGTTAATTTACATCTAATTTGACATGTAACATATAAATGATCTCTAATTTGTAGATTGATTTTATCAAGGTTTTCCAGAACACTTGATGCATAAAAATCATTTACACAAATTCACTCAAAGGTCAAACATAGCTCTTCCCATGTATCAAACTATTAATGAGGGAAGTCCACATGCTCTAAGGTTTAGATCAACAAGATGTTGTCAGACTTGCTTTTAAGAATCTATCTAATAGAAATAAAGAAAAGGAATGCCCTCTTGTTTCTAAGGCTTAATGTAGTATAATTTTTAATATCAATTTTGTGAACCGTTAAGTAAAATGAAGCCAAAATAGATTGCTTAATCATGTTACCATACTTGTGTTGTACAATGTTTTCTCTTGAATGTATGTTGGTGCCATTTGATTTAGCTTGCAGTGCATGTTAATCATAACTTCTACGAGTTTAGGGACTTGATTCTTTTATATATTCTTTGGCTTGGTTTCCACTGCTCTCAAATGTGGTTGATTCAATTATGTCATCCACTTTTTGGACATCATATGCTTTTCATTTTATGTTTGGAATCAAAAAGTATCAACCATCTTACAAGCTACCTTGAAATTAATACAATTTTGTCATTTATTTAATTGAACTTTTAGCTTAGCGGAGTTCCCTTTGACTTTATATCATTGTTAATTCTATTTGTAGTATGACAGAGTATCAAGTCTTGGCTGATGCTTTGGGTAGAATGAAGGATGTTGTTAATGCTTCTCTGGTTTCCAATATGGTGAAAGCTACTGAAGCGATAGTTAATGCATCAGGTCAAGCAATCCACACCACATGTTTGGCTCTTGCAGGTAAAAGAAAAAGAAAAGCTCAAGAAAGCTGAAGGGAGCCTTGCAAATTGCAATTACTTCTAACAGGTTAGGGAGCAGGGGTTTATACTACTTAACTTTTCTTGTACAAGCTAAAACTTTATAAGTAGACTAGATTTGGCACTCAATCTACTTTTTGTGCCTTGAGGTGGATTTTGTTATCAAGTACTTCTATAATCTATTGCATGAATTTTTGTTACTTAATATGTCAAAATAAATCATATCAATATAAAAATAACATTAAGTTATGTAAATATATTAATTAAACTCAAAAAGCTTAAAATTTTTCACAAATATTAGTATACATATGTATATATATTCATATGTGCAAATACATGTATGTATGTATATATATGTACACACATACATACATACATGTACATATATGTATGTACATGTATATACATATGTATCAAATTATCAAGTATTATATTTGAAATTAAAAAGTTAAAATAATTTTCTTGAAAAAAAATACAAAGTGTAACAACTTAAAACACTAATATAAGAGTATCGAGAGAAACAATTTAATATATTGTTTTTTCTATATATAAGGTTAATAATTTATTATATTTTTATCATAGATATATATAAAACAAAAAATAAACTACTATGCTATACTCTAATATGTTGCAGTGTCAAGGCTGCATGTTATTGTTTCATGTGCATCACTTTAAGCACTCCATATGTTTATTATTTGCACTCTATACGTTTATCCATTTCACTTTAAACACTGCATGTCATTGTTTTATGCGCATTAATTTGTTATTAAACCACTTGAGATCTGCATGTGTAAACAAAAATATCATCTTTACCTGAGAACTTGCCATAGCTTTTTATTCTTCCTTTTGCTGCATTACGTGGTCGGTAACAACATGAACTTCTGTCTGATCCAGCCCATGCAATGTAACACCCTAAATCTTAACCTAATACTACTAGTATGTATTTAGGTTAATCCTTAGAATATTACCTCTTGGTCTCATTCTTTACTTAGAAAATCTTAGCGGAAATATGGGTAAAATTTTTCTTTTTGGAATTAAAACCAAAGTGAGAGCCACGCACGATTCTTTGAACTGGAATTCATACAAGTCATATGAGCAAATTATAATAAAACACATAAATAACATGGATACATCAACTGAATATATATAGATAATGTGCCTACCAAAAGGCAGGACTATTCGGTACATAGAAGAACGGAATACAACTGAAAAGTAAATACAAGAAAATCATAAAAGCAACACCCATACCCATGTGCACCTAGAGTAGACAACCTCATATACAAAAGAAGGTTTGTCCTCAACTATGTGGCGTGTGTGCACTAGCTACTACCCATCCTATGCACTTACTCCTGCTGGTCCGAGTACTGGGGGGTGGAATCGATCCACTGGCAGATCTCGGCGGGAGTGGTCGTGCAGATCATCGGAGCGTGTCCACCGCGGTGAGGGCGCATGGATGGCCTACCAGCCAACCTCGGCTGAACCACCGTTTCCTCACTCCCGGCTCTCATCGGTGGGGGAGTGGGGCTGGAGCTCCAACTGTACATGTGCAAGGGCGGGTCCTCTGATGGATCCGTCTCCGAATACTGAGTCCGGGGCACGTACTCCGGGTAGTCACGTACGGCTGACGCCTCGAGCTGCATGCGGAGGATCTGCTCGTCGCGTGGTCTAGCTCGCTCGAAAATTGTGTTATGATGGTAGGGGGCAGTCGGGGTGAAGCGGTAGCTCCGTACTGGGTGTGCGAAGGGTCGTCCCATAAACATGAATACTTTGACTGTGCAGCGACCCTCAAAATGGTATGACCCGAGTGCTGGGTCATGGTGCAGCTCCCACGTCGGGGGTGTTGATGAATAGTACGAAAGTCGCCATCTGAAGATATGACGGAAGAAAAGAGAGGGAATGAGAATCTTCTAAAAGAATTCTCAGTAGGGAAATCCCTAACTAAGTGACGTCATCACATCCTCAGGAACCTTGGGTTTTATTTCTAAAAAGGTGTGTATGCATATAAACTCCTTTTAAGTTAGTTTTCTAAAGCATTAGTTATCCAAGGTCCGTCATATTTTACAATGCATCTTATGATTAAGCATGGAATATACTAAGACATGAATGCATCATAAGGATAAACTAATCAACAAAGTCACAAAAACGTTATAATAGTGGCATAAGTTGACAGGTATAAATCTCATAATAACTTTCTTGGTTTTTCATAGCATATGTGACATTTCAACTTTAACTTTATCTCATGGGGCCACCCTAAAACATTTCTAGGTTATGAGCTCATACCTTAACTAGTCGTCACTAGTTCTTACTTATCCGATGATAAGCGTAACATACATAATCCCGACTTAAAGTATGGGCTAGGGGGCAAATTAAGGATCACCTCTTAGGGTCATTTCCTCTTTGAAACGCTCTACTAGCAACTAGTGCATAGTAGTATTGTCCACTTTGGCAAGCTCTGTGTCAATACCCTCACGGATTTGTTTTCTTGGGGGTGCTCGGCTAAACCGGTGTCACCCAAGAAGGCGTCTCAGTGTTGTGTCACATTTAAGTTCTCATGATTTTCAAAAAGACCTTTTTCCAAGTTCCTCAAATTTGATGGAAATTCGGCAGCATGACGGCTGTAGACCGAATTTTCTCAAATTTGCTTATGCCATGAAAACATATAGGACATACAAACATATCTTATGAGGTATAGCATATCATCATATAAAACTTCTTCATAGCACATATCAAGCTCATGTGTCATATATCATATTTACATAAATTAAGCATCATAAAAACTCAACACTTTTTAATGTCTTATGCATTGACCCTTAAGGTCCTTAACTCACGTTCTAAGTTATCAATCATCAAACCTAATCTCTTGGGTAGCTATGAGATTATAACTAAGTATTTCTCACCTCACACTATGATCAAGAATATCTCTAAACTTCAAGGATGTAGAATTTATAATCCTAACTTTACGAGTACCTAGGAGTCACAACAATGCCCCTTTCTAAGTTTAGTTTGCTCCTAAGGCATCAAGATCAAGTCCTAAACCAATTATGAGTCATTCCTACACATTTAAACTAATTTAAAACCATGATTATCAAATCTAAACCTTGCTGGACAGAATCCAGAAAATTCAATAATTAAGGGATCTAAAACTCTCAAATTAATTTTTTTCTAGTCTCTAACTTATCTTATCTTCCACATAAGAGTCTTAACATTATTTTTACTCAAACATAAGCATATTATCATCATTAAAACAGCACATACAGTGGTAAATAAGTAGCAAGGCAGAACTAAAATGTGCATCTCCATAAAAGGCATAGAACACAATTTCTAAAGCACATAGAAATACTTTTTTATCCTTTCAAAACTCATTTATAAACACTATTATCCTTTAAAATCATAAAAATACTTAAGAGGGCAGTGGCTAAATCATTTTCATCTCAAGGGGTCCTAAATTCATAAAACTTAGTTCTACATATTTCTTATACTCATATAAGCTTAGGAAAATTATAAAACATAATTTTTAATACTTGGAAACCTTAAAACCTCTTAGGGCCGAAATCTCAACTATGGAAAATAAATATTTTAGACCTTTGTTTGAGACAACAATGGGCAAGTCCTTGAGCTCTAGGTTCATTAAAGTGATGGCATAAAGATAAACATGCTTTTGCACTTGTTTTAGCTTTTGTTAGAAAGTAAAGTAAGAGCATAAAATAAATATGAGATGCATCATATTATTATCTTTGATATTTAGGTGAGAACTTGAAATGTAAACATGATAATGCATAGCTTGAAACATAAACATGATAATGCAAGTTCTTTTATTATCTTGGTACTTAGTGATAGCAAGGAAAATAAACATGATGTGCAAGACATAAAAGTAAACATGATGCAAGGTTCATTTTATGGTTAGCTAGAGCTCATTCAAGACTTCAACAAGATAACAAGCCAACACATATCTCATTACAAAGAGAGCTTTAGAGTTCTTGAACCAAGTTTCTCAAGGAACTATGAGGTTCTTGAACATCATCATCAAGCTCAAAAATAAATAAACTTCCAAAACCGAACTAAATCTCAAGGATCAAAATACCAAAACCAAAAACCTTACTAAAGAAAAAGAAAGTGAAACTAAGTCAAGTTCTTTATTAAATACCCAAAACCCCTATCTAGAGAAAGATCTCTAGAACGTGCCGGCCAACTTTAAGGTTGACAAGGCTAGGCTTGGGCTTTTAGAAATCCTTAGATTAATTTTCTTAAGTTGAAAAACCATGTGAGCTAAATATCATATAGATGAAGTTTTAAGAAAAGGAAAACTCAAGCTTTAGAGGTTTCCTTGAGATGAACACAAGGTCATCATCTAGAAACTCTCATCATCAAACTATCATGCTCATAAACAAGGCCAAGAGGCCGAAATGAAAAAGAAGAGAAAAGGAAAGTTTAAAAGAATCCAAGAGGAAACTAGAGAAAAACACATTCTTGAGCAAAACAAGTTTGAAAAGCAAATCCCTACCAAGTGATGAAGATGAAAGCTTGAACTTGAAAAGGAAAATGAGAAGAGCAACTCCTCCTAAGGTGGTGTGATGGCTTCGGCCAAAGAGAAAGAAAAGGAAATGAGATGTGTTTTGAGGAAGCTTGTGTTTGAGGTTTAGTGTTTAAGAGATTTGATGATGATCTAAGGTTATGATACGGTGGATTGAAGTGGTGAGGTGATAATGTGAAGAGAGGATGAAGATGAAGAGAAAGAACTCTTGGAACTTAGAGAGAAAAGAAAAGAACTAGCAAGATAACTCTAGAATTCTAAACTTAGCAAATGCTTCAAGGTGCAACTAAGCTATCACAAGCATCCTATTTATAGAAAAACAAAACCATGGGCTCACTAAAGAGGAGGAGTGGCCATAGCATTGGGGGGAAAAGGGAGAGAAAAATATCTCTTTGATTGTGTCATAGAAGCATGGTTTGAAGTATGGAAGCTATGATGCAAAGTATGGCTTGATGTGAGTGAATTTCCTATCAATTTTGATGAAATTTAGCTTCTAGAAACTTGTCATGGCTGGAACTTTTCCAGCCACAAATAAATGGGAAAAATGGATTGTTTTAATTATTTATTTATGTGGAAATTCAAGCTTGATTGAAAGTTATGACAAAGTATGGTATATGTGACTTGAGGTATGGCCTTGGAGTGTTAGAAAATTGAACATGTGATGCATATGGAGGCTTGGAGGTTTCGGCCAGACCAGGGACAGCATGGGGGAGGTGAGTTTTGATCATCTAATTGTGTGTTAATGGTAGGTTTAAATGTGTATTAGCTTAGGTACAAGGTTAGGAATAATTAAGCTTAAGTTTAGGTAACTAAGAATGAGGTTTAGGGGTTTTATGACAAGATTAGGAGTGCTCATACATCATTAAAGAATTAAAAACTCATTTATGAATAAACAAGGTGTAACACAATTCCATGATTTAAGGAATTGGAAAGAGAAAACACTATTTAAGATTCCATGACTAGGAGTCTTGAAATTAAAATATGATTTTAAGTTGTAATTAAGCACTTTTAGGTTCTAATCAACTTTCATAAATTATTTTGACTCAAAATTAATTAAGGAAATTAATTAACCTTCGATTAGAGCCTAATATTGCTTAGGTTTGCTTAATCACGCGATTAAGCGTAAAAACACGAAACTAGGGGCAAAACCGTAATTTTGCACTAATTTCGCCTGAGACTTCCGGGACCAAAACTAAAGTCATGGTCTACATAAAAACGCCTTTTAAAATCATCTGGAGAAGTTTTGGGTTTATCCGGCACTTGCAAACGGGTAAAACACCGCAGGGGCGTTTTGGTCATTTTGACCCGAAAACTCGAAAAATGAGATTTTCGATCCCGGGAAGGTACTCAAGTCATCCAATCCCCTTCCAACATTGAGTTTGCCCTTCGAGTACTGCCAGACCGGCTTTCCTCGAATTCTGGGCCGAAAATGACCTCAGGGGCATTTTGGTCATTTTCACTCTAACAGAAAATCGGGGCGTTACATTACTCCTCTCCTTAAAAAGAATTTCGCCCTTGAAATTCGTACCTTAGAAAAGCTCTGGATATTTTGACTTCATCTTTGACTCTTGTTCCCACGTATATTCTTCCGACTTGTCTCGTCCCCACGCCACTTTCACCAAAGGAACAGTTCCTTAACTGCTTGACTCTGTGATCCACTACTCTCGTAGGCGGTAGATTGAAAGTGAGGTCCTCCTTCAACTGTACATGCTCTGGTTCTAGGACATGGCTAGGGTCAGACTCATATTTACGTAACTGAGAGATGTGAAAGACATCATGAAGGTTTGACAGATTAGGTGGTAGGGCTATTTTGTAGGCTACAGATCCGATTCTCTGAAGAATTTCAAAAGGGCCGAGAAATCAGGGACTCAACTTTTTAACTTTCATGGCTCTCCCTATTCCTGTAGTGGGGGTGATTCTTAGAAATACATGTTCTCCTTCTTGGAACTCCAAGGGCTTACGCCTTTTGTTCGCGTAGCTTTTCTGTCTACTTTGAGTTGTTAGGATCCTATCCCTGATCCTTTTTATTTGCTCCGTCGTTTCCCTCACTATATCAGGTCCTAAGACACTTTGTTCTCCGGGTTCGTACCAACACAAGGGCAATTGGCACTTTCTTCCATATAACGCTTCGTACGGTGCCATACCGATGCTCGCGTGATAACTGTTGTTATACGCAAACTCAATCAAAGACATGTACTTATCCCAACTCCCTTTTTGGTCCAGGACGCAGGCTCTTAGCATATCTTCCAGGGTTTGGATTGTCCTCTCAGATTGACCATCCGTTTGTGGGTGGTAAACAGTGCTCAAGCACAACTTGGAACCAAACGCCTTTTGAAAGGCTCCCCAAAAACGTGACGTAAACCGCGGATCTCGATCCGAGATTATCGGTGATGGTACTCCATGCAACCTTACTACTTCTTGGAAGTAAAGGTGAGCCAACTTATCCAACGAGTACGTGACTCGAATAGGTAGAAAGTGAGCCGACTTTGTCAGTCGATCCATGATTACCCATATGGCATCATGGCCAGCTTGGGTCCTTGGCAATCCTGTCACGAAATCTATCGATATACTCTCCCACTTCCACTCGGGGATTGATAGGGGTTGCAACATGCCAGAAGGTTTTTGGTGTTCGATCTTGACCTTTTGACAGACCAAACACTTACTCACCCAGGCGACCACATCCTTCTTTAATCCGGGCCACCAAATCATCCTTTTCAAGTCCTGATACATCTTGGTAGTACCAAGATGAATGGCAAAGTGACTCTTATGAGCCTCTTCCAAGATCTTCTCTCGAAGGTCGCCATCTTGTGGCACATAGATTCGCCCCTTAAACCTCCACAACCAGTCGGGGTCTTGCTCAAAACCCTTCAATTTATCGGCCTTAACTGCCTCTATTGTCTCCATAAAGTCCTCATCTTCTCTTTGGGCAAGCATGATCCTTTGCTTAAACCCCCTGGTCATCGTGAGATGACTTATCACAATGCCATTCTCCGTTATTGACATCCCCAGATTCATATCCCTAAACTGCTCTATTAACCCAACTTCATTAACCATCATACTCGACAGACGTAACGAGTTTCGGCTCAAGGCGTCGGCGACTACATTAGCCTTGCTGGGGTGGTAACTTGAGCCAAAATCGTAATCTTTGAGGAATTCCATCCACCTCCTCTGCCTCATATTTAACTCCTTTTGATCAAAGAGATGCTTGAGACTCTTATGATCAGAGAAAACTTCAAACCTTACACCATACAGATGGTGTCTCCACATCTTGAGGGCGAACTCGATGGCTGCTAACTCTAGGTCGTGGGTGGGGTAGGTTACCTTATAAGGCTTGAGTTGTCTGGATGCATAGGCTACCACTTGCCTGTTCTGCATCAACACACAACCTAAACCCTTGCCAGAAGCATCGCAATATACCTCGAAGGGTACATTGGGGTCAGGTAAAACCAAAACCGAGGTTGAGGTGAGCTTTTCCTTAAGCTCTAGGAAACTCTTTTCACATTCGAGGCTCCACTCAAACGGGGCATTCTTCCTAGTGAGCTTTGTTAAGGGTAGGGCTAACTGGGAAAATCCTTTAATAAACCTACGGTAATATCCAGCTAAACCCAAAAAGCTTCTAATCTCACTTACAGAGGTTGGTCTATCCCAATTCATCACAGCTTCTATCTTACTTGGGTCGACAGCTATGCCACCTTTTGACACAACATGTCCTAAGAACTTTACCTCTTCTAACCAAAATTCACACTTAGACAGCTTCGCATATAACTTCTTCCCTTTTAGTACCTCTAAAACCAGCCTCAAATGACGCTCATGCTCCTTGTGGGTCTTCGAATAGATGAGAATATCATCTATGAACACAACCACGAATTGATCTAAATAGGGTCGAAAGATCCTATTCATGTAGTCCATAAAAACTGCAGGAGCATTCGTTAATCCAAATGACATTACCTTCAACTCAAAGTGTCCGTACCGAGTTCGAAAGGCGGTTTTAGGAATGTCCAAATCTCTAACCCTAATCTGATGATAACCAGACCTCAAATTAATCTTAGAAAATACTACAGCTCCTTTCAACTGGTCCATAAGATCATCAATCCTAGGTCTTCTTTATGGTCACTTGGTTTAACTGCCTATAGTTTATACACATTCTCATACTTCTGTCCTTCTTTTTCATAAATAAGACCGGAGCGCCCCAAGGTGAAGCACTCGGCCTTATAAAACTTTTCTCCAACAACTCCTCCAACTGAGTTTTTAGTTCTGCTAGCTCCAAGGGTGACATCCTATACGGGGGCTATAAAGATTGGTCTTGTCCCAGGAACCAACTCTATGGAGAATTCAACTTCTCTCTCGGGAAGGAACTCGGGTATTTCGTCCGAAAATACCTCGAGATAGTTTCTCACCACGGGTATCTCACCTAGGTTCTGCTCAAAGTCTACATCGCAGGCGGCTAGGAGAACATATCTCTAACACCCCGATTTTTCTGTTAGAGTGAAAATGACCAAAATGCCCCTGAGGTCATTTTCAGCCCGGAATTTGAGGAAAGCCGGTTCGGCAGTACTCGAAGGGCAAACTCAATGTTGGAAGGGGATTAGATGGCTTGTATACCTTCCCGGGATCGAAAATCTCATTTTTCGAGTTTTCGAGTCAAAATGAACAAACGCCCCTGCGGTGTTTTACCCGTTTGCAAGTGCCGGATGAACCCGAAACTTCTCCAGATGATTTTAAAAGGCATTTTTATGTTGACTATGACTTTAATTTTGGTCCCGGAGGTCCCGGGCGAAATTAGTGCAAAATTACGGTTTTGCCCCTAGTTTCGTGTTTTTACGCTTAATCGCGTGATTAAGCAAACCTAAGCAATATTAGGCTCTAATCGAAGGTTAATTAATTTCCTTAATTAATCTTGAGTCAAAATAATTTATTAAAGTTGATTAGAACCTAAAAGTGCTTAATTACAACTTAAAATCATATTTTAATTTCAAGACTCCTAGTCATGGAATCTTGAATAGTGTTTCCTCTCTCCAATTCCTTAAATCATGGAATTGTGTTACACATTGTTTATTCATAAATGAGTTTAAAATTCTCTAATGATGTATGAGCACTCCTAACCTTGTCATAAAATCCTAATTACTCATTCTTAGTTACCTAAACTTAAGCTTAATTATTCCTAACCTTGTACCTAAGCTAATACACATCTAAACCTACCATTAACACCCATAATCAAATCATCCTCCTCCTTGCTGTACCAGACCTGGCCGTGAGCCCTCCCTCCCCATATGCATCACATGTTCAATTTTTCAACACTCCAAGGCCACACCTCAAGTCACATACACTATACCTTGTCATAACTTTCAACCAAGCTTGAATTTCCACATGAATAAATAATTAAAACAACCCATTTTTCCCATTTATTTGTGGCTGGAAAAGTTCCAGCCATGTCAAGTTTCTAGAAGCCTAATTTCATAAAAATTGATAGGAAATTAACTCACATCAAGCCATACTTTGTAGCATAGCTTCCATACTTCAAACCATGCTTCTGTGACACAATCAAAGAGATATTTTCCTCTCCCTTTGTCCTCCAATGCTACGGCCAGCACCCCTCCCTTGATGAGCCCATGGTTTTGTTTTTCTATAAATAGGATGCTTGTGATAGCCTTGTTGCACCTTGAAGCATTTGCTAAGTTTAGAGTTTTAGAGTTGTCTTGCTAAGTTTTTCTTTTCTCTCAAAGTTCAAAGAGTTCTTTCTCTTCATCTTCATCTTCCTCATCCTTCCCTCACATAATCACCTCATAGTCTCAATCTACCACCTCATAACCTTAAATCATTCTCTAAGCTCTCAAATACTCAACCTCAAACACAACTTCACCCAAAACACATTTCCTTTCTTTTCCTTCCTCTTTGGCTGAATCATCACCACCATCCTACGAGGTGTTGCTCATCTCATTTCCATCTTCAAGTCCAAGCTTTTACCTTCATCACTAGGTAGGGAGTTTCTTTTCAAACTTTGTTTTACTCAAAGGATGTGTTTCCTCTAGTTTTCTCTTGGATTCTTTTTGAACTTTCCTTTGTTTTTCCTTTTCTTTTCATTTCGGCCTCTAGGCCTTGTTATGAGCATGATAGCTTGATAATGAGAGTTTCTAGATGATGACATTGTGTTCATCTCAAAGAAACCTCTAAAGCTTGAGTTTTCTTTTCCTTATGACTTCATCTATATGATATCTAGCTCACATGGTTTTTCAACTTAAGAAAATTAATCTAAGGATTTCTAAAAGCCCAAGCCTACCCTTGTCAACCTTAAAGTTGGCCAGCACGTTCTAGAGATTTTCTCTATATAGAGGTTTTGGGTATTTAATAAAGAACTTGACTTAGTTTCACTTTCTTTTCTTTTGTAAGACTTTCGGTTTTGATGTTTTGATCTTTGAGATATTGTATTGGGTTGTTATCTTATTAAAGTCTTGAATGAGCTCTAGTCAACCATAAAATGAACCTTGCATCATGTTTACTTTATGCTTTGCATATCATGTTTACTTCCTTGCTATCACTAAATACTAAGATAATAAGTGAACCTTGCATTATCATGTTTATATTTCAAGTTCTCACTTAATACTAAGATAATAATGAGTTGCATTCATATTTACTTTGTGCCATCACTTTACTTTCTAATGGAACCTAAAATAGTGCATGAGCATGTTTATTTTTATGTCATCACTTTAATGAACCTAGAGCTCAAAGACTTGCCCATTGTTGTCTCTACAAAGGTCTAAAAATATTTATTTCTTGTGGTTCCCATTTCGGCCCTAAGGGGCTTTGGTGTTTCCAAGTGTTGAAAACTATGTTTTATAATTTTTCTAAGCTTATATGAGTATAAGGAATATGTAGAACTAAGTTTTACGAATTTAGGACCTCTTGAGATAAAAATAATGTAGCCACTGCCCTCTTAAGTATTCTTATGATTTTAAAGGATGAAGGTATTTATAAACAAGTTTTGAAAGTTCTGAAATAGTTCCAAGAGAAACTAGTAGCTTATGTGCCTTAGAAATTGTGTTCTATGCCTTTTATGGAGAAGTATATTTTCGGTTCTTCCTTGCTCTTTACTGCCACTATATGTGCTGTTTTAATGATGATAATGTGCCTATGTTTGTGTAAAAATAATGTTAAGACTCATGTGCAAGATAGGATAAGTTAGGAACTAGAAAAGAATTAATTTGAGAGTTCTAGATCCTTTAATTATGTAATTTTCTGGATTCTGTCCAGCAAGGTTTAGATTTAATAATCATGGTTTTTAATTAGTTTGAATGTGTAGGAATGACTCATAATTGGTTTAGGACTTAATCTTGAAGCCTTAGGAGCAAACCGAACTTAGAAAGGGTCATTGTTGTGACTTCTAGGTACCCGTAAAGTTAGGATTTCAAATTCTGCACCCTTGAGGTTTAGAGATGTTCTTGACCATAGTGTGAGATGAGAAATACTTAGTTATAACCTCATAGGTTCCCAAGAGACTAGGCTTTGATGATCGATAACTTAGAATGTGAGATAAGGACTTTAAGGGTCTAAACCGTAATTTCTAGAACCCCGTAATCACACAAATATAAAGCTATCCAAATCTGCATAGTGCCGTTTGGATAGGTCCTTGAGCATAAAAATTAGTCAAACTTATTAGTTGTGAACCTATAGGTGTGTAAGAGGTTAAGGATAATACTAGAACAATTAGTTTACAAGTTTAAGACTCAAAAGAACCAAAGCATAAAACACTATGGGTTTATAACATAATAAGCTTGTGAGTTTGTATGAATAATTGTCTAAGGTATGATTATGTGATAATGTATATGCTATGAAGAAGTTTTATGTATACACTATGAAGAAGTTTCATGTGATGATGTATATGCTATGAAAAAGTCTTATGTGAAAATAGGTTATAGTTTTATATATGATTATATGATGAGATGCATACTACGAGAAAGATTTATATGATGAATAATGATGTATCTATGAATTAACACTTTATGAGGACTTAAATGTGACACAACACTGAGACGCCTTCTTAGGTGACACCGGTTTAACCGAGCACCCCCAAGAAAACAAATCCGTGAGGGTATTGACATAGAGCTTGCCAAAGCGGACAATGCTACTGTGCACTAGTTGCCAGTAGAGCGTTTCAAAGAGGAAATGATCCTAAGAGAGGTGATCCTTAATTGCCCCCTAGCCCGTACTTTAAGTCGGGATTATGTTACGCTTATCATAGGATAAGTAAGAACTAGTGACGACTAGTTAAGGTATGAGCTCATAACCTAGAGATGTTTTAGGGTGGCCCCATGAGATGAAAGTTAAAGTTTAAAATGTCACATGTGTTATACCTATCCCCTTATGCCAATGTTTCTCAGTTATTCTATTGATTGGCTTACCTTTATGATGCATTCATATCATTAGTATATTCCATGCTTAGTCATAAGACGCATTATAAAATATGACGGGCCTTGGATAAATAATACTTTAGAAAACTAACTTGAAAGGAGTTTATATGCATGCACACCTTTTTAGAAATAAAACCCAAGGTTCCTGAGGATATGATGAGGTCACCTAGGTAGGGATTACCCTACTGAGAATTCTTTTAGAAGATTCTCATTCCCTCTCTCTTTTCTTCCGTCATATCTTCAGATGGCGACATTCGTACTCTTCATTGACACCCCAGTATGGGAGCTGCACCATGACCCCGCACTCGGGTCATACCATTTTGAGGGTCGCTGCACTGTTAGAGTCTTCATGTTCATGGGACGACCCTTCGCACACCCAGTCTGGAGTTACCGATTCACCCCGACTGCCCCCTACCATCACAATAATATTTTTGAGCGAGCTAGATCACGGGACAAGCAGATCCTCCGCATGCAGCCTGAGGGATCAGCGGTACGTGACTACCCGGAGTACGTGCCTCATACCCAGTACTCGGAGATTGATCCATCCGAGGACCCGCCATCACACATGTACAGTTGGAGCTCCAGTCCCGCTCCCCCACCGATGAGACCGGGAGTGAGGAGACGGTGGTCCAGCCGAGGTTGGCACGTAGGCCATCCATGCTCCCTCACCGCGGTGGACATGCCCTGATGATGCTCTCGACCACTCCTGCTGAGATTCGTCAGTGGATCGACTTGACCCCACAGTACTTGGACAAGCAGGAGTAAACATAGGAGGGGTAGCAGTTAGTGTACACACGCCACATAGTTGAGGGCAAACCTTCTTTTGTGTATGAGGTTGCCTGCTCTAGGTGCACTTGGGCATGGGTGTTGTTTTATGATTTCCCTGTATTTGTTTTCCTTGTATTTGTTCTCTGATTGTATTACATTTCCGATGTATCGAATAGTCCTGCCCTTTGGGTGGGCACATTATATAAATATATATATGTTTCAGTTGATGTTTCCATGATATGATGTGTTCTTTTACGCTTTGCTTATATGTTTCGTTATGCTTCCTTTTAAAGATTCGTGCGTGGCTCTCCTCTTGATTTTAAAAAGAAAAATTTTACCCATATTTCCTCTAAGTATTTTCTAAGTAAAAGATGAGACCGAGAGGTAATATTCTAAAGATTAACCTAAGTACATGCTAGTAGTCTTAGGTTAAGATTTAGGATCCCATAGTTTTCTCCCCACTACAGAAGACCTCTACTGAGTTTAGGTACAGCCTAATGGGTTGAGTGACGTTTTTGGGAGGAGAAGGGAAAACTACGGTTTGGGTTCCACAATCTAACAACACACGATTGGCGTGAAGCCAATTCATGCCTAAGATAATGCCTATGTCTTTCAAGGGTAAACAAATTAAATCTATGATAAAAGACCTATTTTCTACAACAAGATGACAGTTTAAACAACAACGGCAAGTATTAACAGGGCGATTTGTAGGAGTAGAAACAATAAGATCAAAGGGAAGTTTAGAGACTCTTAGATTTAAGGACTCGGCACTAGCAAGTGAAATAAAAGAATGAGTAGCACCAGGGTCATATAGTACAGTTAAGGGTTTACCGTTTACTTCGCACATACCTTCAATGAGATCATTGGGCTTATTGGCGTCTTCCGCATTAAGGGTAAAGACTCTTCCTCGGTGTTGTGGTCGAGGGTTCTGGTTCGGTGTCCCTTGGCTAGCGCAGTCCTTTGCATAATGGCCAGGCTTGCCACACTTGAAGCACACATTCAGATCGGCTAAGCATGGACGATTCCCATGATTCTTCCCGCATTGTGGGCAGACATCTGCAGATGCTGCTCCGGGGTAAGCAGCGGGGGTTTGTGGTGCCTTGCTCTTGGCCCCACTGGTTCCTCCATTGTGATTCTGGGGTCCGCCCGGTCCACGGGGTTGGTTGTTGAAGTTCCTCGGGCCTTGTTGTTGGAACGGTGGCCGTTGGTGTTGCTTGGATTGTTGGTGTACAGGAGCTCTTGGTTGTTGTTGTTGCGGTGGTCGGAACTGATTAGCTTGATACGGTTGGTAGTGACTCCTTGACGGATACTGCGGTTTGAACCTTGGGGCTTAAGGTCCGAGCCCCTTAGCTCGCTCCGCTCGTGTAACTTGCATCTTCTGTTGCCCTTCTTCAAGAATCCGGCACTTGTTGACCAGAGTCGGGAAGTCTTTGATCTCCATATGGGCCACAGCATAGTTCATCTCCGCCTTCAGACCGGCCTCATATTTAACACATTTCCACACCTCATCGGGGTTCCCTTGGAACACCTGAGAGAACTTGATTAGTTCCTCAAACTTTGCGGTGTACTGGGCAGCGATGTGAGCCCTCCCTGGGTCAACTGCATGAACTCGATGTCTTTTGCATTCCTCACAGACTCCGGGAAGTACTTCTCGTAGAAGTAGGTCTTGAACAGCTCCCAATCAATGGGAGTTCCAGAAGCTTCCAACAGGCACTTCGTGCCGTTCCACCAGAACTCGGCATCTGACTTCATCATGAAGGCAGCAAAGGTGACCTTCTGCTCCTCCGAGCAGGCAACCACAGAGTAGATCTTCTCCATGTCCTTGATCCACTCATCAGCTTTGTCAGGGTCCATTACCCCTCGGAATACCGGCGGGTTCGCCTTGCGGAACTCACCGAAGCGGGCTTGTTCCACCGTCTCAGCAGCAGAGGGAGCAGGAGCAGCAGGCTCTTGTTGATTCATATGGTCAAACATTCACTCCATGGCTTGCGCCATACGACGGACTGCAGCAGCAGTCGCATTATCTTGGTTATCTTCGGCCGTGGCTCTATGTTGTCATCGCGGTGGCATTGGTTCCTAAACACATCAGACAGCAAAACACTGAGTTGATCAGGCTCAACATTTCTTGTAAAATGAGCTAGTTACCATGGCACATGCAACAACAGAGGTCATGTATGCCTATCCTATAGCTTATCTCTAGCAAGCTTAACACATGACATAACTATCGTTTTATGCTTATAAAGCATAATCAGTCCAATCCTCAGGCTCCAAGAGAATCGAACTGCTCTGATACCATAATGTAACACCCTAAATCTTAACCTAATACTACTAGTATGTATTTAGGTTAATCCTTAGAATATTACCTCTTGGTCTCATTCTTTACTTTGAAAATACTTAGCGAAAATATGGGTAAAATTTTTCTTTTTGGAATTAAAACCAAAGTGAGAGCCACGCACGATTCTTTGAACGGGAATTCATACAAGTCATATGAGCAAATTATAATAAAACACATAAATAACATGGATACATCAACTGAATATATATAGATAATGTGCATACCAAAAGGCAGGACTATTCGGTACATAGAAGAACAGAATACAACTGAAAAGTAAATACAAGGAAATCATAAAAGCAACACCCATACCCATGTGCACCTAGAGTAGACAACCTCATATACAAAAGAAAGTTTGTCCTCAACTATGTGGCGTGTGTGAACTAGCTACTACCCATCCTATGCACCTACTCCTGCTGGTCCGAGTACTAAGGGGTGGAATCGATCCACTGGCGGATCTCGGCAGGAGTGGCCGTGCGGATCATCGGAGCGTGTCCACCGCGGTGAGGGCGCATGGATGGCCTACGAGCCAACCTCAGCTGAACCACCGTCTCCTCACTCTCGGCTCTCATCGGTGGGGGAGCGGGGCTGGAGCTCAAATTGTACAAGTGCGAGGGCGGGTCCTCTGATGGATCCGTCTCCGAATACTGAGTCTGGGGCACGTACTCCGGGTAGTCATGTACAGCTAACACCTCGGGCTGCATGCGGAGGATCTGCATGTCTTAGGACCTGATGTAGTGAGGGAAACGACGGAGCAAATCAAGAAAATCAAGGATAGAATATTAACCGCTCAAAGTAAGCAGAAAAGCTACGCTGATAAAAGGTGCGAGCCCTTGGAGTTCCAAGAAGGAGAACATGTATTCCTAAGAATCACCCCCACTACAGGAATAGGAAGAGCCATGAAAGTTAAAAAGTTGAGTCCCCGATTTCTCAACCCTTTTGAAATTCTTCAGAGAATCGGATCTGTAGCTTATAAAATAGCCTTACCACCCAATCTGTCAAACCTTCATGATGTCTTTCACGTCTCCCAGTTACGCAAATATGAGTCCGACCCTAGCCATGTCCTAGAACTAGAACATGTACAGTTGAGGGAGGACCTCACTTTCAATGTACCGCCTACGAGAATAGTGGATCACGGAGTCAAGCAGTTAAGGAACAAGTCTGTTCCTTTGGTGAAAGTGGCATGGGGACGAGACAAGTAGGAAGAATACACGTGGGAACTAGAATCAGAGATGAAGTCCACATATCCAGAACTTTTCTAAGGTACGAATTTCGAGGGCGAAATTCTTTTTAAGGAGGGGTGTAATGTAATGCCCGATTTTTACATTAGAGTGAAAATGAGCAAAATGGCCCTAGTGTCATTTTCAGCCGAATCGAGGAAAGCCGGTTGGCTTACTCGAAGAGCAAACTCAATGTTGGAAGGGGATTAGATAACTTGTGTACCTTCCTGGGATCGAAAATCTCGTTTTTCGAGTTATCGGGTCAAAATGACCAAAACTCAATGTTGGAAGGGGATTAGATAACTTGTTTTACCCGTTTGCAAGTGCCGGATGGACCCAAAACTTCTCCAGATAGTTTTAAAAGGCGTTTTTATGTATTCTATGACCTCAGTTTTAATTTTAGAAGTCCTGGGCAAAATTAGTGCAAAATTATGGTTTTGCCCCTAGTTTCGTGCTTTTACGCTTAATCGCGTGATTAAGCAAACCTAAGCAATATTAGGCTCGAATCGAAGGTTAATTAATTTCCTTAATTAATCTTGAGTGAAAATAATTTATTAAAGATTATTAGAACCAAAAAGTGCTTAATTACAACCTAAAATCATATTTTAATTTCAAGACACCTAGTCATAGAATCTTGAATAGTGTTTTCTCTTTCCAATTCCTTAAATCATGGAATTGTGTTATACATTGTTTATTCACAAATGAGTTTTAAATTCTTTAATGATGTATGAGCACTCCTAAACTTGTCATAAACTCCCTAAATCACATTCTTAGTTACCTAAACTTAAGCTTAATCATTCCTAACCTTGTACCTAAGCTAATACACATCTAAACCTACCATTAACACACAATTAAATGGTCAAAACTCACCCCCATTCTGCTATCCAGACCTGGCCGTGAGCTTCCCTCCCCATTATGCATCACATGTTCAATTTTTCAATACTCCAAAGCCATACCTCAAGTCACATACACTATACCTTGTCATAACTTTCAATCAAGCTTGATTTTCCAAGTAAATAACTAATTAAAATAGCTCATTTTCTCCATTTATTTGTGGCTGGAAAATTTCCAACCATGCATTGTTTCTAGAAGCCTAATTTCATAAAAATTTGATAGGAAATTAACTCACATCAAGCCATACTTTGTAGCATAGCTTCCATACTTCAACCATGCTTGAATGACCTTGTGTAAGAGATATTTTCCTCTCCCTTTTCCCTCCAATACCACACAGCTACTCCCTTCCCTTGATGAGCCCATGGTTTTGTTTTTCTATAAATAGGATGCTTGTGATAGCCTTGTTGCACCTTGAAGCATTTGCTAAGTTTAGAGTTTTAGAGTTGTCTTGCTAGTTCTTTCTTTTTCTCTTAAAGTTTCAAGAGTGTTCTTCCTTTCTTTTCATCTTCATCTTCTTCATCTCTTCATCTCATCATCATCTCTTAACTATCAAACACCACCCCAAAGCCTTGAACCATCATCAAACCTCTCAAACACCACACCTCAAACACAACTTCATCCAAAACACATTTCCTTTCTTTTCCTTCCTCTTTGGCCGAATCATCACCACCATCCTAGGAGGTGTTGCTCATCTCATTTCCATCTTCAAGTCCAAGCTTTTACCTTCATCACAAGGTAGGGATTTGTTTTCAAACTTTGTTTTGCTCAAGAAAGTGTTTTTCTCTAGTTTCCTCTTGGATTCTTTTTGAAATTTCCTTTGTTTTCCTTTTCTTTTCATTTCGGCCTCTAGGCCCTATTATGAGCATGATAGCTTGATGATGAGAGTTTCTAGATGATGACATTGTGTTCATCTCAAAGAAACCTCTAAAGCTTGAGTTTTCCTTTCCTTATGACTTCATCTATATGATAACTAACTCACATGGTTTTTCAACTTATGAAAATTAATCTAAGTAAAAGCCCAAGCCTACCCTTGTCAACCTTAAAATTGGCTGGCACATTCTAGAGATTTTTCTCTAGATAGGGGTTTCGGGTATTTAATAAAGAACTTGACGTAGTTTCACTTTCTTTCTCTTTTATATGACTTTCGGTTTTTGTGTTGTGATCTTTGAGATATTGTATTGGGTTGTTACCTTGTTAAAGTCTTGAGTGAGGTCTAGTTAATCATAAAATGAACCTTGCATCATGTTTACTTTATTTTTGCATATCATGTTTACTTCCTTGCTATCACTAAATACCTAGATAATGAATGAACTTGCATTATCATGTTTATATTTCAAGTTCTCATTTAATACCAAGATAATAATGAGTTGCATTCATATTTACTTTGTGCTATCACTTTACTTTCTAATGGAACCTAAACTAAGTGCATAAGCATGTTTATTTTTATGTCATCACCTAAATGAACCTAGAGCTCAAAGACTTGCCTATTGTTGTCTCAACAAAGGTCTAAAAATATGTATTTTCTTTGGTTCATATTTCGGCCCCAAGGGGTTTTGAAGCTTCTAAGTATTTGAGACTATGTTTCATAATTTTTCCAAGCTTACATGAGTTTAAGGAATGCATAGAACTAAGTTTTATGAATTTAGGATCTCTTGAGATAAAAATAAATTGGTCACTGCTCTCTTAAATATTCTTATGACTTTAGATGTTAAAATTGTTTATAAATGAGTTTTGAAAGTTTAAAAAGAGCTCCAAGAGAAACTAGTATTTTATGGGCTTTAGAAATTATGTTTTATGCCTTTTATGGAGAAGTATATTTTCGGTTCTTCCTTGATCATTACTGCCACTGTATGTGCTGTTTTAATGATGATAATGTGCCTATGTTTGAGTAAAAATAATGTTAAGACTCACATGTGAAAGATAGGATAAGTTAGGAACTAGAAAAGAATTAATTTGAGAGTTCTAGATCCTTTAATTATGAAATTTTCTGGATTCTGTCCAGCAAGGTTTAGATTTAATAATCATGGTTTTAAATTAGTTTAAATGTGTAGGAATGACTCATAATTGGTTTAGGACTTAACCTTGAAGCCTTAGGAGCAAACTAAACTTAGAAAGGGTCATTGTTGTGACTTCTAGGTACCCGTAAAGTTAGGATTTCAAATTCTGCATCCTTGAGGTTTAGAGATGTTCTTGACCATAGTATGAGATGAGAAATACTTAGTTATAACCTCATAGGTTCCCAAGAGACTAGGTTTTGATGATCAATAGCCTAGAATGTGAGTTAAAGACTTTAAGGGTCTAAACCGTAATTTCTAGAACCCCGTAATCACAAAAATATAAAGCTGTCCAAATCTGCATAGTGCTGTTTGGATAGGTCCTTGAGCATAAAAATTAGTAAAACTTATTAGTTGTGAACCTATAGGTGTGTGAGAGGTTAAGAATAATACTAGAACAATTAGTTTACAAGTTTAAGACTCAAAAGAACCAAAGCATAACATACTATAGGTTTATAACATAATAAGCTTGAGAGTTTGTATGAATGATTGTCTAAGGTGTGATTATGTGATAATGTATATGCTATAGTTTTATGTATACACTATGAAGAAGTTTCATGTGATGATGTATATGCTATGAAAAAGATTTATGTGATGAATAATGATGTATCTATGAATTAACACTTTATGAGAACTTAAATATGACACAACACTGAGACGCCTTCTTGGGTGACACCGGTTTAGCCGAGCACCCCCAAGAAAACAAATCCGTGAGGGTATTGACATAGAGCTTGCCAAAGCGGACAATACTACGATGCACTAGTTACTAGTAGAGTGTTTCAAAGAGGAAATGACCCTAAGAGAGGTGATCTTTAATTGCCCCCTAGCCCGCACTATTAAGTCGGGATTATGTATATGTTAGCTTATCATAGGATAAGTAAGAACTAGTGATGACTAGTTAAGGTATGAGTGTAACGCCCCGATTTTCTGTTAGAGTGAAAATGACCAAAATGCCCCTGAGGTCATTTTCACTGAGTCGAGGAAAGCGGTCTTGGCAGTACTCGAAGGGCAAACTCAATGTTAGAAGGGGATTAGAAAACTTATGTACCTTCCCGGGATCGAAAATCTCGTTTTTCGAGTTTTCAGGTCAAAATGACCAAAACGCCCCTGTGGTGTTTTACCCGCTTGCAAGTGCCGGATGAACCCGAAACTTCTCCAGATGGTTTTAAAAGGCGTTTTTATGTATTCTATGACCTCAGTTTTAATTTTTGAAGTCCCGAGCAAAATTAGTGCAAAATTACGGTTTTGCCCCTAGTTTCGTACTTTTACGCTTAATCACACGATTAAGCAAACCTAAGCAATATTAGGCTCTAATCGAAGGTTAATTAATTTTCTTAATTAATCTAGAGTCAAAATAATTTATTAAAGTTGATTAGAACCAAAAAGTACTTAATTACAACCTAAAATCATATTTTAATTTTATGACACCTAGTCATAGAATCTTGAATAGTGTTTTCTCTTTCCAATTCCTTAAATCATGGAATTGTGTTACACATTGTTTATTCATAAATGAGTTTTAAATTCTTTAATGATGTATGAGCACTCCTAAACTTGTCATAAACTCCCTAAATCACATTCTTAGTTACCTAAACTTAAGCTTAATCATTCCTAACCTTGTACCTAAGCTAATACACATCTAAACCTACCATTAACACACAATTAAATGGTCAAATCATCCTCCCATTCTGCTGCCCCAAGCTGGCCGAAGCCTCACTCCCTCCATTATGCATCACATGTTCAATTTTTCAACACACCAAGGCCATACCTCAAGTCACATACACTATACCTTGTCATAACTTTCAATCAAGCTTGAATTTCCACATGAATAAATAATTAAAACAACCCATTTTCCCCATTTATTTGTGGCTGGAAAAGTTCCAGCCATGTTAAGGTTCTAGAAGCCTAATTTCATAAAAATGTGATAGGAAATTAACTCACATCAAGCCATACTTTGTAGCATAGCTTCCATACTTCAAACCATGCTTGAATGACCTTGTGTAAGAGATATTTTTCTCTCCTTTGCCCTTCAAAGCTACGGCCAGCACCCTCCCAATGTGAGCTCCATGGTTTTGTTTTTCTATAAATAGGATACTTGTGTTAGCTTTGTTGCACCTTGAAGCATTTGCAAAGTTTAGAGTTTTAGAGTTGTCTTACTAAGCTTTTTCCTTCTCTCAAAGTTCTAAGAGCTCTTTCTCTTCATCTTCATCCTCTTCATTCTTCCATCACATAATCACCTCATAACCTTAATCCATCACCTCATAACCTTAAACCACTCTCAAAGCTTTCAAACACTCAACCTCAAACACAACTTCACTCAAAACACATCTCCTTTCCTTTTCCTTTCCTTGGCCGAAATCATCACCACCATCCTAGGAGGTGTTGCTCATCTCATTTCCATCTTCAAGATCAAGCTTTTATCTTCATCAAAAGGTAGGGATATGTTTTCAAACTTTATTTTGTTCAAGAAAGTGTTTTTCTCTAGTTTTCTCTTGGATTCTTTTTGAACTTTCCTTTGTCTTTCCTTTCCTTTTCATTTTCGGCCATGAGGCCTTGATTTGAGCATGATAGCTTGATGATGAGAGTTTCTAGATGATGACATTGTGTTCATCTCAAAGAAACCTCTAAAGCTTGAGTTTTCCTTTTCTTACAACTTCATCTATATGTTATCTAGCTCACATGATTTTCCAACTTAAGAAAATTAATCTAAGGATTTCTAAAAGCCCAAGCCTACCCTTGTCAACCTTAAAGTTGGCCGGCACGTTCTAGAGATTTGTCTCTAGATAGGGTTTTGGGTACTTAATAAAGAACTTGATGTAGCTTCACTTTCTTTCTCTTTTATATGATTTTCGATTCTTGTGTTGTGATCTTTGAGATGTTGTATGGGGTTATTATCTTGTTAAAGTCTTAAATGAGCTCTAGTTAAACATAAAAATGAAACTTGCATCATGTTTACTTTAAGCTTTGCATATCATGTTTATTTCCTTGCTATCACTAAATCCCAAGATAATGAATAAACTTGCATTATCATGTTTATGTTTCAAGCTTTGCATTATCATATTTATATTTCAAGTCCTCACCTAAATATCAAAGATAATAATATATTGCACCACATATTTATTTTATGCTCTCACTTTACTTTCTAGCAATAACTAAAATAAGTGCATGAGCATGTTTATTTTTATGTCATCACTTTAATGATTCTAGAGCTCAAAGACTTGCCCAAGGATATCTCAAACAAAGGTCTAAAACATTTATCTCCTATGGCTCATATTTCGGCCCTATGAGGCCTTAATGTCCTCAAGTATTGAAAACTATGTTTTATAATTTTTCTAAACTTATATGAGTATAAGGAATGTGTAGAACTAAGTATTATGAATTTAGGACCTCTTGAGATGAAAATAACATAGCCACTGCCCTATTAAGTATTTCCATGAGTTTAGATGATAAAAGTGTTCATAAAAGAGTTTTGAAGGTTTTTATAGGGTTCCAAGAGAAACTAGTATTTTATGTGCTTTAGAAACTATGATTCAATGCCCTTCAATGGAGTTTCTGTTTCGGTTCTGCCTTGCTATGTTTGGCCACTGCATGAGCTGTGTTAATGATGTTAATATGCTTATGTTTGGGTAATAATTATGTTAAGACTCATATGTGAAAGATAGGATAAGTTAGGAACTAGAAAAGAATTAATTTGAGAGTTCTAGATCCCTTAAAGATTTATTTTTCTGGATTCTGTCCAGCAAGGTTTAGATTCAATAATCATGGTTTTAAATTAGTTTATATGTGTAGGAATGACTCATAATTGGTTTAGGACTTAATCTTGAAACCTTAGGAGCAAACCGAACCTAGAAAGGGTCATTATTGTGACTTCTAGGTACCCGTAAAGTTAGTGTTTTGATTTCTGCACTCTTGAGGTTTAGAGATGTTCTTGACCATAGGGTAAGGTGAGAAATACTTAGTTATAACCTTGTAGTTTCCCAAGAGACTAGGTGTTGATGATCAATAACTTAGAATGTGAGATAAAGATCTAGACCGTAATTTCTAGAACTCCGTAATCACATAAACATAAAGCTGTCCAAATTCTGCTTAGTGCTATTTGGATTAGTTCTTGAGCATAAAACTTGTATAAATCATTAATTGTCAAACTATAGGTGTATAAAGAAGTTAAGGATAATTAATTTGCAAGTTTAAGACTCATAAGAATCGAAGTTTAAAACACTATGAGATATAACATAACATGTCTATGAGCCTATGGGGATGATTGTTAAATATGACTATGTGATGATGTTTGTGTGAAAGTTTTATGTGACGAATGTTATGAGAAAGTTTCATGTGATGATATATATATGTTATGAAAAAGCTACATGAGAATGCATGATAAAAATGAATATGATAAATGATGAGGTAATTGTGATGTAATACTTATGAAAATATAAATGTGACACAACACTGAGACGCGCTTCTCCTGGGTGACACCGGTTCGGCCGAGCACCCCCAGGAGGAGACAAATCCGTGAGGGTATGTGTAGATGCAGCCTGCCAAAGCGGACAAATTGCGAGGCCCACGTGGCTAGCAAAGCGTTTCAAAGAGGAAATGATCCTAGAAAGGAGATCCTTAAATTGCCCCTAGCCCGCACTTTAAGTCGGGATTATGTTACGCTTATCATAGGATAAGTAAGAGCTAGTGACGACTAGTTAAGGTATGAGCTCATAACCTAGAGAAGTTTTAGGGCGGCCCCATGAGATGAAAGTTAAAGTTAACAATGTCACATAAACTATACTTATGCCAATGTTATAATGTTTCCTAGTTATTCTATTGTTTGGTTTACCTTATGATGCATTCATATCATTAGTATATTTCTGCTTAAGTTATAAAGACGCATTATAAAATATGATGGACCTTGGATAAAATACCTCTTTGGGAAACCCACTTAAAAGGAACTTATATGCATGCACACCTTTTAGAAATAAACCCAAGGGTCCTGAGGATGTGACGATGACACCTAGGTAGGGATAACCCTACTGAGAATTCTTTTAGAAAGATTCTCATTCCCTCTCTCTTTTCTTCCGTCATATCTTCAGATGGCGACGTTTGTACTCTTCGTTGACACCCCGGTATGGGAGCTGCACCATGACCCGGCACTCGGGTCATATCATTTTGAGGGTTGCTGCACTGTCAGAGTATTCATGTTCATGGGACGACCCTTCGCATTCTGCCCCGAGCTACCGCTTCACCCCGACTGCTCCTTACCGTCATAACGGGATTTTTGAGCGAGCGAGACCACGCGACGAGCAGATCCTCCAAATGGAGCCCGAGACATCAGCAGTACGCGAGTACCCCGAGTATGTGCCGCGTCCTCAAGACTTCTGAGAGCGGACCCATCCGAGGACCCGCCATCCCACATGTACAGCTTGAGCTCCAGCCCACTCCTCCACCGATGAGGGTCGGGAGTGAGGAGGCGGTGGTCCAGCCGAGGTTGGCTCGACGGCCATCTATGCGCCTCGCGCGGTGGACATGCCCCGATGATGCACTCGACCACTCCCGCCGAGATTCGCCAGTGGATCGACTCGACCCCACAAAGATTTCGGACCACAGGAGTAGTCATAGGAGGGGTAGTAGCTAGTGCACACACACGCCACATAGTAGAGATCAAACCTTCTTTTGTATATGAGGTTGTCTCCTTTAGGTGCACACGGGTATGGGGGTAGTTTCTTTTGTATTTGCTTTTTATGATTTCCTTGTATTGCATTTCAGTTGTATTTTGCTTCATGATGTATCAAATAGTCCTGCCTCTTTGGGTAGGCACGTTATATATATATATATCTATGTTTCAATTGATGTTTCCATGACATGATGTGTTTCTTATGCTTTGCTTATATGTTTCGCTATGTTGCCCCTTAAAGTTTCGCGCGTGGCTCTCACTTTGATTTTAAAAAAGAAAAATTTTACCCATATTTCCGCTAAGTATTTTCTAAGTAAAAGATGAGACCAAGAGGTAATATTCTAAAGATTAACCTAAGTACATACTAGTAGTCTTGGGTTAAGATTTAGGGTGTTACATTATGGTATCAGAGCAGTTCGATTCTCATGGAGCCTGAGGATTGGACTGACTATGCTTTATAAGCATAATACGATAGTTATGTCATGTATAGTGCTTGATAGAGATAAGTCAGAGGACTAGAGATGCATGACTTCATTGGTTGGAAGTGCCATGGTAACTAGCTCATTTTGCATGGATATTGAGCCTGATCAACTTAATGTTCATTGTTTCATGTGTATAGGGACCAATGGCACCGCGACGACGGCCTAGGACTACACCCGATGTTGAACAAGATGATACAACTACTGCTGCTGTCCGTCGCATGGCGCAAGCCATGGAACGGATGTTCGACCGAATGGATCAACAAGCGAATGCTGCTCCTGTTCCCCCTCCTCCCCCCGCAGATGGTGGAACAAGTCCGCCGGCGAGTTCATAAGGCGAACCCGCCGGTTGTTCCGAGGGGTAATGGACCCCGACAAGGCCGATGAGTGGATCAAAGACATGGAGAAGATCTACTGCCGTTACCGCCAGAGGAGCAGAAGGTCACATTTGCTGCTTTCATGCTGAAGTCCGACGCCGAGTTCTGGTGGAACGGCACGAGGCATCTGCTAGAGGCCTCTGGAACTCCCATTGACTGGGAGCTGTTCAAGACTTACTTCTATGAGAAGTACTTTCCGGAGTCCGTAAGGAACGCGAAGGACTTTGAGTTCATGTAGTTAACCCAAGGAGGGTCTACTGTAGCTCAATACACTGCGAAGTTTGAGGAGCTAATCAAGTTCTCTCGGGTATTCCAAGGGAACCCCGATGAAGTTTGGAAGTGTGTGAAGTATGAGGCCGGTCTGAAGGCAGAGATGAACTACGCTGCGGGCCCATATGGAGATCGAGACTTCCCGACTGGGTCAACAAGTGCCGAATACTTGAAGAAGGACAGAGAAAGATTCAAATCACAAGGGCGGAGCGAGCCAAGGGGCTCGGACCTCAAGCCCCGAAGTTCAAACCGCAGTACCCGTCGAGGAATCACTACAACCCCTACCAATCCAACCAGTTCCGACAACAACAACAACAACCGCCAAGAGCTCCTGCTCACCAACAACCCAAACAACACCAAAGGCCGCCATTTCCACATCAAGGCCCGAGGAATTTCAATAATCAACCCCGTGGACCGGTGGACCTCAAACCACAATGGAGGACCAAGTGGAGCCAAGAACAAGGCACCACAAACCCTCGCTGCTACTACCGAGCAACATCTGGCCGACGTCGCCCACAATGCGGGAAGAACCACGGAATCGCCCATGCTTAGCCGGCCGAATGTGTGTTTCAAGTGTGGCAAGCCTGGCCACTATGCAAAGGACTGCACCGGACAAGGGACATCGAACCAAAACCCCCGACCACAATACCGAGGAAGGGTCTTTACCCTTAACGCTGAAGACGCCAAGAAGTCCAAAGATCTCATCAAGGTATGTGCGAAGTAAATGGTAAAGCCTTAACTATACTATATGACTCGTGCTACTCATTCTTTCATTTCACTTGCTAGTGTCGAGTCCTTAAATCTAAAAGTCTCTAAACTTCCTTCGATCTTATTGTTTCTACTCCTACAAATCGCCCTGTTAATACTTGCCGTTGTTGTTTAAACTGTCATCTTGTTGTAGAAAATAGGTCTTTTATCATAGATTTAATTTGTTTACCCTTGAAAGACATAGGCATTATCTTAGGCATGAACTGGCTTCACCCCAATCGTGTGATGTTAGATTGTGGAACCCAAACCGTAGTTTTCCCTTCTCCTCCCGAAAACATCACTCAACCCATTAGGCTGTACCTAAATCTCAGAGAGGTCTTATAGTGGGAAGAAAACTAAGGGATATGTTCTCCTAGCACTTTGTGATGTAGACTTGGAGCAGAACCTAGGTGAGATACCTGTGGTGAGAGACTATCCCGAGGTGTTTCCAGATGAAATACCCGAGTTCCCTCCCGAAAGAGAAGTGGAGTTCTCCATAGAGTTGGTTCCTGGGACAGGACCAATCTCTATAGCCCCGTATAGGATGTCACCCTCGGAGTTAGCAGAGTTGAAAACCCAGTTAGAGGAGCTGTTAGGAAAGAGTTTTATAAGGCCGAGTGCTTCACCTTGGGGCGCACCGGTCTTATTTGTGAAGAAAAAGGACGGAAGCATGAGGATGTGTGTAGACTATAGGCGCTTGAACCAAGTAACCATAAAGAATAAATACCCATTGCCTAGGATTGATGATCTTATGGACCAATTGAAAGGAGCAAGATAGTGTTTTCTAAGATTGATTTAAGGTCAGGTTACCATCAGTTAGGGTGAGAGATTCGGATATTCCTAAAACCGCCTTCGAACTTCGGTATGGACACTTTGAGTTCAATGTAATGTCGTTTGGTTTGACGAATGCTCCCGCAGTTTTTATGGATTACATGAATAGGATCTTTAGACCCTATTTAGATCAATTCGTGGTTGTGTTCATAGATGATATTCTCATCTATTCGAAAACCCACGAGGAGCATGAGCGTCATTTAAGGTTGGTTTTAGAGGTATTAAAGGAGAAGAAGTTATACGCTAAGTTGTCTAAGTGTGAATTTTGGTTAGAGGAGGTAAAATTCTTAGGACATGTTGTGTCAAAAGGTGGCATAGCTGTCGACCCAAGTAAGATAGAGGCTGTGATGAATTGGGATAGACCAACCTCTGTAACTGAGATTAGAAGCTTTTTGGGTTTAGCTGGATATTATCGTAGGTTCATTAAAGGATTTTCCCAGTTAGCCCTACCCTTAACCAAGCTCACTAGGAAGAATGCCCCATTTGAGTGGAGCCCCGAGTGTGAAAAGAGTTTCCTAGAGCTTAAGGAAAAACTCACCTCAACCCCAGTTTTAGTTTTACCTGACCCCAATGTACCCTTCGAGGTATATTGCGATGCTTCTGGCAAGGGTTTAGGTTGTGTGTTGATGCAAAACAGGCAAGTGGTAGCCTATGCGTCCAGACAACTCAAGCCTCATGAGGTAACCTACCCCACCCATGACCTTGAACTAGCAGCCATCGTGTTCGCTCTAAAGATGTGGAGACACCATTTGTATGGTGTGAGGTTTGAAGTTTTCTCCGATCATAAGAGTCTCAAGCATCTCTTTGATCAAAAGGAGTTGAATATGAGGCAAAGGAGATGGATGGAATTCCTCAAGGACTACGATTTTGGTTTAAGTTACCACCCCGGCAAGGCTAATGTAGTAGCCGACGCCTTGAGCCGAAACTCGTTACGTCTGTCAAGTATGATGGTTAATGAAGTTGGGTTAATAGAGTAATTTAGGGATATGAATCTCGGAATGTCTATAACGGAGAATGGCATCGTGATGAGTCATCTCACGGTGACCAGTGGGTTTAAGCAAAGGATTATGCTTGCCCAAAGAGAAAATGAGGACTTTATGGAGATAATCGAGGCGAAAGGCTGGAAAGTTGAAAGGTTTTGTCTGAGGCCCATTGGTTATGGAGGTTCGAGGGGCGAATCTGTGTGCCACAAGATGGTGACCTCCGAGAAAAGATCTTGGAGGAGGCTCACAAGAGCCATTTTGCCATCCATGCTGGTACTACCAAGATGTATCAGGACTTGAAGAGGATGTTTTGGTGGCCCGGATTAAAGAAGGATGTGGTCGCCTGGGTGAGTAAGTGTTTGGTCTGCCAAAAGGTCAAGATCGAACACCAAAAACCTTCTGGCATGCTGCAACCCCTGTCGATCCTCGAGTGGAAGTGGGAAGGTATATCAATGGACTTCGTGACAGGATTGCCAAAGACCCAAGCCGCCACGATGCCGTATGGGTAATCGTGGATCGACCGACTAAGTCGGCTCACTTTCTACCTATTCGAGTCACGTGCTCGTTGGATAAGTTGGCCCGACTTTACATCCAAGAAATAGTAAGGTTGCATGGAGTACCATCGGCGATAATCTCGGATCGAGATCCGCGGTTTACGCCACGTTTTTGGGAGCCTTTCAAAGGCGTTTGGTTCCAAGTTGTGCCTAAGCACCGCTTACCACCCACAAGCGGATGGTCGATCCGAGAGGACAATCCAAACCCTAGAAGATATCTTTGAGAGCTTGTGTCTTAGACCAAAAAGGAAGTTGGGATAAGTACATGCCTTTGATCGAAGTTTGCGTATAACAACAGATTATCACGCAAGCATCGATATGGCACCGCATTTGAGGCATTATACGGAAGGAAGTGCCAATCACCCTTGTGTTGGTACGAGCCGAGAGCAAAGTGTCTTAGGACCTGAGGTAGTGAGGAAACGGCGGAACAAATCAAGAAGATCAAGGATAGAATCTTAACCGCTCAAAGTCGACAGAAAAGCTACGCGGACAAAAGGCGCAAGCCCGTGGAGTTCCAAGAGGGAGAACATGTATTTCTAAGAATCACCCCCACTACAGGAATAGGGAGAGCCATGAAAGTTAAAAAGTTGAGTCCCCGATTTCTCGGTCCTTTTGAAATTCTTCAAAGAGTCGGATCCGTAGCTTACAAAATAGCCTTACCACCCAATCTGTCAAACCTTCATGATGTCTTTCACGTCTCCCGATTCACGTAAATATGAGTCCGACCCTAGCCATGTCCTAGAACCAGAGCATGTACAGTTAAGGGAGGACTCACTTTCAATGTACCGCCTACGGGAATAGTGGATCACGGAGTCAAGCAGTTAAGGAGCAAGTCTATTCCTTTGGTAAAAGTGGCGTGGGGACAAGGCAAGTCGGAAGAATACACGTGGGAGCTAGAGTCAGAGATGAAGTCCAAATATCCGTAGCTTTTCTAAGGTACAATTTCGAGGGCTTAAATTCTTTTAAGGAGGAGTAATGTAACGCTCGATTTTAGTTAGAGTGAAAATGACCAAAATGCCCTGAGGTCATTTTCATTGGACCGAGGAAAGCCATGCATGAAAGTACTCGAAGGGCAAACTCAATGTTGGAAGGGGATTAGAAAACTTATGTACCTTCCGGGATCGAAAATCTCGTTTTGAGTTTTAGTCAAAATGACCAAAACGCCTGTGGTGTTTTACCCGTTTGCAAGTGCCGGATGAACCGAAACTTCTCGGATGGTTTTAAAAGGCGTTTTTATGTATTCTATGACCTCAGTTTTAATTTTTGAAGTCCCGAGCAAAATTAGTGCAAAATTACGGTTTTGCCCCTAGTTTCGTACTTTTACGCTTAATCACACGATTAAGCAAACCTAAGCAATATTAGGCTCTAATCGAAGGTTAATTAATTTTCTTAATTAATCTAGAGTCAAAATAATTTATTAAAGTTGATTAGAACCAAAAAGTACTTAATTACAACCTAAAATCATATTTTAATTTTATGACACCTAGTCATAGAATCTTGAATAGTGTTTTCTCTTTCCAATTCCTTAAATCATGGAATTGTGTTACACATTGTTTATTCATAAATGAGTTTTAAATTCTTTAATGATGTATGAGCACTCCTAAACTTGTCATAAACTCCTAAATCACATTCTTAGTTACCTAAACTTAAGCTTAATCATTCCTAACCTTGTACCTAAGCTAATACACATCTAAACCTACCATTAACACACAATTAAATGGTCAAATCATCCTCCCATTCTGCTGCCCCAAGCTGGCCGAAGCCTCACTCCCTCCATTATGCATCACATGTTCAATTTTTCAACACACCAAGGCCATACCTCAAGTCACATACACTATACCTTGTCATAACTTTCAATCAAGCTTGAATTTCCACATGAATAAATAATTAAAACAACCCATTTTCCCCATTTATTTGTGGCTGGAAAAGTTCCAGCCATGTTAAGGTTCTAGAAGCCTAATTTCATAAAAATGTGATAGGAAATTAACTCACATCAAGCCATACTTTGTAGCATAGCTTCCATACTTCAAACCATGCTTGAATGACCTTGTGTAAGAGATATTTTTCTCTCCTTTGCCCTTCAAAGCTACGGCCAGCACCCTCCCAATGTGAGCTCCATGGTTTTGTTTTTCTATAAATAGGATACTTGTGTTAGCTTTGTTGCACCTTGAAGCATTTGCAAAGTTTAGAGTTTTAGAGTTGTCTTACTAAGCTTTTTCCTTCTCTCAAAGTTCTAAGAGCTCTTTCTCTTCATCTTCATCCTCTTCATTCTTCCATCACATAATCACCTCATAACCTTAATCCATCACCTCATAACCTTAAACCACTCTCAAAGCTTTCAAACACTCAACCTCAAACACAACTTCACTCAAAACACATCTCCTTTCCTTTTCCTTTCCTTGGCCGAAATCATCACCACCATCCTAGGAGGTGTTGCTCATCTCATTTCCATCTTCAAGATCAAGCTTTTATCTTCATCAAAAGGTAGGGATATGTTTTCAAACTTTATTTTGTTCAAGAAAGTGTTTTTCTCTAGTTTTCTCTTGGGTTTCTTTTGAACTTTCCTTTGTCTTTCCTTTCCTTTTCATTTTCGGCCATGAGGCCTTGATTTGAGCATGATAGCTTGATGATGAGAGTTTCTAGATGATGACATTGTGTTCATCTCAAAGAAACCTCTAAAGCTTGAGTTTTCCTTTTCTTACAACTTCATCTATATGTTATCTAGCTCACATGATTTTCCAACTTAAGAAAATTAATCTAAGGATTTCTAAAAGCCCAAGCCTACCCTTGTCAACCTTAAAGTTGGCGGCACGTTCTAGAGATTTGTCTCTAGATAGGGGTTTGGGTACTTAATAAAGAACTTAATGTAGCTTCACTTTCTTTCTCTTTTATATGATTTTCGATTCTTGTGTTGTGATCTTTGAGATGTTGTATGGGGTTATTATCTTGTTAAAGTCTTAAATGAGCTCTAGTTAAACATAAAAATGAAACTTGCATCATGTTTACTTTAAGCTTTGCATATCATGTTTATTTCCTTGCTATCACTAAATCCCAAGATAATGAATAAACTTGCATTATCATGTTTATGTTTCAAGCTTTGCATTATCATATTTATATTTCAAGTCCTCACCTAAATATCAAAGATAATAATATATTGCACCACATATTTATTTTATGCTCTCACTTTACTTTCTAGCAATAACTAAAATAAGTGCATGAGCATGTTTATTTTTATGTCATCACTTTAATGATTCTAGAGCTCAAAGACTTGCCCAAGGATATCTCAAACAAAGGTCTAAAACATTTATCTCCTATGGCTCATATTTAGGCCCTATGAGGCCTTAATGTCCTCAAGTATTGAAAACTATGTTTTATAATTTTTCTAAACTTATATGAGTATAAGGAATGTGTAGAACTAAGTATTATGAATTTAGGACCTCTTGAGATGAAAATAACATAGCCACTGCCCTATTAAGTATTTCCATGAGTTTAGATGATAAAAGTGTTCATAAAAGAGTTTTGAAGGTTTTTATAAGGTTCCAAGAGAAACTAGTATTTTATGTGCTTTAGAAACTATGATTCAATGCCCTTCAATGGAGTTTCTGTTTAGTTCTGCCTTGCTATGTTTGGCCACTGCATGAGCTGTGTTAATGATGTTAATATGCTTATGTTTGGGTAATAATTATGTTAAGACTCATATGTGAAAGATAGGATAAGTTAGGAACTAGAAAAGAATTAATTTGAGAGTTCTAGATCCCTTAAAGATTTATTTTTCTGGATTCTGTCCAGCAAGGTTTAGATTCAATAATCATGGTTTTAAATTAGTTTATATGTGTAGGAATGACTCATAATTGGTTTAGGACTTAATCTTGAAACCTTAGGAGCAAACCGAACCTAGAAAGGGTCATTATTGTGACTTCTAGGTACCCGTAAAGTTAGTGTTTTGATTTCTGCACTCTTGAGGTTTAGAGATGTTCTTGACCATAGGGTAAGGTGAGAAATACTTAGTTATAACCTTGTAGTTTCCCAAGAGACTAGGTGTTGATGATCAATAACTTAGAATGTGAGATAAAGATCTAGACCGTAATTTCTAGAACTCCGTAATCACATAAACATAAAGCTGTCCAAATTCTGCTTAGTGCTATTTGGATTAGTTCTTGAGCATAAAACTTGTATAAATCATTAATTGTCAAACTATAGGTGTATAAAGAAGTTAAGGATAATTAATTTGCAAGTTTAAGACTCATAAGAATCAAAGTTTAAAACACTATGAGATATAACATAACATGTCTATGAGCCTATGGGGATGATTGTTAAATATGACTATGTGATGATGTTTGTGTGAAAGTTTTATGTGACGAATGTTATGAGAAAGTTTCATGTGATGATATATATATGTTATGAAAAAGCTACATGAGAATGCATGATAAAAATGAATATGATAAATGATGAGGTAATTGTGATGTAATACTTATGAAAATATAAATGTGACACAACACTGAGACGCTTCTCTGGGTGACACCGGTTCGCCGAGCACCCGAGGAGGAGACAAATCCGTGAGGGTATGTGTAGATGCAGCCTGCCAAAGCGGACAAATTGCGAGGCCCACGTGGCTAGCAAAGCGTTTCAAAGAGGAAATGATCCTAGAAAGGAGATCCTTAAATTGCCCCCTAGCCCGTACTTTAAGTCGGGATTATGTTACGCTTATCATAGGATAAGTAAGAGCTAGTGACGACTAGTTAAGGTATGAGCTCATAACCTAGAGAAGTTTTAGGGCGGCCCCATGAGATGAAAGTTAAAGTTAACAATGTCACATAAACTATACTTATGCCAATGTTATAATGTTTCCTAGTTATTCTATTGTTTGGTTTACCTTATGATGCATTCATATCATTAGTATATTTCTGCTTAAGTTATAAAGAGGCATTATAAAATATGATGGACCTTGGATAAAATACCTCTTTGGGAAACCCACTTAAAAGGAACTTATATGCATGCACACCTTTTAGAAATAAACCCAAGGGTCCTGAGGATGTGACGATGACACCTAGGTAGGGATAACCCTACCGAGAATTCTTTTAGAAAGATTCTCATTCCCTCTCTCTTTTCTTCCGTCATATCTTCAGATGGCGACGTTTGTACTCTTCGTCGACACCCCGGTATGGGAGCTGCACCATGACCCGGCACTCGGGTCATATCATTTTGAGGGTCGCTGCACTGTCAGAGTATTCATGTTCATGGGACGACCCTTCGTGCACCCCGTCCCGAGCTACCGCTTCACCCCGACTGCTCCTTACCGTCAAAACGGGATTTTTGGCGGCGAGACCACGCGACGAGCAGATCCTCCGCATGGAGCCCGAGACATCAGCGACGCGAGTACCCGAGTATGTGCCGCGTCCCGGTACTGAGGAGGCGGACCCATCCGAGGACCCGCCATCCCACATGTACGGTTGGAGCTCGGTCCCACTCCTCCACCGATGAGGGCTGGGAGTGAGGAGATGGTGGTCGGCCGAGGTTGGCTCAACGGCCATCTATGCGCCCTCGCGCGGTGGACATGCCCGATGATGCACTCGACCACTCCCGCCGAGATTCGCCAGGTGGATCGACTCGACCCACGATGCTCGGACACAGGAGTAGTCATAGGAGGGGTAGTAGCTAGTGCACACACACGCCACATAGTAGAGATCAAACCTTCTTTTGTATATGAGGTTGTCTCCTTTAGGTGCACACGGGTATGGGGGTAGTTTCTTTTGTATTTGCCTTTTATGATTTCCTTGTATTGCATTTCAGTTGTATTTTGCTTCATGATGTATCAAATAGTCCTGCCTCTTTGGGTAGGCACGTTATATATATATATATCTATGATTCAGTTGATGTTTCCATGACATGATGTGTTTCTTATGCTTTGCTTATATGTTTTGCTATGTTGCCCCTTAAAGTTTCGCGCGTGGCTCTCACTTTGATTTTAAAAAAGAAAAATTTTACCCATATTTCCGCTAAGTATTTTCTAAGTAAAAGATGAGACCAAGAGGTAATATTCTAAAGATTAACCTAAGTACATACTAGTAGTCTTGGGTTAAGATTTAGGGTGTTACAATGAGCTCATAACCTAGAAGATGTATTATGGCGGCCCCATGAAATGAAAGTTAAAGTTTACAATGTCACATATATTATACCTATGCCAATGTTATAATGTTTCTTAGTTATTCTATTGTTTGGTATACCTTTATGATGCATTCATATCATTAGTATATTTCATGCTTAGTTATAAGACGCATTGTAAAATATGACAGACCTTGGGTAAATAAATACTTCAGAAAACTAACTTAAAAGGAATTTATATGCATGCACACCTTTTTAGAAATAAAACCCAAGGTTCCTGAGGATGTGACGATGTCACCTAGGTAGGGATAACCTACTGAGAATTCTTTTAGAAAAATTCTCATTCCCTCTCTCTTTTCTTCCGTCATATCTTCAGATGGCGACATTCATACTCTTCATCGACACCCCGGTATGGGAGCTGCACCATGACCCCAAGACTCGGGTCATACCATTTTGAGGGTCGCTGCACGGTTAGAGTGTTCATGTTTATGGGACGACCCTTCGCGCATCCAGTCCCGAGTTACCGTTTTACCCTGATTGCTCCTTACCGTCATAACGGGATTTTTGAGCGATCTAGACCACGCGATGAGCAGATTCTCCGCATGGAGCCCGAGACATCAGCGGTACGCGACTACCCAGAGTATGTGCCTCGTACCCAACACTCGGAGACGGACCCATCCGAGGACCCGCCATCACACATGTATAGTTGGAGCTCCAGTCCCGCTCCCCCACCGATGAGGGCTGGGAGTGAAGAGACAGTGGTCCAGCCGAGGTTGGCTCGTCGGCCATCTATTCGCCCTCGCGGCGGTGGACACGCCCCAATGATGCGCTCGGCCACTCCCGCCGAGATTCATCAGTGGATCGACTCGACCCCACAGTACTCGGACCAATAGGAGTAAACATAGGAGGGGTAGCAATTAGTGCACACACGCCACATAGTTGAGGACAAACCTTCTTTTGTATATGAGGTTGTCTACTCTAGGTGCACATGGGTATGGGTGTTGTTTATCTTGCATTTGCTTTTTATGATTTCCGTGTATTTGTTCTTCAATTGTATTTTGTTCCCTGATGTATCAAATAGTCCTGCCCTTTGGGCAGGTACATTATATATATTTATCTATGTTCAGTTGATGTTCCCATGATATGATGTGTTTCTTTATGCTTGCTTATATGTTTCGTTATGCTTCCTTTTAAAGATTCGTGAGTGGCTCTCACTTTGATTTTTAATTCCAAAAGGAAAAATTTTACCCATATTTCCGCTAAGTATTTTCTAAGTAAAAAATGAGACCAAGAGGTAATATTCTAAAGATTAACCTAAGTACATACTAGTAGTCTTGGGTTAAGATTTAGGGTGTTACACGTCATATTTTACAATGCGTCTTATGACTAAGCATGGAATATACTAAGACATAAATGCATCATAAGGATAAACTAATCAACAAAGTCACAAAAACGTTATAATAGTGGCATAAGTTGATGGGTATAAATCTCATAATAACTTTCTTGGTTTTTCATAGCATATGTGACATTTCAACTTTAAGTTTATCTCATGGGGCCACCCTAAAACATTTCTAGGTTATGAGCTCATACCTTAACTAGTCGTCACTAGTTCTTACTTATCCTATGATAAGCGTAACATACATAATCCCGACTTAAAGTACGTGGTAGGGGGCAAATTAGGGGGCAAATTAAGGATCACCTCTTAGGGTCATTTCCTCTTTGAAACGCTCTACTAGCAACTAGTGCATAGTACTATTGTCCGCTTTGGCAAGCTCTGTGTCAATACCCTCACGGATTTGTTTTCTTAGGGGTGCTCGGCTAAACCGGTGTCACCCAAGAAGGCGTCTCAGTGTTGTGTCACATTTAAGTTCTCATGATTTTCAAAAAGACCTTTTTCCAAGTTCCTCAAATTTGATGGAAATTGGCTGACATGACGGTTGTGGGCAATTTCCTCAAATTTGCTTATGCCATGAAAACATATAGGACATACAAACATATCTTATGAGGTATAGCATATCATCATATAAAACTTCTTCATAGCAAATATCAAGCTCATGTGTCATATATCATATTTACATAAATTAAGCATCATAAAAACTCAACACTTTTTAATGTCTTATGCATTGACCCTTAAAGTCCTTAACTCACGTTCTAAGTTATCAATCATCAAACCTAATCTCTTGGGTACCTATGAGGTTATAACTAAGTATTTCTCACCTCACACTATGATCAAGAATATCTCTAAACTTCATGGATGCAGAATTTATAATCCTAACTTTACGGGTACCTAGGAGTCACAACAATGCCCCTTTCCAAGTTTAGTTTGCTCCTAAGGCATCAAGATCAAGTCCTAAACCAATTATGAATCATTCCTACACATTTAAACTAATTTAAAACCATGATTATCAAATCTAAACCTTGCTGGACAGAATCCAGAAAATTCAATAATTAAGGGATCTAAAACTCTCAAATTAATTCTTTTCTAGTCTCTAACTTATCTTATCTTCCACATAACAGTCTTAACATTATTTTTACTCAAACATAAGCATATTATCATCATTAAAACAGCACATACAGTGGCAAATAAGTAGCAAGGTAGAACCAAAATGTGCATCTCCATAAAAGGCATAGAACACAATTTCTAAAGCACATAGAATACTAGTTTCTCTTAGAACCTTTTTAAAACTTTCAAAACTCATTTATAAACACTATTATCCTTTAAAATCATAAAAATACTTAAGAGGGCAGTGGCTAAATCATTTTCATCTCAAGGGGTCCTAAATTCATAAAACTTAGTTCTACATATTTCTTATACTCATATAAGCTTAGGAAAATTATAAAACATAATTTTTAATACTTGGAAACCTTAAAACCTCTTAGGGCCGAAATCTCAACTATGGAAAATAAATATTTTAGACCTTTGTTTGAGACAACAATGGGCAAGTCCTTGATCTCTAGGTTCATTAAAGTGATAGCATAAAGATAAACATGCTTATGCACTTGTTTTAGCTTTTGTTAGAAAGTAAAGTGAGAGCATAAAATAAATATGAGATGCATCATATTATTATCTTTGATATTTAGGTGAGAACTTGAAATGTAAACATGATAATGCATAGCTTGAAATATAAACATGACAATGCAAGTTCTTTTATTATCTTGGTACTTAGTGATAGGAAGGAAAATAAACATGATGTGCAAGACATAAAAGTAAACATGATGCAAGGTTCATTTTATAGTTAGCTAGAGCTCATTCAAGACTTTAACAAGATAACAACCCAACACATATCTCATTACAAAGAGAGCTTTATAGTTCTTGAACCAAGTTTCTCAAGGAACTATGAGATTCTTGAACATCATCATCAAGCTCAAAAATAAATAAACTTCCAAAACTGAACTAAATCTCAAGGATCAAAATACCAAAACCAAAAACTTTACTAAAGAAAAAGAAAGTGAAACTAAGTCAAGTTCTTTATTAAATACCCAAAACCCCTATCTAGAGAAAGATCTCTAGAACGTGCTGGCCAACTTTAAGGTTGACAAGGGTAGGCTTGGGCTTTTAGAAATCCTTAGATTAATTTTCTTAAGTTGAAAAACCATGTGAGCTATGTAACGCCCCGATTTTCTGTTAGAGTGAAAATGACCAAAATGCCCCTGAGGTCATTTTCACCGAGTCGAGGAAAGCAGTCTTGGCAGTACTCGAAGGGCAAACTCAATGTTGGAAGGGGATTAGAAAACTTATGTACCTTCCCGGGATCGAAAATCTCGTTTTGAAGTTTTCAGTCAAAATGACCAAAACGCCTGTGGTGTTTTAATTGCTTGCAAGTGCTTGGATGAGCCCTAAACTTCTCCAGATGGTTTTAAAAGGCGTTTTTATGTATTCTATGACCTCAGTTTTAATTTTTGAAGTCCCGGGCAAAATTAGTGCAAAATTACGGTTTTGCCCCTAGTTTCATATTTTTACGCTTAATCACACGATTAAGCAAACCTAAGCAATATTAGGCTCTAATCGAAGGTTAATTAATTTCCTTAATTAATCTAGAGTCAAAATAATTTATTAAAGTTGATTAGAACCAAAAAGTACTTAATTACAACCTAAAATCATATTTTAATTTTATGACACCTAGTCATAGAATCTTGAATAGTGTTTTCTCTTTCCAATTCCTTAAATCATGGAATTGTGTTACACATTGTTTATTCATAAATGAGTTTTAAATTCTTTAATGATGTATGAGCACTCCTAAACTTGTCATAAACTCCCTAAATCACATTCTTAGTTACCTAAACTTAAGCTTAATCATTCCTAACCTTGTACCTAAGCTAATACACATCTAAACCTACCATTAACACACAATTAAATGGTCAAATCATCCTCCCATTCTGCTGCCCCAAGCTGGTCAAGCCTCACTCCCTCCATTATGCATCACATGTTCAATTTTTCAACACTCCAAGGCCATACCTCAAGTCACATACACTATACCTTGTCATAACTTTCAATCAAGCTTGAATTTCCACATGAATAAATAATTAAAACAACCCATTTTCCCCATTTATTTGTGGCTGGAAAAGTTCCAGCCATGTTAAGGTTCTAGAAGCCTAATTTCATAAAAATGTGATAGGAAATTAACTCACATCAAGCCATACTTTGTAGCATAGCTTCCATACTTCAAACCATGCTTGAATGACCTTGTGTAAGAGATATTTTTTCTCCTTTGCCCTTCAAAGCTACGGCCAGCACCCTCCCAATGTGAGCTCCATGGTTTTGTTTTTCTATAAATAGGATACTTGTGTTAGCTTTGTTGCACCTTGAAGCATTTGCAAAGTTTAGAGTTTTAGAGTTGTCTTACTAAGCTTTTTCCTTCTCTCAAAGTTCTAAGAGCTCTTTCTCTTCATCTTCATCCTCTTCATTCTTCCATCACATAATCACCTCATAACCTTAATCCATCACCTCATAACCTTAAACCACTCTCAAAGCTTTCAAACACTCAACCTCAAACACAACTTCACTCAAAACACATCTCCTTTCCTTTTCCTTTCCTTGGCCGAAATCATCACCACCATCCTAGGAGGTGTTGCTCATCTCATTTCCATCTTCAAGATCAAGCTTTTATCTTCATCAAAAGGTAGGGATTTGTTTTCAAACTTTATTTTGCTCAAGAAAGTGTTTTTCTCTAGTTTTTCTCTTGGATTCTTTTTGAACTTTCCTTTGTCTTTCCTTTCCTTTCGTTTTCGGCCATGAGGCCTTGATTTGAGCATGATAGCTTGATGATGAGAGTTTCTAGATGATGACATTGTGTTCATCTCAAAGAAACCTCTAAAGCTTGAGTTTTCCTTTTCTTACAACTTTATCTATATGTTATCTAGCTCACATGGTTTTCCAACTTAAGAAAATTAATCTAAGGATTTCTAAAAGCCCAAGCCTACCCTTGTCAACCTTAAAGTTGGCGGCACGTTCTAGAGATTTGTCTCTAGATAAGGGTTTTGGGTACTTAATAAAGAACTTGATGTAGCTTCACTTTCTTTCTCTTTTATATGATTTTCGATTCTTGTGTTGTGATCCTTGAGATATTGTATGGGGTTATTATCTTGTTAAAGTCTTAAATGAGCTCTAGTTAAACATAAAAATGAAACTTGCATCATGTTTACTTTAAGCTTTGCATATCATGTTTATTTCCTTGCTATCACTAAATCCCAAGATAATGAATAAACTTGCATTATCATGTTTATGTTTCAAGCTTTGCATTATCATATTTATATTTCAAGTCCTCACCTAAATATCAAAGATAATAATATATTGCACCACATATTTATTTTATGCTCTCACTTTACTTTCTAGCAATAACTAAAATAAGTGCATGAGCATGTTTATTTTTATGTCATCACTTTAATGATTCTAGAGCTCAAAGACTTGCCCAAGGATATCTCAAACAAAGGTCTAAAACATTTATCTCCTATGGCTCATATTTCGGCCCTATGAGGCCTTAATGTCCTCAAGTATTGAAAACTATGTTTTATAATTTTTCTAAACTTATATGAGTATAAGGAATGTGTAGAACTAAGTATTATGAATTTAGGACCTCTTGAGATGAAAATAACATAGCCACTGCCCTATTAAGTATTTCCATAAGTTTAGATGATAAAAGTGTTCATAAAAGAGTTTTGAAGGTTTTAACAAGGTTCCAAGAGAAACTAGTATTTTATGTGCTTTAGAAACTATGATTCAATGCCTTTAAATGGAGTTTCTGTTTCGGTTCTGCCTTGCTATGCTTGGCCACTGCAATGGCTGTGTTAATGATGTTAATATGCTTATGTTTGGGTAATAATTATGTTAAGACTCATATGTGAAAGATAGGATAAGTTAGGAACTAGAAAAGAATTAATTTGAGAGTTTTAGATCCCTTAAAGATTTATTTTTCTGGATTCTGTCCAGCAAGGTTTAGATTCAATAATCATGGTTTTAAATTAGTTTATATGTGTAGGAATGACTCATAATTGGTTTAGGACTTAATCTTGAAACCTTAGGAGCAAACCGAACTTAGAAAGGGTCATTATTGTGACTTCTAGGTACACGTAAAGTTAGTATTTTGATTTCTGCACTCTTGAGGTTTAGAGATGTTCTTGACCATAGGGTGAGGTGAGAAATACTTAGTTATAACCTTATAGGTTCCCAAGAGACTAGGTGTTGATGATCAATAACTTAGAACGTGAGATAAAGATCTAAACCGTAATTTCTAGAACTCCGTAACCACATAAACATAAAGCTGTCCAAATTACATTTAGTGCTATTTGGATTAGTTCTTGAGCATAAAACTTGTATAACTCATTAATTGTCAAACTATAGGTGTATAAAGAAGTTAAGGATAATTAATTTGCAAGTTTAAGACTCATAAGAATCGAAGTTTAAAACACTATGAGTTATAACATAACATGTCTATGAGCTTATGGGGATGATTGTTAGATATGACTATGTGATGATGTTTGTACGAAAGTTTTATGTGACGAATGTTATAAGAAAGTTTCATGTGATGATATATATGTTATGAAAAAGCTATATAAGAATGCATGATAAAAATGAATATGATAAATGATGAGGTAATTGTGATTTAATACTTATGAGAATATAAATGTGACACAACAACGAGACGCGCTTCTCTGGGTGACACCGGTTCGGCCGAGCACCCCCAGGAGGAGACAAATCCGTGAGGGTATGTGTAGATGCAGCCTGCCAAAGCGGACAAATTGCGAGGCCCACGTGGCTAGCAAAGCGTTTCAAAGAGGAAATGATCCTAGAAAGGAGATCCTTAATTTGCCCCCTAGCCCGTACTTTAAGTCGGGATTATGTTACGCTTATCATAGGATAAGTAAGAACTAGTGACGACTAGTTAAGGTATGAGCTCATAACCTAGAGAAGTATTAGAAGCGGCCCCATGAGATGAAAGTTAAAGTTAACAATGTCACATAAACTATACTTATGCCAATGTTATAATGTTTCCTAGTTATTCTATTGTTTGGTTTACCTTATGATGCATTCATATCATTAGTATATTCTGCTTAAGTTATAAAGACGCATTATAAAATATGATGGACCTTGGATAAAATACCTCTTTGGGAAACCCACTTAAAAGGAACTTATATGCATGCACACCTTTTAGAAATAAACCCAAGGGTCCTGAGGATGTGACGATGACACCTAGGTAGGGATAACCCTACTGAGAATTCTTTTAGAAAGATTCTCATTCCCTCTCTCTTTTCTTCCGTCATATCTTCAGATGGCGACGTTTGTACTCTTCGTCGACACCCCGGTGTGGGAGCTGCACCATGACCTGGCACTCGGGTCATATCATTTTGAGGGTCGCTGCCTTTGTCGAGTATTCATGTTCATGGGGCGACCCTTCGCGTGCCCGTCCCGAGCTACCGCTTCACCCCGATCGCTCCTTACCAGTCATAACGGGATTTTTGGCGGCGAGACCACGCGACGAGCAGATCCTCCGCATGGAGCCCGAGACATCAGCGATGCGAGTACCAGTATGTGCCGCGTCCCGGTACTGGAGGCGGACCCATCCGAGGACCCGCCATCCCACATGTACGATTGAGCTCCGGTCCCACTCCTCCACCGATGAGGGTGGGAGTGAGGAGGCGGTGGTCGGCCGAGGTTGGCTCGGCGGCCATCTATGCGCCCTCGCTTGCGGTGGACATGCCCGATGATGCACTCGACCACTCCCGCCGAGATTCGCGATGGATCGACTCGACCCCATGATACTCGGACCAGCAGGAGTAGTCATAGGAGGGGTAATAGTTAGTGCACACACACGCCACATAGTAGAGGACAAACCTTCTTTTGTATATGAGGTTGTCTCCTTTAGGTGCACATGGGTATGGGGGTAGTTTCTTTTGTATTTGCTTTTTATGATTTCCTTGTATTGCATTTTGATTGTATTTAAGCTTCATGATGTATCAAATAGTCACGCCTCTTTGGGTAGGCACGTTATATATATATATATATATATATATATATCTATGACTCGATTGATGTTTCTATGATATGATGTGTTTCTTATGCTTTGCTTATATGTTGCGCTATGCTCCCTCTTAAAGATTCGTGCGTGGCTCTCACTTTGATTTAAATTCCATAAAGAAAAATTTTACCCATATTTCCGCTAAGTATTTTCTAAGTAAAAGATGAGACCAAGAGGTAATATTCTAAAGATTAACCTAAGTACATACTAGTAGTCTTGGGTTAAGATTTAGGTGTTACATTATGGTATCGAGCTTGATTCGATTCTCATGGAGCACGAGGATTGGGTGACTATGCTTTATAAGCATAATACGATAGTTATGTCATGTATAGTGCTTGATAGAGATAAGTCAGAGGACTAGAGATGCATGACTTACATTGGTTGCAAGTGCCATGGTAACTAGCTCATTTTGCATGGATATTGAGCACGATCAACTTAATGTTCATTGTTTCATGTGTATAGGGACCAATGGCACCGCTGACAACGGCCTAGGACTACACCCGATGTTGAACAAGATGATACAAGCTGCTGCTCTTTGTCCGTCGCATGGCGCAAGCCATGGAGCGGATGTTCGACGAATGGATCAACAAGCGAATCTTTGCTCTGTTCCCCCTCCTCCCCTGCTAGAGATGGTGGAACAAGTCCGCCGGCGAGTTCCGCAAGGCGAACCCGCCCGGTGTTCGAGGGGTAATGGACCCGAGCAAGGCGATGAGTGGATCAAAGACATGGAGAAGATCTACTCTGTAGTTACACCTTTCGGAAGGAAGCGAGAAGGTCACATTCTTTGCTTTCATGCGAAATCCGACGCCTTGAGTTACGGTGGAGCGGCACGAGGCATCTGCTAGAGGCCTCTGGAACTCCCATCGACTGGGAGCTGTTCAAGACTTACTTCTATGAGAAGTACTTTCCGGAGTCCGTAAGGAACGCGAAGGACGTTGAGTTCATGCGATTAACCCAAGGAGGGTCTCTCGTAGCTCAATACACTCGCGAAGTTTGAGGAGCTAATCAAGTTCTCTCGGGTATTCCAAGGAACCCAGATGAAGTTTGGAAGTGTGTGAAGTATGAGGCCGGTCAAGGCGAGAGATGAACTACGTGTGGCCCATATGGAGATCGAGAGACTTCCGACCTGGTCAACAAGTGCTAGGATACTTGAAGAAGGACAGAGAAAGATTCAAATCACAAGGGCGGAGGCGAGCTAAGGGGCTCGGACCTCAAGCCCAGTTCAAACCGCGATCTGCCGAGGAATCACTACAACCCCTACCACCCAACGGTTCCGATAACAACAAAGAACAACCGCCAAGAGCTCCCGCTCACCAACAACCCAAACAACACCAAAGGCCGCCATTTCCACATCAAGGCCCGAGGAATTTCAATAATCAACCCGTGGACCGGTGGACCCCGAAACCACAATGGAGGACCAAGTGGAGCCAAGAACAAGGCACCACAAACCCTGCCGCTACTCCCAGGAGCAACATCTGGCGACGTCGCCCACAATGCGGAAAGAACCACGGAATCGCCCATGCTTAGCCGGTCGAGAATGTGTGTTTCAAGTGTGGCAAGCCTGGCCACTATGCAAAGGACTGCAGGACAAGGGACATCGAACCAAAACCCCCGACCACAATACCGAGGAAGGGTCTTTACCCTTAACGCGGAAGACGCCAAGAAGTCCAAAGATCTCATCGAAGGTATGTGCGAAGTAAAGGTTAAAGCCTTAACTGTACTATATGACTCTGGTGCTACTCATTCTTTCATTTCACTTGCTAGTGTCGAGTCCTTAAATCTAAAAGTCTCTAAACTTCCCTTCGATCTTATTGTTTCTACTCCTACAAATCGCCCTGTTAATACTTGCCGTTGTTGTTTAAACTGTCATCTTGTTGTAGAAAATAGGTCTTTTATCATAGATTTAATTTGTTTAACCTTGATAGACATAGGCATTATCTTAGGCATGAACTGGCTTCACCCCAATCGTGTGATGTTAGATTGTGGAACCCAAACCGTAGTTTTCCCTTCTCCTCCCGAAAACATCACTCAACCCATTAGGCTGTACCTAAATTCCGTAGAGGTCTTCTGTAGTGGGAAGAAAACTAAGGGATATGTTCTCCTAGCCGCCTGTGATGCAGACTTGGAGCAGAACCTAGGTGAGATACCTGTGGTGAGAGACTATCCCGAGGTGTTTCCAGATGAAATACCCGAGTTCCCTCCCGAAAGAGAAGTGGGGTTCTCCATAGAGTTGGTTCCTGGGACAGGACCAATCTCTATAGCCCCGTATAGGATGTCACCCTCGGAGTTAGCGAGTTGAAAACCAGTTAGAGGAGTTGTTAGAAAAGAGTTTTATAAGGCGAGTGCTTCACCTTGGGGCTCGGGTCTTATTTGTGAAGAAAAAAGGACGGAAGCATGAGGATGTGTATAGACTATAGGCAGTTGAACCAAGTAACCATAAAGAATAAATACCCATTGCCTAGGATTGATGATCTTATGGACCAATTGAAAGGAGCTTGATAGTGTTTTCTAAGATTGATTTAAGGTCCGGTTACCATTAGATTAGGGTGAGAGATTCGGATATTCCTAAAACCACCTTTCGAACTCGGTATGGACACTTTGAGTTCAATGTAATGTCATTTGGTTTGACGAATGCTCCCGCAGTTTTTATGGATTACATGAATAGGATCATTAGACCCTATTTAGATCAATTCGTGGTTGTGTTCATAGATGATATTCTCATCTATTCGAAAACCCACGAGGAGCATGAGCGTCATTTAAGGTTGGTTTTAGAGGTATTAAAGGAGAAGAAGTTATACGCTAAGTTGTCTAAGTGTGAATTTTGGTTAGAGGAGGTAAAATTCTTAGGACATGTTGTGTCAAAAGGTGGCATAGCTGTCGACCCAAGTAAGATAGATTTGTGATGAATTGGGATAGACCAACCTCTGTAACTGAGATTAGAAGCTTTTTGGGTTTAGCTGGATATTATCGTAGGTTCATTAAAGGATTTTCCCAGTTAGCCCTACCCTTAACCAAGCTCACTAGGAAGAATGCCCGTTTGAGTGGAGCCCAGAGTGTGAAAAAGAGTTTCCTAGAGCTTAAGGAAAAGCTCACCTCAACCCCAGTTTTAGTTTTACCTGACCCCAATGTACCCTTCGAGGTATATTGCGATGCTTCTGGCAAAGGTTTAGGTTGTGTGTTGATGCAAAACAGGCAAGTGGTAGCCTATGCGTCCAGGCAACTCAAGCCTCATGAGGTAACCTACCCCACCCATGACCTTGAACTAGCAGCCATCGTGTTCGCTCTAAAGATGTGGAGACACCACTTGTATGGTGTGAGGTTTGAAGTTTTCTCCGATCATAAGAGTCTCAAGCATCTCTTTGATCAAAAGGAGTTGAATATGAGGCAAAGGAGATGGATGGAATTCCTCAAGGACTACGATTTTGGTTTAAGTTACCACCCGGCAAGGCTAATGTAGTAGCAAGCGCCTTGAGCCGAAACTTCGTTACGTCATCAAGTATGATGGTTAATGAAGTTGGGTTAATAGAGCAATTTAGGGATATGAATCTCGGAATGTCTATAACGGAGAATGGCATCGTGATGAGTCATCTCACGGTGACCAGTGGGTTTAAGCAAAGGATTATGCTTGCCCAAAGAGAAAATGAGGACTTTATGGAGACAATCGAGGCAGTAAAGGCTGGAAAGTTGAAAGGTTTTGAACGAGGCCCCGACTGGTTATGGAGGTTCGAGGGGCGAATCTGTGTGCCACAAGATGGTGACCTCCGAGAGAAGATCTTGGAGGAGGCTCACAAGAGCCATTTTGCCATCCATCCTGGTACTACGAAGATGTATCAGGACTTGAAGAGGATGTTTTGGTGGCGGATTAAAGAAGGATGTGGTCGCTGGGTGAGTAAGTGTTTGGTCCGCCAAAGGTCAAGATCGAACACCAAAACCTTCTAGCATGTTGCAACCTGTCGATCCCGAGTGGAAGTGGGAGAGTATATCAATGGACTTCGTGACAGGATTGCCAAAGACCCAAGCTGGCCACGATGCCGTATGGGTAATCGTGGATCGACTGACTAAGTCGGCTCACTTTCTACCTATTCGAGTCACGTACTCGTTGGATAAGTTGGCCCAGCTTTACATCCAAGAAATAGTAAGGTTGCATGGAGTACCATCAATGATAATCTCGGATCGAGATCCGCGGTTTACGTCACGTTTTTGGGGAGCCTTTCAAAAGGCGTTTGGTTCCAAGTTGTGCCTAAGCACTGCTTACCACCCACAAACGGATGGTCAGTCTGAGAGGACAATCCAAACCCTAGAAGATATGCTGAGAGCATGTGTCTTAGACCAAAAAAAAAAGTTGGGATAAGTACATGCCTTTGATCGAGTTTGCGTATAACAACAGTTATCACGCAAGCATCGGTATGGCACCGTACGAGGCATTATACGGAAGGAAGTGCCAATCACCCTTGTGTTGGTACGAGCCCGGAGAGCAAAGTGTCTTAGGACCTGAGGTAGTGAGGGAAATGACGGAACAAATCAAGAAGATCAAGGATAGAATCTTAACCGCTCAAAGTCGACAGAAAAGCTACGCGGACAAAAGGCGCAAGCCCTTGGAGTTCCAAGAGGGAGAACATGTATTTCTAAGAATCACCCCCACTACAGGAATAGGGAGAGCCATGAAAGTTAAAAAGTTGAGTCCCAGATTTCTCGGTCCTTTTGAAATTCTTCAAAGTCGGATCAGTAGCTTACAAAATAGCCTTACCACCCAATCTGTCAAACCTTCATGATGTCTTTCACGTCTCGATTCGTAAATATGAGTCCGACCCTAGCCATGTCCTAGAACCAGAGCATGTACAGTTAAGGGAGGACCTCACTTTCAATGTACCGCCTACGGAATAGTGGATCACTGAGTCAAGCGAGTTAAGGAGCAAGTCTATTCCTTTGGTAAAAGTGGCGTGGGGACAAGGCAAGTCGGAAGAATACACGTGGGAACTAGAGTCGAGATGAAGTCCAAATATCCAGAGCTTTTCTAAGGTGCAATTTGAGGCGAAATTCTTTTTAAGGAGGGAGTAATGTAACGCCAGATTTACATTAGAGTGAAAATGACCAAAATGCCCCCGAGGTCATTTTGGAGTCGAGGAAAGCCAAGTCTTGGCGGTACTCGAAGGGCAAACTCAATGTTGGAAGGGGATTAGAAAACTTATGTACCTTCAGGGATCGAAAATCTCGTTTTGAAGTTTTAGTCAAAATGACCAAAACGCCCGTGGTGTTTTACCCGTTTACAAGTGCGGATGAACCCGAAACTTCTCGGATGGTTTTAAAAGGCGTTTTTATGTATTCTATGACCTCAATTTTAATTTTTGAAGTCAGGGCAAAATTAGTGCAAAATTACGGTTTTGCCCTAGTTTCAGATTTTTACGCTTAATCACACGATTAAGCAAACCTAAGCAATATTAGGCTCTAATCGAAGGTTAATTAATTTCCTTAATTAATCTAGAGTCAAAATAATTTATTAAAGTTGATTAGAACCAAAAGTACTTAATTACAACCTAAAATCATATTTTAATTTTATGACACCTAGTCATAGAATCTTGAATAGTGTTTTCTCTTTCCAATTCCTTAAATCATGGAATTGTGTTACACATTGTTTATTCATAAATGAGTTTTAAATTCTTTAATGATGTATGAGCACTCCTAAACTTGTCATAAACTCCTAAATCACATTCTTAGTTACCTAAACTTAAGCTTAATCATTCCTAACCTTGTACCTAAGCTAATACACATCTAAACCTACCATTAACACACAATTAAATGGTCAAATCATCCTCCCATTCTGCTGCCCCAAGCTGGCCAAGCCTCACTCCCTCCATTATGCATCACATGTTCAATTTTTCAACACTCCAAGGCCATACCTCAAGTCACATACACTATACCTTGTCATAACTTTCAATCAAGCTTGAATTTCCACATGAATAAATAATTAAAACAACCCATTTTCCCCATTTATTTGTGGCTGGAAAAGTTCCAGCCATGTTAAGGTTCTAGAAGCCTAATTTCATAAAAATGTGATAGGAAATTAACTCACATCAAGCCATACTTTGTAGCATAGCTTCCATACTTCAAACCATGCTTGAATGACCTTGTGTAAGAGATATTTTCTCTCCCTTTGCCCTTCAAAGCTACGGCCAGCACCCTCCCAATGTGAGCTCCATGGTTTTGTTTTTCTATAAATAGGATACTTGTGTTAGCTTTGTTGCACCTTGAAGCATTTGCAAAGTTTAGAGTTTTAGAGTTGTCTTACTTAGGCTTTTCCTTCTCTCAAAGTTCTAAGAGCTCTTTCTCTTCATCTTCATCCTCTTCATTCTTCCATCACATAATCACCTCATAACCTTAATCCATCACCTCATAACCTTAAACCACTCTCAAAGCTTTCAAACACTCAACCTCAAACACAACTTCACTCAAAACACATCTCCTTTCCTTTTCCTTTCCTTGGCCGAAATCATCACCACCATCCTAGGAGGTGTTGCTCATCTCATTTCCATCTTCAAGATCAAGCTTTTATCTTCATCAAAAGGTAGGGATTTGTTTTCAAACTTTATTTTGCTCAAGAAAGTGTGTTCTCTAGTTTTTCTCTTGGATTCTTTTTGAACTTTCCTTTGTCTTTCCTTTCCTTTCGTTTTTCGCCATGAGGCCTTGATTTGAGCATGATAGCTTGATGATGAGAGTTTCTAGATGATGACATTGTGTTCATCTCAAAGAAACCTCTAAAGCTTGAGTTTTCCTTTTCTTACAACTTTATCTATATGTTATCTAGCTCACATGGTTTTCCAACTTAAGAAAATTAATCTAAGGATTTCTAAAAGCCCAAGCCTACCCTTGTCAACCTTAAAGTTGGCGGCACGTTCTAGAGATTTGTCTCTAGATAGGGTTTTGGGTACTTAATAAAGAACTTGATGTAGCTTCACTTTCTTTCTCTTTTATATGATTTTCGATTCTTGTGTTGTGATCCTTGAGATATTGTATGGGGTTATTATCTTGTTAAAGTCTTAAATGAGCTCTAGTTAAACATAAAAATGAAACTTGCATCATGTTTACTTTAAGCTTTGCATATCATGTTTATTTCCTTGCTATCACTAAATCCCAAGATAATGAATAAACTTGCATTATCATGTTTATGTTTCAAGCTTTGCATTATCATATTTATATTTCAAGTCCTCACCTAAATATCAAAGATAATAATATATTGCACCACATATTTATTTTATGCTCTCACTTTACTTTCTAGCAATAACTAAAATAAGTGCATGAGCATGTTTATTTTTATGTCATCACTTTAATGATTCTAGAGCTCAAAGACTTGCCCAAGGATATCTCAAACAAAGGTCTAAAACATTTATCTCCTATGGCTCATATTTCGGCCCTATGAGGCCTTAATGTCCTCAAGTATTGAAAACTATGTTTTATAATTTTTCTAAACTTATATGAGTATAAGGAATGTGTAGAACTAAGTATTATGAATTTAGGACCTCTTGAGATGAAAATAACATAGCCACTGCCCTATTAAGTATTTCCATAAGTTTAGATGATAAAAGTGTTCATAAAAGAGTTTTGAAGGTTTTAACAAGGTTCCAAGAGAAACTAGTATTTTATGTGCTTTAGAAACTATGATTCAATGCCTTTAAATGGAGTTTCTGTTTCGGTTCTGCCTTGCTATGCTTGGCCACTGCAATGGCTGTGTTAATGATGTTAATATGCTTATGTTTGGGTAATAATTATGTTAAGACTCATATGTGAAAGATAGGATAAGTTAGGAACTAGAAAAGAATTAATTTGAGAGTTTTAGATCCCTTAAAGATTTATTTTTCTGGATTCTGTCCAGCAAGGTTTAGATTCAATAATCATGGTTTTAAATTAGTTTATATGTGTAGGAATGACTCATAATTGGTTTAGGACTTAATCTTGAAACCTTAGGAGCAAACCGAACTTAGAAAGGGTCATTATTGTGACTTCTAGGTACACGTAAAGTTAGTATTTTGATTTCTGCACTCTTGAGGTTTAGAGATGTTCTTGACCATAGGGTGAGGTGAGAAATACTTAGTTATAACCTTATAGGTTCCCAAGAGACTAGGTGTTGATGATCAATAACTTAGAACGTGAGATAAAGATCTAAACCGTAATTTCTAGAACTCCGTAACCACATAAACATAAAGCTGTCCAAATTCTGTTTAGTGCTATTTGGATTAGTTCTTGAGCATAAAACTTGTATAACTCATTAATTGTCAAACTATAGGTGTATAAAGAAGTTAAGGATAATTAATTTGCAAGTTTAAGACTCATAAGAATCGAAGTTTAAAACACTATGAGTTATAACATAACATGTCTATGAGCTTATGGGGATGATTGTTAGATATGACTATGTGATGATGTTTGTACGAAAGTTTTATGTGACGAATGTTATAAGAAAGTTTCATGTGATGATATATATGTTATGAAAAAGCTATATAAGAATGCATGATAAAAATGAATATGATAAATGATGAGGTAATTGTGATTTAATACTTATGAGAATATAAATGTGACACAACACTGAGACGGCAGCTTCTCTGGGTGACACGGTTGGCCGAGCACCCCCAGGAGGAGACAAATCCGTGAGGGTATGTGTAGATGCAGCCTGCCAAAGCGGACAAATTGCGAGGCCCACGTGGCTAGCAAAGCGTTTCAAAGAGGAAATGATCCTAGAAAGGAGATCCTTAATTTGCCCCCTAGCCGCTACTTTAAGTCGGGATTATGTTACGCTTATCATAGGATAAGTAAGAACTAGTGACGACTAGTTAAGGTATGAGCTCATAACCTAGAGAAGTTTTAGGGCGGCCCCATGAGATGAAAGTTAAAGTTAACAATGTCACATAAACTATACTTATGCCAATGTTATAATGTTTCCTAGTTATTCTATTGTTTGGTTTACCTTATGATGCATTCATATCATTAGTATATTTACGCTTAAGTTATGAAGTCGCATTATAAAATATGATGGACCTTGGATAAAATACCTCTTTGGGAAACCCACTTAAAAGGAACTTATATGCATGCACACCTTTTAGAAATAAACCCAAGGGTCTGAGGATGTGACGATGACACCTAGGTAGGGATAACCCTCTTGAGAATTCTTTTAGAAAGATTCTCATTCCCTCTCTCTTTTCTTCCGTCATATCTTGAGATGGCGGCGTTTGTACTCTTCGTCGACACCCGGTGTGGGAGCTGCACCATGACACGGCACTCGGGTCATATCATTTTGAGGGTCGCTGCCTTGTCGAGTATTCATGTTCATGGGGCGACCGCGGCGTGCCAGATCCCGAGCTACCGCTTCACCCCAGCTCCTTCCGTCATAACGGGATTTTTGAGCGGCGAGACCACGCGACGAGCAGATCCTCCGCATGGAGCCGAGACATCAGCGATGACGCGAGTACCAGAGTATGTGCGCGTCCCGGTACTGGAGCGGACCCATCCGAGGACCCGCCATCCCACATGTACGGTTGGAGCTCGGTCCCACTCCTCCACCGATGAGGGCTGGGAGTGAGGAGGCGGTGGTCGGCCGAGGTTGGCTCGGCGGCCATCTATGCGCCCTCGCCGCGGTGGACATGCCCGATGATGCACTCGACCACTCCCGCCGAGATTCGCCCGGTGGATCGACTCGACCCCACGATGCTTTCGGACCCGCGGAGTAGTCATAGGAGGGTAATAGTTAGTGCACACACACGCCACATAGTAGAGGACAAACCTTCTTTTGTATATGAGGTTGTCTCCTTTAGGTGCACATGGGTATGGGGGTAGTTTCTTTTGTATTTGCTTTTTATGATTTCCTTGTATTGCATTTCAGTTGTATTTCGCTTCATGATGTATCAAATAGTCCTGCCTCTTTGGGTAGGCACGTTATATATATATATATATATATCTATGACTCAGTTGATGTTTCCATGATATGATGTGTTTCTTATGCTTTGCTTATATGTTGCGCTATGCTCCCTCTTAAAGATTCGTGCGTGGCTCTCACTTTGATTTAAATTCCATAAAGAAAAATTTTACCCATATTTCCGCTAAGTATTTTCTAAGTAAAAGATGAGACCAAGAGGTAATATTCTAAAGATTAACCTAAGTACATACTAGTAGTCTTGGGTTAAGATTTAGGGTGTTACAAGCTAAATATCATATAGATGAAGTTTTAAGAAAAGGAAAACTCAAGCTTTAAAGGTTTCCTTGAGATGAATACAAGGTCATCATCTAGAAACTCTCATCATCAAGCTATCATGCTCATAAACAAGGCCAAGAGGCCGAAATGAAAAAGAAGAGAAAAATAAAGGAAAGTTCAAAAGAATCCAAGAGGAAACTAGAGAAAAACACATTCTTGAGCAAAACAAGTTTGAAAAGCAAATCCCTACCAAGTGATGAAGATGAAAGCTTGAACTTAAAAAGGAAAATGAGAAAAGCAACTCCTCCTAAGGTGGTGTGATGGCTTCGGCCAAAGAGAAAGAAAAGGAAAGGAGATATGTTTTGAGGAAGCTTGCGTTTGAGGTTTAGTGTTTAAGAGATTTGATGATGATCTAAGGTTATGACATGGTGGATTGAAGTGATGAGGTGATAATGTGAAGAGAGGATGAAGATGAAGAGAAAGAACACTTGGAACTTGGAGAGAAAAGAAAAGAACTAGCAAGATAACTCTAGAATTCTAAACTTAGCAAATGCTTCAAGGTGCAACTAAGCTATCACAAGCATCCTATTTATAGAAAAACAAAACCATGGGCTCACTAAAGAGGAGGAGTGGCCGTAGCATTGGCGGGGAAAAGGGAGAGAAAAATATCTCTTTGATTGTGTCATAGAAGCATGGTTTGAAGTATGGAAGCTATGATGCAAAGTATGGCTTGATGTAAGTGAATTTCCTATCAATTTTGATTAAATTTAGCTTCTAGAAACTTGTCATGGCTGGAACTTTTTCAGCCACAAATAAATGGGAAAAATGGATTGTTTTAATTATTTATTCATGTGGAAATTCAAGCTTGATTGAAAGTTATGACAAGGTATGGTATATGTGACTTGAGGTATGGTCTTGGAGTGTTAGAAAATTGAACATGTGATGCATATGGAGGCTTGGAGGTTTCGGCCAGACCAGGGACAGCATGGGGGAGGTGAGTATTGATCATCTAATTGGGTGTTAATGGTAGGTTTAAATGTGTATTAGCTTAGGTACAAGGTTAGGAATAATTAAGCTCAAGTTTAGGTAACTAAGAATGAGGTTTAGGGGTTTTATGACAAGATTAGGAGTGCTCATACATCATTAAAGAATTAAAAACTCATTTATGAATAAACAATGTGTAACACAATTCCATGATTTAAGGAATTGGAAAGAGAAAACACTATTCAAGATTCCATGACTAGGAGTCTTGAAATTAAAATATGATTTTAAGTTGTAATTAAGCACTTTTAGGTTCTAATCAACTTTAATAAATTATTTTGACTCAAGATTAATTAAGGAAATTAATTAACCTTCGATTAGAGCCTAATATTGCTTAGGTTTGCTTAATCACGCGATTAAGCGTAAAAACACGAAACTAAGGAAACCCCAACTAAAACACAGACCTCGCTTTGTATCTCCTTGCTAACCCTACCACCGCCCTTCACCAACATACTTCATCCTGCTTCGCTACTGCTCCCCCTCCCCCTACTGATGCTCCTCCTTCTTCATCTTCCTCTAAACCACCAAACCCAAACCTAAACACAAACCCCACTTTGTATCTCCTTCTTGCTAACCCTATCACTGCCCTTTACCAGCATGCCTTATCCTCCTCTATTGTTGCTCTCCCTCCCCCTACCGCTGCCCCTTCTTCATCTTTCTCTAAACCACCAAACCCTAACCCAAACATAAACCCTGCTTTGTATCTACTTCTTACTAACCCTACCACTGCCCTTCACCAGCATGTCTTATCTTCATCTGCTGCTACTTCCCATCCCCCTGCTGCTCCTCCTTCTTTATCTTCCCTTAAACTGCCAAACCCAAACACACACCCTAACCCAAACACAAACCCTGCTTTGTATCTTCTTATTGCTGACCCTACCACCACCCTTCACCAGCATGCTTAATCCTCCTCTGTTGTTGCTCCTCCTTCTCCTACTGCTGCTCCCCCTTCTTCATCTTCTTCTAAACCACCAAATCCAAACCTAAACACAAACCCTACTTTGTATCTCTTTCTTGCTAATCATAATACCACTATTCACCAACATGCCTCATCTTCCTTCACTACTGTATCCCCTTCCCCTACTCCTCCTCGTAAGTCCTCCACTCCCCATTTCTCTCATTTCGCTCCTTTCCTCATAAACTCTATAAAGTTTTGATCTTTTTTCAGAAAAAATTATATTTTGATATTTTTACAAAAAATTTTATTTTTATCTTATCTCTTAGCTTGTGATTTTTTTTATGAGGAATTTATTATTTGGTTGTAGAATTGACCTAACAGTTAGTAGCCGTGTCTGAAAATTAAATGACACTCCTTTAAGTTGTTCTTAAATGCCCATATTTATTTATTTATTTCTTTTAATTTTTGAGGTTGTATTTCCATTTATCAATCTATTATTGCTGTGAAATGAAATGATCTCTAGGCTTATGTCAGCTGAGAAATTGGTGGAAACCTGTGAATGATGAATCCCTAACTTACAATGCCCTTTTGCAGTTTGGATAATATCCATTTCCCTTTGAAACCGAACAAAATTGTTGAATGATGGTTTCTTTTGTTTAAAATTTATGAATGGTGGCAAATGTTTTGGTTCAAGATAACTAAAATAGATTAGAGTATTGGATCATGAACCCTTTATGTAAACATTTGGGTTAGCAAATATGGTTCAATTCAATCAAGTAAGTCCATGAGAATTATTCTGGTTGCTGTCCCATGCAAGCTTTGTCAAAGCTGCATAGTTATGGTGATTCGATCACCAATATAAATGTTTTGACTAGCAAGTACTCCCTTTAAGCATATCTGTTATATTAACTAGTGTTTAACCTTTTGGAGGCTATCTTCAAAATTTATCTTCTTGCATGTTTAAGGGAGCCCCAAGTATTTTAAACTTCAAAAACACTATGTGATTCTAAGATCTAAACTATTCAGCCGTCTCTTGTGGTCTACTTTGTGTTTACTTCAGTGATATACTTACATGCTTTTATTGTGACATTTTTTTGGCTATTTGTTATGAAATTTTTAGTTTACATCTAATTTGACATGTAACATATAAATGAGCTTTAATTTGTAGATTGATTTCATCAAGTTTGCCAGAACACTTTATGCATAAAAATTGTTTACAAGAATTCACTCAAAGTTCAAACATAGCTTATCCTATGTATCAAACTATTAATGAGGGAGCTCTACATGCTCCAAGGTTTAGGTCAACAGTGTGGGTGGATGGAATGAGTTACACTTCCTAAGTCACTTTCTCTTAATGAAAAGCTACTTAACAAGATGTTGCCAAACTTGCTTTTGAGAATCTATCTAATAGAAATAAAGAAAAAAAATGCCTTCTTGTTTCTAAGGTTTGATGTAGTATAATTTTTAATATCAATTTTGTGAACTGTTAAGTAAAATGAAGCCAAAATAGATTGCTTAATCATGTTACTCGACTTATGATGTTCAATGTTTTCTTTTGAATATTTGTTGGTGCCATTTGATTCAACTTGCCTCCACTGCTCCTCCTTGTAAGTCCCCCCTCCCATTTCTCTCATTTCGCTTCTTTCCTCATAAACTCTATAAAAGTTTTGATTTTGATATTTTTATAAAATGTTTTGATTTTTATGTTATCTTTTGGCTTGTGATTTTTTTAGGAGGAATTTATGATTTGTCTTGAGAATTGACCTAGCAGTTAGTAGTCGTGTCTGAAATTGAAGGGCACTCCTTTGTGTTTTTCTTAGATGCCCTTTTTATTTATTTATTTATTTTGTTTTAATTTTTGAGGTAGGTACTTCCATTTATTAGTCTGTTACTGCTATGAAATGAAATAATCTTTAGGCTTATATCAGTTAAGAAATTGGTGGAAACCTATGAATGATTCCCTAACTTACAATGCCTATTTGCAGTTTGGATAATATCCATTTCTCTTTGAAACCGAACAAAACTGTTGAATGATGGTTTTTTTTTCTGAAATTTGTAAATGGTGCCATATGTTTTAGTTCATGGTAATTGAAATAGATTAGAGTATTCGATCATGAACCCTTTATGTAAACATTTAGGTTGGAAAATGTGGTTCAATTCAATCAAGCGAAGTGCATGAGAATTAGTTTGGCTCCTACCCCATGCAAGTTTTATCAAAGTTGCGTAGTTGTGGGTGATTCAATCACCAACATAAATGTTGTGACTAGCAAGTACTCCTTTTTAGCAGGGCCTATGTAGCGTATCTGTTATATTAACTAGTGTTTATCCTTTTGGAGGCTATCTTCAAAATTTATCTTACATGCTGAAAATTTAGGGGAGCCCTAAGTATTTTAAACTTCAACAACATCATGTAATTCTAAGATTTGAACTGTTCAGTCATCTCTTGTGGTCTACTTTGTGTTTACTTTAGTTATATACTTACATGTTTTTATTGTGACATTTTTTTGCCTACTTATTGTGACATTATTAGTTTACATCTAATTTGACTGTAACATATAAATGAGCTCTGATTTATAGATCAATTTCATCAGGTTTGCCAGAACATTTGATGCATAAAAATCATTTACAAGAATTCACTCAAAGATCAAACATAGCCCTTCCTATGTATCAAACTATTAATGAGGGATCTCCATATACTCCAAGGTTTAGGTCAACAATGTGGGTGGATGGAATGCATTACACTTCCCAAGTCACTTTCTCTTAATGAAAAACTACTGAACAAGATGTTGCTAGACTTGCTTTTGAGAACCTATCTAATAGAAATAAAGAAGAAGAATGCCCTCTTGTTTATGAGTTTTGATGTAGTATAATTTTTAATATCAACTTTGTGAACTGTTAAGTAAAATGAAGCCAAAATAGATTGCTTAATCATATTACCCAACTTGTGTTCTACAATGTTTTCTCTTGAATGTTTGTTAATGCCATTTGATTCAGCTTGCAATGCATGTTAATAATAACTTCCACAAGTTTAGAAACCTTATTCTATTATACATTCTTTGACTTGTTTTCCACTGCTCTCAGATGTGGTTGATTCAATTATGTCATCCACTTTTCTCGACTATTATATGTTTTTCATTTTATGTTTTGGATCAAAAAGTATCAACCATCTTACAAGCTACCTTGAAATTAATAAATTAATTGAACTTTTAGCTTAGCGAGTTTGCCTCTGACCTTATATCCTTATTAATTCTAATTGTAGTATAAGAAAGAGCATCGTGTCTTGGCTGATGCTTTGGATAAAATGGAGGATGCCATTAATGGTTCTTTGGTTTCCAATATGGCAAAAGCTACTAAAACAGCTGTTAATGCATTAGCTCAAGCAAGCCGTGCTGCATTTGTTTATTTGAGTTTAGAAGGCACCAATGTTGTAACACCCTAAATCTTAACCCAAGACTACTAGTATGTACTTAGGTTAATCTTTAGAATATTACCTCTTGGTCTCATCTTTTACTTAGAAAATACTTAGCGGAAATATGGGTAAAATTTTTCTTTTTGGAATTTAAATCAAAGTGAGAGCCACGCACGAATCTTTAAGAGGAAGCATAGCGCAACATATAAGCAAAGCATAAGAAACACATCATATCATGGAAACATCAACTGAATCATAGATGTATATATATATATAACGTGCCTACCCAGAGAGGCAGGACTATTTGATACATCATGAAGCGAAATACAACTGAAATGCAATACAAGGAAATCATAAAAAGTAAATACAAAAGAAACTACCCCCATACCCATGTGCACCTAAAGGAGACAACCTCATATACAAAAGAAGGTTTGACCTCTACTATGTGGCGTGTGTGTGCACTAGCTACTACCCCTCCTATGACTACTCCTGGTCCGAAATCTTTGTGGGGTGAGTCGATCCTTTGGCGAATCTCGGCGGGAGTGGTCGGCGCATCATCGGGCATGTCCACATGGCGGCGCATAGATGGCCGTCGAGCCAACCTCGGCTGGACCACCGTCTCCTCACTCCCGGCCCTCATCGGTGGAGGAGTGGGGCTGGAGCTCCAAGCGTACATGTGGGACGGCGGGTCCTCGGATGGGTCCGTCTCTGAGTACTGGGGACGCGGCACATACTCGGGGTACTCGCGTACCGCTGATGTCTCGGGCTCCATGCGGAGGATCTGCTCGTCGCGTGGTCTCGCTCGCTCAAAAATCCCGTTATGGCGGTAGGAAGCGATCGGGGTGAAGCGGTAGCTTCGGGGCGAGAATGCCAGCGAAGGGTCGTCCCATGAACATGAATACTCTGACAGTGCAGCGACCCTCAAAATGATATGACCCGAGTGCCGGGTCATGGTGCAGCTCCCATACCGGTGTCGACGAAGAGTACAAACGTCGCCATCTGAAGATATGACGGAAGAAAAGAGAGAGGAATGAGAATCTTTCTAAAACAATTCTCGGTAGGGTTATCCCTACCTAGGTGTCATCGTCACATCCTCAGGAACCTTGGGTTTATTTCTAAAAGGTGTGCATGCATATAAGTTCCTTTTAAGTGGGTTTCCCAAAGAGGTATTTTATCCAAGGTCCATCATATTTTATAATGCGTCTTTATAACTTAAGCAGAAATATACTAATGATATGAATGCATCATAAGGTAAACCAAACAATAGAATAACTAGGAAACATTATAACATTGGCATAAGTATAGTTTATGTGACATTGTTAACTTTAACTTTCATCTCATGGGGCCGCCCTAAAACTTCTCTAGGTTATGAGCTCATACCTTAACTAGTCGTCACTAGCTCTTACTTATCCTATGATAAAAGTAACATAATCCCGACTTAAAGTACGGGCTAGGGGGCAATTTAAGGATCTCCTTTCTAGGATCATTTCCTCTTTGAAACGCTTTGCTAGCCACGTGGGCCTCGCAATTTGTCCGCTTTGGCAGGCTGCATCTACACATACCCTCACGGATTTGTCTCCTCCTGGGGTGCTCGGCGAACAGGTGTCACCCAGAGAAGCGTCTCAGTGTTGTGTCACATTTTCATAAGTATTACATCACAATTACCTCATCATTTATCATATTCATTTTTATCATGCATTCTCATGTAGCTTTTTCATAACATATATATCATCACATGAAACTTTCTCATAACATTCGTCACATAAAACTTTCACACAAACATCATCCATAGTCATATTTAACAATCATCCATAGGCTCATAGACATGTTATGTTATATCTCATAGTGTTTTAAACTTCGATTCTTATGAGTCTTAAACTTGCAAATTATTTATTCTTAACTTCTTTATACACCTATAGTTTGACAATTTATGAGTTATACAAATCTCATGCTTAAGAACTAATCCGAATAGCACTAAGCGGAATTTGGACAGCTTTATGTTTAAGTGATTATGGAGTTCTAGAAATTACGGTTTAGATCTTTATCTCACTTTCTAAGTTATTGATCATCAACACCTAGTCTCTTGGGAACCTACAAGGTTATAACTAAGTATTTCTCACCTCACCCTATGATCAAGAACAACTCTAAACCTCAAGAGTGCAGAAATCAAAATACTAACTTTACGGGTACCTAGAAGTCACAATAATGACCCTTTCTAAGTTCGGTTTGCTCCTAAGGTTTCAAGATTAAGTCCTAAACCAATTATGAGTCATTCCTACACATATAAACTAATTTAAAACCATGATTATTGAATCTACACCTTGCTGGACAGAATCCGGAAAAATAAATCTTTAAGGGATCTAGAACTCTCAAATTAATTCTTTTCTAGTTCCTAACTTATCCTATCTTTCACATATGAGTCTTAACATAATTATTACCCAAACATAAGCATATTAACATCATTAACACAGCTCATGCAGTGGCCAAACATAGCAAGGCAGAACCGAAACAGAAACTCCATTGAAAGGCATTGAATCATAGTTTCTAAAGCACATAAAATACTAGTTTCTCTTGGAACCTTATAAAAACCTTCAAAACTCTTTTATGAACACTTTTATCATCTAAACTCATGGAAATACTTAATAGGGCAGTGGCTATGTTATTTTCATCTCAAGAGGTCCTAAATTCATAATACTTAGTTCTACACATTCCTTATACTCATATAAGTTTAGAAAAATTATAAAACATAGTTTTCAATACTTGAGGACATTAAGGCCTCATAGAGCCGAAATATGAGCCATAGGAGATAAATGTTTTAGACCTTTGTTTGAGATATCCTTGGGCAAGTCTTTGAGCTCTAGAATCATTAAAGTGATGACATAAAAATAAACATGCTCATGCACTTATTTTAGTTATTGCTAGAAAGTAAAGTGAGAGCATAAAATAAATATGTGGTGCAATATATTATTATCTTTGATATTTAGGTGAGGACTTGAAATATAAATATGATAATGCAAAGCTTGAAACATAAACATGATAATGCAAGTTTATTCATTATCTTGGGATTTAGTGATAGCAAGGAAATAAACATGATATGCAAAGCTTAAAGTAAACATGATGCAAGTTTCATTTTTATGTTTAACTAGAGCTCATTTAAGACTTTAACAAGATAATAACCCCATACAACATCTCAAAGATCACAACACAAGAATCGAAAATCATATAAAAGAGAAAGAAAGTGAAGCTACATCAAGTTCTTTATTAAGTACCCAAAACCCTATCTAGAGACAAATCTCTAGAACGTGCGACCAACTTTAAGGTTGACAAGGGTAGGCTTGGGCTTTTAGAAATCCTTAGATTAATTTTCTTAAGTTGGAAACCCATGTGAGCTAGATAACATATAGATGAAGTTGTAAGAAAAGGAAAACTCAAGCTTTAGAGGTTTCTTTGAGATGAACACTATGTCATCATCTAGAAACTCTCATCATCAAGCTATCATGCTCAAATCAAGGCCTCATGGCCGAAAATGAAAAGGAAAGGAAAGACAAAGGAAAGTTCAAAAAGAATCCAAGAGAAAACTAGAGAAAAACACTTTCTTGAACAAAATAAAGTTTGAAAACATATCCCTACCTTTTGATGAAGATAAAAGCTTGATCTTGAAGATGGAAATGAGAGGAGCAACACCTCCTAGGATGGTGGTGATGATTTCGTCCAAAGGAAAGGAAAAGGAAAGGAGATGTGTTTTGAGTGAAGTTGTGTTTGAGGTTGAGTGTTTGAAAGCTTTGAGAGTGGTTTAAGGTTATGAGGTGATGGATTAAGGTTATGAGGTGATTATGTGATGGAAGAATGAAGAGGATGAAGATGAAGAGAAAGAGCTCTTAGAACATTGAGAGAAGGAAAAAGCTTAGTAAGACAACTCTAAAACTCTAAACTTTGCAAATGCTTCAAGGTGCAACAAAGCTAACACAAGTATCCTATTTATAGAAAAACAAAACCATGGAGCTCACATTGGGAGGGTGCTGGCCGTAGCTTTGAAGGGCAAAGGGAGAGAAAAATATCTCTTACACAAGGTCATTCAAGCATGGTTTGAAGTATGGAAGCTATGCTACAAAGTATGGCTTGATGTGAGTTAATTTCCTATCACATTTTTATGAAATTAGGCTTCTAGAACCTTAACATGGCTGGAACTTTTCCAGCCACAAATAAATGGGGAAAATGGGTTGTTTTAATTATTTATTCATGTGGAAATTCAAGCTTGATTGAAAGTTATGACAAGGTATAGTGTATGTGACTTGAGGTATAGCCTTGAGGTGTTGAAAAATTGAACATGTGATGCATAATGGAGGGAGTGAGGCTTGGCCAGCTTGGGGCAGCAGAATGGGAGGATGATTTGACCATTTAATTGTGTGTTAATGGTAGGTTTAGATGTGTATTAGCTTAGGTACAAGGTTAGGAATGATTAAGCTTAAGTTTAGGTAACTAAGAATGTGATTTAGGGAGTTTATGACAAGTTTAGGAGTGCTCATACATCATTAAAGAATTTAAAACTCATTTATGAATAAACAATGTGTAACACAATTCCATGATTTAAGGAATTGGAAAGAGAAAACACTATTCAAGATTCTATGACTAGGTGTCATAAAATTAAAATATGATTTTAGGTTGTAATTAAGTACTTTGTGGTTCTAATCAACTTTAATAAATTATTTTGACTCTAGATTAATTAAGAAAATTAATTAACCTTCGATTAGAGCCTAATATTGCTTAGGTTTGCTTAATCGTGTGATTAGCCGTAAAGAAATATGAAACTAGGGGCAAAACCGTAATTTTGCACTAATTTTGCCCGGGACTTCAAAAATTAAAACTGAGGTCATAGAATACATAAAACGCCTTTTAAAACCATCTGGAGAAGTTTCGGGTTCATCCGGCACTTGCAAGCGGGTAAAACACCACAGGCGTTTTGGTCATTTTGACTAAAACTCGAAAACGAGATTTTCGATCCCGGGAAGGTACATAAGTTTTCTAATCCCCTTCCAACATTGAGTTTGCCCTTGATCTTTGCCCTTTGGCTTTCCTCGAATTCAGTGAAAATGACCTCGAGGCATTTTGGTCATTTTCACTCTAACAGAAAAATCGGGACGTAACATTACTCCCCTCCTTAAAAGAATTTAAGCCCTCGAAATTCGTACCTTAGAAAAAGCTACGGATATTTGGACTTCATCTCGACTCTAGCTCCCACGTGTATTCTTGAGCTTGCCTTGTCCCCACGCCACTTTTACCAAAGGAACAGACTTGCTCCTTAATCGCTTGACTCAGTGATCCACTATTCCCGTAGGCGGTACATTGAAAGTGAGGTCCTCCCTTAACGTACATGCTCTGGTTCTAGGACATGGCTAGGGTCGGACTCATATTTACGAATCGGGAGGCGTGAAAGACATCATGAAGGTTTGACAGATTGGGTGGTAAGGCTATTTTGTAAGCTACGGATCCGACTCTTTGAAGAATTTCAAAAGGACCGAGAAATCGGGGACTCAACTTTTTAACTTTCATGGCTCTCCCTATTCTTGTAGTGGGGGTGATTCTTAGAAATACATGTTCTCCCTCTTGGAACTCCAAGGGCTTGCGCCTTTGTCCGCGTAGCTTTTCGTCGACTTTGAGCGGTTAAGATTCTATCCTTGATCTTCTTGATTTGTTCCGTCGTTTCCCTCACTACCTCAGGTCCTAAGACACTTTGCTCTCCGGGCTCGTACCAACACAAGGGTGATTGGCACTTCCTTCCGTATAATGCCTCAATGCGGTTGCCATATCGATGCTTGCGTGATAACCGTTGTTATCACGCAAACTCGATCAAAGGCATGTACTTATCCCAACTTCCTTTGGTCTAAGACACAAGCTCTCAAAGATATCTTCTAGGGTTTGGATTGTCCTCTCGGACTGACCATCCGTTTGTGGGTGGTAGGCAGTGCTTAGGCACAACTTGGAACCAAACGCCTTTTGAAAGGCTCCCCAAAAACGTGACGTAAACCGCGGATCTCGATCCGAGATTATCGTTGATGGTACTCCATGCAACCTTACTATTTCTTGGATGTAAAGTGGGCCAACTTATCCAACGAGTGCGTGACTCGAATAGGTAGAAAGTGAGCCGACTTAGTCGGTCGATCCACGATTACCCATACGGCATCGTGGCGACTTGGGTCTTTGGCAATCATCACGAAGTCCATTGATATACTCTCCCACTTCCACTCGGGGATCGGCGGGGTTGCATCATGCCGAGAAGGTTTTGGTGTTCGATCTTGACCTTTTGGCGGACCAAACACTTACTCACCCAGCGACCACATCCTTCTTTAATCCGGGCCACCAAAACATCCTCTTCAAGTCACGATACATCTTCGTAGTACCAGGATGGATGGCAAAATGGCTCTTGTGAGCTTCCTCCAAGATCTTTTCTCGGAGGTCACCATCTTGTGGCACATGATTCGCCCCTCAAACCTCCATAACCAGTTGGGGCCTCGTACAAAACCTTTCAACTTTCCAAATTTTTATCGCATCGATTGTCTCCATAAAGTCCTCATTTTCTCTTTGGGCAAGCATAATCCTTTGCTTAAACCCACTGTCACCGTGAGATGACTCATCACGATGCCATTCTCCGTTATAGACATTCCAAGATTCATATTCCTAAATTGCTCTATTAACCCAACTTCATTAACCATCATACTTGCAGACGTAACGAGTTTCGGCTCAAGGCGTCGGCTACTACATTAGCCTTGCCGGTGTCGTAACTTAAACCAAAATCGTAGTCCTTGAGGAATTCCATCCATCTCCTTTGCCTCATATTCAACTCCTTTTGATCAAAGAGATGCTTGAGACTCTTATGATCGGAGAAAACTTCAAACCTCACACCATACAAGTGGTGTCTCCACATCTTTAGAGCGAACACGATGGCTGCTAGTTCAAGGTCATGGGTGGGGTAGGTTACCTCATGAGGCTTGAGTTGTCTGGACGCATAGGCTACCACTTGCCTGTTTTGCATCAACACACAACCTAAACCCTTGCCAGAAGCATCGCAATATACCTCAAAGGGTACATTGGGGTCAGGTAAAACTAAAACTGGGGTTGAGGTGAGCTTTTCCTTAAGCTCTAGGAAACTCTTTTCACACTCGGGGCTCCACTCAAGCAGGGCATTCTTCCTAGTGAGCTTGGTTAAGGGTAGGGCTAACTGGGAAAATCCTTTAATGAACCTACGATAATATCCAGCTAAACCCAAAAAGCTTCTAATCTCAGTTACAGAGGTTGGTCTATCCCAATTCATCACAGCCTCTATCTTACTTGGGTCAAACTGACTATGCCACCTTTTGACACAACATGTCCTAAGAATTTTACCTCCTCTAACCAAAATTCACACTTAGACAACTTAGCGTATAACTTCTTCTCCTTTAATACCTCTAAAACCAACCTTAAATGACGCTCATGCTCCTCGTGGGTTTCGAATAGATGAGAATATCATCTATGAACACAACCACGAACTGATCTAAATAGGGTCTAAAGATCCTATTCATGTAATCCATAAAAACTGCGGGAGCATTCATCAAACCAAACGACATTACATTGAACTCAAAGTGTCCATACCGAGTTCGAAAGGTGGTTTTAGGAATATCCGAATCTCTCACCCTAATCTGATGGTAACCGGACCTGAAATCAATCTTAGTAAACACTCTTGCTCCTTTCAATTGGTCCATAAGATCATCAATCCTAGGCAATGGGTATTTATTCTTTATGGTTACTTGGTTCAACTGCCTATAGTCTACACACATCCTCATGCTTCCGTTCTTTTTCTTCACAAATAAGACCGGAGCGCCCCAAGGTGAAGCACTCGGCCTTATAAAACTCTTTTCTAACAACTCCTCCAACTGGGTTTTCAACTCTGCTAACTCCGAGGGTGACATCCTATACGGGGCTATAGAGATTGGTCCTGTCCCAGGAACCAACTCTATGGAGAACTCCACTTCTCTTTCGGGAGGGAACTCGGGTATTTCATCTGGAAACACCTCGGGATAGTCTCTCACCACAGGTATCTCACCTAGGTTTTGCTCCAAGTCTACATCACAAAGTGGCTAGGAGAACATATCCCTTAGTTTTCTTCCCACTACGTAAGACCTCTACGGAATTTAGGTACTGACCTAATGGGTTGAGTGATGTTTTCGGGAGGAGAAGGGAAAACTACGGTTTGGGTTCCACAATCTAACATCACACGATTGGGGTGAAGGCAGTTCATGCCTAAGATAATGCCTATGTCTTTCAAGGGTAAACAAATTAAATCTATGATAAAAGACCTATTTTCTACAACAAGATGACAGTTTAAACAACAACGGCAAGTATTAACAGGGCGATTTGTAGGAGTAGAAACAATGAGATCGAAGGGAAGTTTAGAGACTTTTAGATTTAAGGACTCGACACTAGCAAGTGAAATGAAAGAATGAGTAGCACCAGAGTCATATAGTCTGATTAAGGCTTTACCGCTTACTTCGCACATACCTTGATGAGATCTTTGGACTTCTTGGCGTCTTCCGCGTTAAGGGTAAAGACCCTTCCTCGGTATTGTGGTCGGGGGTTTTGGTTCGATGTCCCTTGTCGGTGCAGTCCTTTGCATAGTGGCCAGGCTTGCCACACTTGAAACACACATTCGACCAGGCTAAGCATGGGCGATTCCGTGGTTCTTCCCGCATTGTGGGCGACGTCGGCAGATGTTGCTCGGGAGTAGCGGCGGGGTTTGTGGTGCCTTGTTCTTGGCTCCACTTGGTCCTCCATTGTGGTTTCGGGGTCCACCCGGTCCACGGGGTTGATTATTGAAATTCCTCGGGCCTTGATGTGGAAATGGCGGCCTTTGGTGTTGTTTGGGTTGTTGGTGAGCAGGAGCTCTTGGCGGTTGTTGTTGTTGTTGTCGGGCCGGTTGGGTGGTAGGGGTTGTAGTGATTCCTCGGCCAGATGCTGCGGTTTGAACTTCGGGGCTTGAGGTCCGAGCCCCTTGGCTCGCTCCGCCCTTGTGATTTGAATCTTTCTCTGTCCTTCTTCAAGTATTCGGCACTTGTTGACCAGAGTCGGGAAGTCTCTGATCTCCATATGGGCCACAGCGTAGTTCATCTCTGCCTTCAGACCGGCCTCATACTTCACGCACTTCCAAACTTCATCGGGGTTCCCTTGGAACACTCGAGAGAACTTGATTAGCTCCTCAAACTTTGCAGTGTATTGGGCTACAGTAGACCCCTTGGGTCAAGCGCATGAACTCAACGTCCTTCGTTCCTCACGGACTCAGGAAAGTACTTCTCATAGAAGTAAGTCTTGAACGACTCGGTCAATGGGAGTTCCAGAGGCTTCTAGCGGATGCCTCGTGCCGTTCCACCAGGAACTTCGGCGTCGGACTTCAAAGATGAAAGCGACAAATGTGACCTTACGCTCCTCCGAAAGGTGTAACAGCAGTAGATCTTTTCCATGTCTTTGATCCATTCATCACCTTTGCTCGGGGTCCATTACCCCTCGGAACACCGGGCGGGTTCGCCTTGCGGAACTCGCGAAGCGGACTTGTTCCACCATTTCTGCGGCAGGGGAGGAGGGGGAACAGAGGCAGCATTCGCTTGTTGATCCATTCGGTCGAACATCCGTTCCATGGCTTGCGCCATGCGACAGACAGCAGCAGCAGTTGTATCATCTTGTTCAACATCGGGGGTAGTCCTAGGCGTCGTCGCGGTGCCATTGGTCCCTATACACATGAAACAATGAACATTAAGTTGATCAGGCTCAATATCCATGCAAAATGAGCTAGTTACCATGGCACTTGCAACCAACAGAAGTCATGCATCTCTAGTCCTACAGCTTATCTCTATCAAGCACTATACATGACATAACTATCGTATTATGCTTATAAAGCATAGTCAGTCCAATCCTCAGGCTCCATGAGAATCGAACTGCTCTGATACCATAATGTAACAACCTAAATCTTAACCCAAGACTACTAGTATGTACTTAGGTTAATCTTTAGAATATTACCTCTTGGTCTCATCTTTTACTTAGAAAATACTTAGCGGAAATATGGGTAAAATTTTTCTTTTTGGAATTTAAATCAAAGTGAGAGCCACGCACGAATCTTTAAGAGGAAGCATAGCGCAACATATAAGCAAAGCATAAGAAACACATCATATCATGGAAACATCAACTGAATCATAGATGTATATATATATATAACGTGCCTACCCAGAGAGGCAGGACTATTTGATACATCATGAAGCGAAATACAACTGAAATGCAATACAAGGAAATCATAAAAAGTAAATACAAAAGAAACTACCCCCATACCCATGTGCACCTAAAGGAGACAACCTCATATACAAAAGAAGGTTTGACCTCTACTATGTGGCGTGTGTGTGCACTAGCTACTACCCCTCCTATGACTACTCCTGCGGGTCCGAAATCTTGTGGGGTCGAGTCGATCCACTGGCGAATCTCGGCGGGAGTGGTCGAGCGCATCATCGGGGCATGTCCACCGCGGCAAGGGTGCATAGATGGCCGTCGAGCCAACCTCGGCTGGACCACCGTCTCCTCACTCCCAGCCCTCATCGGTTGGAGGAGTGGGGTGGAGCTCCAACCGTACATGTGGGATGGCGGGTCCTCGGATGGGTCCGATCTCCAGAAATGGGGACGCGGCACATACTCGGGTACTCGCGTCGATGTCTCGGGCTCCATGCGGAGGATACGCTCGTCGCGTGGTCTCGCTCGCTCAAAAATCCCGTTATGACGGTAAGGAGCTTGATCGGGGTGAAGCGGTAGCTCGGGGACGGGAAGTGCGAAGGGTCGTCCCATGAACATGAATACTCACGGACAGGCAGCGACCCTCAAAATGATATGACCCGAGTCTCGGGTCATGGTGCGGCTCCCATACCGGGTGTCGGCGAAGAGTACAAACGTCGCCATCTGAAGATATGGACGGAAGAAAAGAGAGAGGGAATGAGAATCTTTCTAAAAGAATTCTCGATGGGGTTATCCCTACCTAGGTGTCATCGTCACATCCTCAGGAACCTTGGGTTTATTTCTAAAAGGTGTGCATGCATATAAGTTCCTTTTAAGTGGGTTTCCCAAAGAGGTATTTTATCCAAGGTCCATCATATTTTATAATGCGTCTTTATAACTTAAGCAGAAATATACTAATGATATGAATGCATCATAAGGTAAACCAAACAATAGAATAACTAGGAAACATTATAACATTGGCATAAGTATAGTTTATGTGACATTGTTAACTTTAACTTTCATCTCATGGGGCCGCCCTAAAACTTCTCTAGGTTATGAGCTCATACCTTAACTAGTCGTCACTAGCTCTTACTTATCCTATGATAAGCGTAACATAATCCCGACTTAAAGTACGGCCTAGGGGGCAATTTAAGGATCTCCTTTCTAGGATCATTTCCTCTTTGAAACGCTTTGCTAGCCACGTGGGCCTCGCAATTTGTCCGCTTTGGCAGGCTGCATCTACACATACCCTCACGGATTTGTCTCCTCCTGGGGGTGCTCGGCCGAACCGGTGTCACCCAGGAGAAGCGCGTCTCAGTGTTGTGTCACATTTTCATAAGTATTACATCACAATTACCTCATCATTTATCATATTCATTTTTATCATGCATTCTCATGTAGCTTTTTCATAACATATATATCATCACATGAAACTTTCTCATAACATTCGTCACATAAAACTTTCACACAAACATCATCCATAGTCATATTTAACAATCATCCATAGGCTCATAGACATGTTATGTTATATCTCATAGTGTTTTAAACTTCGATTCTTATGAGTCTTAAACTTGCAAATTATTTATTCTTAACTTCTTTATACACCTATAGTTTGACAATTTATGAGTTATACAAATCTCATGCTTAAGAACTAATCCGAATAGCACTAAGCGGAATTTGGACAGCTTTATGTTTAAGTGATTATGGAGTTCTAGAAATTACGGTTTAGATCTTTATCTCACTTTCTAAGTTATTGATCATCAACACCTAGTCTCTTGGGAACCTACAAGGTTATAACTAAGTATTTCTCACCTCACCCTATGATCAAGAACAACTCTAAACCTCAAGAGTGCAGAAATCAAAATACTAACTTTACGTACCTAGAAGTCACAATAATGACCCTTTCTAAGTTCGGTTTGCTCCTAAGGTTTCAAGATTAAGTCCTAAACCAATTATGAGTCATTCCTACACATATAAACTAATTTAAAACCATGATTATTGAATCTACACCTTGCTGGACAGAATCCGGAAAAATAAATCTTTAAGGGATCTAGAACTCTCAAATTAATTCTTTTCTAGTTCCTAACTTATCCTATCTTTCACATATGAGTCTTAACATAATTATTACCCAAACATAAGCATATTAACATCATTAACACAGCTCATGCAGTGGCCAAACATAGCAAGGCAGAACCAAACAGAAACTCCATTGAAAGGCATTGAATCATAGTTTCTAAAGCACATAAAATACTAGTTTCTCTTGGAACCTTATAAAAACCTTCAAAACTCTTTTATGAACACTTTTATCATCTAAACTCATGGAAATACTTAATAGGGCAGTGGCTATGTTATTTTCATCTCAAGAGGTCCTAAATTCATAATACTTAGTTCTACACATTCCTTATACTCATATAAGTTTAGAAAAATTATAAAACATAGTTTTCAATACTTGAGGACATTAAGGCCTCATAGGGCCGAAATATGAGCCATAGGAGATAAATGTTTTAGACCTTTGTTTGAGATATCCTTGGGCAAGTCTTTGAGCTCTAGAATCATTAAAGTGATGACATAAAAATAAACATGCTCATGCACTTATTTTAGTTATTGCTAGAAAGTAAAGTGAGAGCATAAAATAAATATGTGGTGCAATATATTATTATCTTTGATATTTAGGTGAGGACTTGAAATATAAATATGATAATGCAAAGCTTGAAACATAAACATGATAATGCAAGTTTATTCATTATCTTGGGATTTAGTGATAGCAAGGAAATAAACATGATATGCAAAGCTTAAAGTAAACATGATGCAAGTTTCATTTTTATGTTTAACTAGAGCTCATTTAAGACTTTAACAAGATAATAACCCCATACAACATCTCAAAGATCACAACACAAGAATCGAAAATCATATAAAAGAGAAAGAAAGTGAAGCTACATCAAGTTCTTTATTAAGTACCCAAAACCCTATCTAGAGACAAATCTCTAGAACGTGCCGGCCAACTTTAAGGTTGACAAGGGTAGGCTTGGGCTTTTAGAAATCCTTAGATTAATTTTCTTAAGTTGGAAACCCATGTGAGCTAGATAACATATAGATGAAGTTGTAAGAAAAGGAAAACTCAAGCTTTAGAGGTTTCTTTGAGATGAACACTATGTCATCATCTAGAAACTCTCATCATCAAGCTATCATGCTCAAATCAAGGCCTCATGGCCGAAAATGAAAAGGAAAGGAAAGACAAAGGAAAGTTCAAAAAGAATCCAAGAGAAAACTAGAGAAAAACACTTTCTTGAACAAAATAAAGTTTGAAAACATATCCCTACCTTTTGATGAAGATAAAAGCTTGATCTTGAAGATGGAAATGAGAGGAGCAACACCTCCTAGGATGGTGGTGATGATTTCGGCCAAGGAAAGGAAAAGGAAAGGAGATGTGTTTTGAGTGAAGTTGTGTTTGAGGTTGAGTGTTTGAAAGCTTTGAGAGTGGTTTAAGGTTATGAGGTGATGGATTAAGGTTATGAGGTGATTATGTGATGGAAGAATGAAGAGGATGAAGATGAAGAGAAAGAGCTCTTAGAACATTGAGAGAAGGAAAAAGCTTAGTAAGACAACTCTAAAACTCTAAACTTTGCAAATGCTTCAAGGTGCAACAAAGCTAACACAAGTATCCTATTTATAGAAAAACAAAACCATGGAGCTCACATTGGGAGGGTGCTGGCCGTAGCTTTGAAGGGCAAAGGGAGAGAAAAATATCTCTTACACAAGGTCATTCAAGCATGGTTTGAAGTATGGAAGCTATGCTACAAAGTATGGCTTGATGTGAGTTAATTTCCTATCACATTTTTATGAAATTAGGCTTCTAGAACCTTAACATGGCTGGAACTTTTCCAGCCACAAATAAATGGGGAAAATGGGTTGTTTTAATTATTTATTCATGTGGAAATTCAAGCTTGATTGAAAGTTATGACAAGGTATAGTGTATGTGACTTGAGGTATGGCCTTGGAGTGTTGAAAAATTGAACATGTGATGCATAATGGAGGGAGTGAGGCTTCGGCCAGCTTGGGGCAGCAGAATGGGAGGATGATTTGACCATTTAATTGTGTGTTAATGGTAGGTTTAGATGTGTATTAGCTTAGGTACAAGGTTAGGAATGATTAAGCTTAAGTTTAGGTAACTAAGAATGTGATTTAGGAGTTTATGACAAGTTTAGGAGTGCTCATACATCATTAAAGAATTTAAAACTCATTTATGAATAAACAATGTGTAACACAATTCCATGATTTAAGGAATTGGAAAGAGAAAACACTATTCAAGATTCTATGACTAGGTGTCATAAAATTAAAATATGATTTTAGGTTGTAATTAAGTACTTTTTGGTTCTAATCAACTTTAATAAATTATTTTGACTCTAGATTAATTAAGAAAATTAATTAACCTTCGATTAGAGCCTAATATTGCTTAGGTTTGCTTAATCGTGTGATTAAGCGTAAAAATCTGAAACTAGGGCAAAACCGTAATTTTGCACTAATTTTGCCCGGGACTTCAAAAATTAAAACTGAGGTCATAGAATACATAAAAACGCCTTTTAAAACCATCCGAGAAGTTTCGGTTCATCCGCACTTGCAAGCGGGTAAAACACCACAGGGCGTTTTGGTCATTTTGACTAAAAACTTCAAAAACGAGATTTTCGATCCCGGGAAGGTACATAAGTTTTCTAATCCCCTTCCAACATTGAGTTTGCCCTTCGAGTAATCTTGCCAAGAGCTTTCCTCGACTCCTCCATGAAAAATGACCTCAGGGGCATTTTGGTCATTTTCAATCTAACAGAAAAATCGGGGCGTTACATCAGGGGCATTTTGGTCATTTTCACTCTAACAGAAAAATCGGGGCGTTACAAATGTAACAAGGCTAAATCTATAATCTATTTATGATACTAATATTACATACTTCTATAAGGGAAAGTTTTTCAAGTGTCGCAACGAAAATTATTTAAAGCCCACAAATTTTAAGATGTTAATTATTAATTATTTTTTGAAAAAAAAACTTCAATTATTACATATTCTTATAATATTATAGGTAATTATCAGTATTTAATGGTAGGATTGCACCATAATAATTAAACATCTTTAAAACTTATCAACATTTAATTAAATATTTAAATATTTGTACTATCATTTAAATTTAAATAATAAACATAACAATTTATCTATTTTGGTTCTCATCAAAACCTTTTATTTTATTTTTAATTATAAAATATTTTATCTATTATCTATTTATATACTAATTATATTTTAGAGCACTAAACAATGATGAGTTGACAAGTGTTGCAACTTGAATGAATCTACATTAAATATATATTAAAAAGTAAAAAGTAAATTTCTTAATTATTATAAAATATCAATATCAATTGTATTAATCAAACATAAGTCACAAATATCAATAATTGTAATTGTAATTAATTATTAAATATTAATTATATCAATCATTGATTGTGAACATTTATTTATTCTTGAACAAATTCTCCTCATTATCAATATCCTTGCACCATTTTTTTCTAAAATTTTCTCCATTCTTACATACCATTCTAATCTATCACTTTCCAAACCCGTGGGGGATAGCTTTTGGGTGATTGGGAGATTGGGATTGAATGATTCTTTGTTGGTCTCTTGTTTAATTGGCATTATGTTTAATTTACAGGTGATTTTTTCTTGTTTTAGTGTCTTTTTTCAATTGGTTGTATGGAAATTGCACAACTAATATGATACGTGCTTGGTTATGAATCCTAAACAGATAGTATTAGAAATTTGCCTAAGAAAACAAAACAATAAACATAATTGAAATGCCTTGAATATGGTCACAAGATTAAACCACTTGGACCACATCTAATTAATAGATGGAGGAGCACATTTCATATGTATAGCAAAGAGGAGATGTTATTGATATATCATTTATTAGTACTAAAAACTTTTTTTTTGTTTTCACAGTAGTATGTCATTAATTGATTATGAAGTCTACAATTCGTATTGTTTATGATTGGAATTTTGGACTTGTAGGTTGATATGATGTTATTCATTTTCAATATCTTTTGGTGTTTAAAGTAATGGTGCTTGTGTAAAAGAAAGCACTTTGATTGGCTATGTTTTTGGATCAAGCAATGGACAACATATGGCCATAGTTGAGAAGCTACAAGAGTCAAAATTAGCAATAGGGTGGTAGTGATTGTGACTAGATTAAAGGAGGAGAGTATCTATTAATAGAGTCATGATTAGGTTAGAATTGGTTAAGATTTTCAGCTCTTGATGTGTAGCAATCATGTGGTTTAAGCTAGCCTATGGAGATAAAATGTAGAACTTCATGGATGAAGGATTAGTAAACAATGCCCAAAGGAATGTAGGTGTTTTGTGTTTTAGATTAGTGGTATCCCTTGTATTTGCTTTGATTTGTATGACTTTGGATGTAGCTTGTTGAGTCTATTGTTATTTTGATTATTTATAGAAGGGGAAAAAGAAAAAAGGAAAGGTTATTGGTGAGATGGGGCCACAAATGGTAGTGGGGGATGAGATGACTCGTTTGGACATTCCTGGAGTTTATGCATCAATGAAATAATTGATTATGTTTTCATGTTTTGGTTAAAAGTTTAAATAAGTTTGTATGGATGTGCATTCGATACTCAATTGAATGTTTAATTTATCTAGTTGTATTGATGATGGTAAATTTGGATGAGGATTGCTTGTGTGTTTGTTGTTGTTGTTGTTGTTATTATTATTTACTCAAAAATTAAATATATTTTGTCATTAGAAATATTTTGTTTTAATAAATATCTTTTGGATAATCAAATGTACAAACCATATATATTTAAATACAAAAAATGTATTGTTTGATAATAAATATATTTATTATCATTTAATAACAAATATAATAACAATATCTTAATTTTAATTTTGAAAATGTTATTTTGTTAACAAACATATCAAACACATTTTCATTATTCTCTTTTTTTTAAAATAAGATCTACTTCTACAAACCAAATGCATTTTCTAAAATTTGAAAATCTAAAATGAAAATTATTTTCAGAAAATAAAAAAAATGAAAGTAAGATAAGGCTTAAATATAGAGTGTAATGCTGATGTTAGAACTGCTCAACCAAATGTATCTAGTGTGGTTCATTAAATTTGTCAAAGCATAATTATTTATACTATTATATAAAAAGGATTGGGGTTAACAACTAACTTTTGGCGTTTTCTCGCCCTATTTAATATTTTTTCAAGTGTGCAAAACTTTTTGAAAACCACTATTCTCATATTCACCCCATGTTCTCAAAATCACCCCACGTTCTTTAAAACTATGCCACCTAGTTTAGTTTGCAGTTACACTTCTCTATCCACTAATACAATCAGACCATTTCTCTTACTTATCTTCATATTTCTCTCTTCATCTTCACAAACCAACACCAAGCTGTGGCTGCTGAGTAGGTAGTTTACATTAAATGTGTCACCTCATAATGCACGTTACTACCATGCACAATCACTTTTTTGTATTGGAAAGTGTTATATGTATAACACAAATATATAACATTTTTACACCATACATAACATAAAAATAAAATTGTTGGACTCATGAGAAAAAGTACATGGTTACACCATATTATTTTTTGTTTTCTTATACATGGTGTAAATATATTGTAAAATTTTGTTGTACACAAAGCATTATCCTTTTGTATTATCACGCCGAATACAAAGTGTTTGGGCATTGAGTCCTATGAAAAGAACTAGCTTAGAACCCATGGCTTTTTGAAAATCTTTATCTTTATCTTTGTTAGTTACATAATAGGAGTGCAAAGTCTCTCGATCCAAATGGTATATTGGTAGTCACATGCTTACCCGTATCAGTGTTGGGTACTAAAGTTTGGATTATATTTTAACTTTATTAGTCTCTATTATCCTGGGAAGGCGATTTTTTTACTTCAACTAAATATGATATTTCCAATAATATTTCCATATTAATGATATTTTATTACATTGAAGTAAATAATAATCCAGTTGACAATGTTGCAGGTCGAGTAGCTAGTGCCAAAGTGTCATGCCGAGGCCAAGTATATTGTTTTAAAATTTATTTAAAACATTTGTCATTAAAAATGAAAACCGAGATATCCTTACGTAAATCCAAGGTAAATCCGCGGGAGACCTGGTATGCCATGTGGCCGATCTCTAAAACCTGTGTGTGAGCTCTCTTGCGAACAGGGCATGAATAGTAGAAATTCTAGTACATAGCCCTCGAGCTTGGTTGTAAGCCGAGTATCTAGTGCCGAGATGTCATGACTGAGGTGTCATGCCGAGGCCGAGTGGCTTGTGAACAGGGCGTGAAAAGTAGAAATAAAAAACTTGCAATATTTTAATCTCTCACTTTTAAAATGAATCAATTTGATCCCCACATTTACAACTGTGAATCAATTTACTCCCTCTATTAACATCTGTTAAATCACCGTTAGTTAAGCAGAGTGCTTAGTGGGAATGGAGCTCGTCCGAGAGGAAATAGAGATCCAAAAAAAAAAAAAAGAAATAGAGCTGGACAATGTGAAATAAAGCTCAGCCAACCACAAGACCTGGTATGCCATGTGGCTGATCTCTTGAACCCGTGTCCAAGCTCTCTTGTGAACAGGGCATGAACAGTAGAAATTCTAGTACCGAGCTTCGAGCTTGGTCTTAGGCCGAGTAGTTGGTGCCGAGGTGTCAAGATCGAGGCCAATGGCTTGTGAATACTAGAAACACTTCGGGGGCAGAGACGAAAAAGGATATCGATTGGAAGAAGATGATGCTCTAATTCCTATTGGCCGAGTATTATTTCTTATTGGTCGAGTTCTATTTCCCATTGGCCGAGATCTATTTCCTATTGACCGTGCTATATTTTCTCTGAGACGAGCTCCATCCCCACTAGGCACTCTGCTTAACTAATGATGATTTAACTCGAATTGTATTATTAGAAACGCACAAGGATTGATTGAACTCTATTTTCTATTGGCCGAGATCTATTTCGCATTGGCCGAGACCTATTTCCGATTGGTCGAGCTCTATTTCTTGTTGGATGAGCTCCATCTCCACCAAGTATGTGAAATAGAACTCGGCCAATCGCAAAACTTGGTATGCTATGTGGTCGATCTCCTGGACTTGTATCTGAGCTTTCTTGTGACAAGGGCGTGAACAGTAGAAAGTTCCAGTACATATCCCCCAGCCGCCGAGCTTGGTCGTAGGCCAAGTAGATGATGCCGAGTTGTCACGCCAAGGGCGAGTGGCTTGTGAAGAGTGAACAAGCAGTGCACAATAGAACAGTAGAATAAAAAAAATCTCGAATTGTATAGTAGAAACGCATAAGGAGTAGATGCGTGGCATTTGAACAGTAGAAACTCTGGAATTATGAATAGTGAACAGGCCACGCAAACAATGAAAAAAAAAAACTCTCAATTGTATAGTAGAAACATATAAAGAGTAGACACGTGGCATGTGAACAGAACTTGAACAATAGAAAAAAAAATCTCCGGAATTATATAGTAGATAGATAGATAGATAAATTCTAGTGGAAATTTATCAACTTCTTTGACTATGGGAACGGGAGATAATATGGGATTTTTTATCATTGGTGTGAGAAAAGAAAGTTTTTTCATAATATAAAAAAAAGAAGAAGTGCAAGCCCAACAAATTACACAACAAAGACGAACCGGCCCACCATAGGAGACCTAAAGTCACTGAGGCTTATAGGACCAAATAAAAAGAGTCTTGGCTCTAGATTCTGATCTGAGGCTAAACAGTAAGCACCAAAGTAAAGAGACGAGATTCGTCTCTGACACCCTGATCTAGGTGGTGCTCTCAAAAGGTGCCAGGAAGGCTTGCAAGACGATCACTAGATCGGCCTCATGGGGGCACCACAGCACACTTCTCATATCCACTTCTGAGATTGATCACATATTTTATAACAGTTTCGATTTCCCAAGGAACATCACCGCCACGGCAAGGCATGAGTCCCTCCCGAAGCGCCAGAGCTTCAGCGATCAAACTTGAGGAGGTAATGAGGATTTTTTCGATTATCACAGTTGTTGCTCCCTTTCTTCTTGATTCACTGAAAAGATGCATCCCCGTTACATTTCTTGAAAGCTTCGATGGGGAGATCTCCTGCTGCTGCTGGTGTCTTTCTTCAACGCGTCGAGATGAGAGCTGAAATCTGCAGAGCACTCGCCAAGGTAACAATAATTTTTTTTTTTGTTACTTTTGAAAGTGGCTTCGTTCCTAGCACAGCTTCCAGATCTGCCAAATCGGACACGGTAGCTGCTAGGAGTGAAGCGATGAGCAAGATCGAACCGAATATCAAACCTTGAAATGCAGGATGCTGTGGTGTGGATGGGTGTCAACACTCTCAACTTGATGAACCATCTTAGCTTAACTTAGGGCTACTTTGACTATCTTGTTACTCAGTTAGCTTTTTCTGTTATTATTCTAATCAATTGGTTACTTCATTTGTATATATAAATTAACTTGTTTGTTAGTTCAGACTTGACTGATAAATTCATCAATACAGAAAAACTGAATTCAGTTTCTACGCTTCTCTCTCCAACAACTCTTCTCCTCGTTCTTGCTTATTGTTCATCGTTCTTGCTTATTATTCATCGTAACAAGGTTTTATCATGGAGTCTCACATTGGGTGAGAGGTTTATTTATTTATTTATTTTCGGTAGAAAGGTGAAGTTTCATTTCATTGAAAACATACAGTAGCTTCTTTTTTGTTTTTTCTGTGTGTGGTCAAAAAATTGATAAAATCAAACATGCAGTTCTTTTTTCTTTTATCTATATGTTTGGTGCTCTTTCTTCTCAGGCTTGGCCTTCTTTGTAACTGGAACCTTTTGACATGTCTTTCAATTCTCTTTTTTAGGTAATATGAAACATTTCTGGACTAGATTAGATTTCATTCTTCTATTTCATTTGGGCAATCCAGCTGCAATTGATTGCCCATTTCTCTAATGGGATGAACAAGAGCAATTTTTATCTTGACGGTTCCATCCAGATTTTCAATACTCCTCCCCCTAGATTAAGAGATATTCTTCTATGTAGTCTTTCTTTAATTTGCTACTGGGCTTCGGCCCTTAGTGCATAAAATAAAAAAAAAAAAGAAAAAAAGAAAAAGAGAGGAGCAGAAGATGGAGAGCCTCTCAGACAGCTAAAAGACAGGCTGTAAACCAACTTTAACCAATTCCTTAACTATGGTCTAATAACTAACTTACTTAACTGTGGTCAATTTTCATAGTCATCCATAGTGATTTTTCATAGTCATCCATATTGACTTGACCCCCCAAACCACAAAACACCACAGAAAGAAAGAAAGAAAGAATGGACAGGTCAAAGAAAGAGGACTACTAGAGCCATGTTACAAGGCTCGAAAGCAATGCTTGGAAGTGCAACCGTTGTGGTGAGCTTCAGGCTATTGGTGTTACTAGAATTAAAGCTTATCTGGAAGGGATCCAAGGGAAAGGCATATGACCATGCAAAGGACCCATTGATCATGATCAACAAGAAGCTGTAAATGCAATGTATCCCGGCAAAGGGAAGTTCACAACAGCATATTTGTGGGTGTGTAACTGTATGTGATGTATATGTATATATTACCTATTATCTATATATGTTAGCCATTAGTCACTACCCGTATTTATGTTGAAGTATTAAAGTTGTGACTTGATTTTTTCTTGTTTTCCTACCGTGGCTGCATGTCCTAATGTAATGATTGATGCTGATGTTGGTGGTTCAATGGGCTGTCAAACGAATACTGAATCTGAAACCGTTGAGGACTACTAGAGCCATGTTACAAGGCTTGGAAGCAATGCTTGGTAGTGCAACCATTGTGGACTTGAGTTTCAAGCTGGTGGTGTTACTAGAATTAAAGCTCATCTGGAAGGTAAGGGAAAGGCATACGACCTTGCAAAGGACCCGTTGATCATGATCTACAAGAAGCTGTGAATGCAATGCATCCCGGCGAAGGTAAGTTCACAACAGTGTATTTGTGGGTTTGTAGCTGTATGTGATGTATATGTATATATTACCTATTATCTATATATGTTAGTCATTAGTCATCACCCTGATTTATGTTGAAGTATTAAAGTTGTGATTTGATTTTTTCTTGTTTTCCTACCTTCAGGGTTGGCTGCAGGTCCCTGAGTTCATTAATTATGTTCGAGAACAAGATTTTATTTCCCCCTTTTCATTCATGCGGTTTTATTTTCTGCTGATGCAATAGGGTATTGCCTTGATTCCATAACATCAGGGTTTTATTTTACACAACTAACCATTTGAGTGCTTGTCAGTCTACGTGCATGAGTATTTTGTGCATCACTTTTTTTTCATGATATAAAAGACGTGGCTAGATTTTTTTATTTTTGGGGCACTACAGTGGTCGAAGGTGATCATGGAATGGTTTGTGCTAATTAAGCTTGTATTGTTTAGGTGATGCCATGTTATATTGCATTTAATTCATTCTCTATCTTTATATATAGTTTTATTTTAGTGTTTAAAAAATGTTCAGTGTAAACTAAGTTGTAGTCTATTACCTACTATCTATATATGTTAGTCATTAGTCATTACCCTGATTTATATTGAAGTATTAAAGTTGTGATTTGATTTTTGCTTGTTTTCCTAGCTTTTGTTGCACTGAGTGGCTGCAGGTGGTCATGCAATGATTGATGCTAATATTGGTGGTTCAATGACCTGTCAAACCAATGCTGAATCTGAATTCATTCCTTCGTTAGGAGGAGGTATGCACACTGTCTCCCTAAGTTCATTAATTGTGTTTGTTTTGGTAACATGAGTTCATTAATTGTGTTTCTGTTGGTAGCATGAGTTCATTAATTGTGTTTGATAACAAGATTTTGTTATTATTATTTTTTTGGTGAAACGATGACACGATTTTCTTCCCCCTTTTCATACATGAGCTTTTATTTTTAGATTATGCAATGGGGTATTGCCTTTATTCCATACCATTAGGGTTTTATTTTACACGGTTAACATTTTCAGTGCTTGTCAGTCTACACACATCAATATTTGTGCACCCCCCCATCCCCTTCTAAAAGACATGACTTTTTTTTTTTTTGGGGGGGGGGGGGGGACTAAAATGGCTGAATGTGATCATGGAATGGTTGATGCCAGTTTAAGCTTTTACTTTTTTTTTTTTTTTGCAAGATAGTTAAGATAGGCCTCCTTGAAGCAAAATAGAGACCTAAAAGTACAAGACTGGTATCACCCATGCAAAACAAATTGAAAACATGTATAGATACCCCTAACAACATGGATATCTTACTCCTTATAATGCACTGAAACAAATTTCTTATTCCATGCAATTGCTGAACCTACTGGTGAATCCTTGTGATGCTACCGTGCAACACTTGCGCATGCATGCAAACACCCTTTTGAGGGAAAAAAGTTATGTCATCCCCAACATACACTGTTTACAGCTAGAACTGAGTATACAAGCCGTGATCTGCAAACCAACCCATTTAACTCGCAACCCGTATGAAAATGGACCAGAAAATTTTTAGTTTGCCAACCCGTGAATTTTTTTGATCCACACTCAACCTGCGTACCAACCTGTTTGCGTACCAACCTGCTAGCTCGCATAAGTGAAGGAATACTTTCATTTTGCAGTGTTTATTTATGTTCTTGATGGATGGACTTTGGTAAGTTGATTTGTTCTACCATTTTTGGTATTTTTATTTGGTATTTGATAGTTGGTAGTTGTTAATTTATACTCTTTTGTAGTTTCATTATTTTTTATGATGGGAGGAGTTACGAATATTTGATTGCTAATATTTTGGATACTGTAATGAAAAGTGGGTATATATATTTTGCAAGGTAAAATATATTGTATAAATATAAATATATAAATATAATATCATATAGGGTATAAAAAAAAGCTAAAAAAAATATGAAAGGAAAAAAAAAAGATTAGTTTGTGGGCCGGCTCGCAGACTGATGAGGGCAAAAAATGTGAATAGAAAAAGTGGGTTAAACAGACCGGTCCGCGGACCATGGCTTATGCGGGGTGGACGTGGACTAGGCCAAAACTAAGTCCATTAATGAAACGGGCTGGCCCGGTTCGGCCAGTTTAATTGTGGTCCATCGCGGACCAAGCTAAATGGACTGGGTCGGTCCGCATACCCACCTCTATCTGCAGCGTCTCTTAACCAGGAAAGAACAACCACATGATCTAATCATCAGCATACTGTTTTTCTCGCTAGGATACATTAACTGTTGAAGTTCCAAACTGAGAAATTAAACTGAAACCCATAATTCTTCTCCTCTGTAAGATGCCACCTGGAAGAGCATCTTTATTCCTTTAACTTCAGGAACATATACAAAGATATGTCCGATACTTAAAAGAATTTTTAGAAAAAGCACTAGTCATCAAGGTTTTATTTGGTAGACGATACCAAAAGAACAATAAGAATATTCTCCTCCTGATTACTTAGAGTTTGCAATCCCAAACACACTAGGATTTAACCAAACCGAGATATCCTTACCCCTGCGCACACGTCACACATACACTTCTGCTAATGAAATACACCATAAACACACACACACACACACACACATTTTGCCCCAAAAAGTCTCTCTCACCTCCCCTCATGCTTCACTCATTGGTCCTCACTGTATTGCTCACCTCATGGAGTGTTTTCACTCCCCTCTTGCTGTGTATCCTCACATTATCACATAAATTTACCTTACCGGTGTATCAGTCTTCCTTTCTATTCCTAGTGATTTTTCCTTATTGCTTACTCTTAATTGCACCATGAATGAAGACACTCCCGAGGAGGTCTGGCTAAGGTTTTTGTTTGTAGTACCTGCATGAAACACCACACAAACACGAATACACACGTGAGGAAGGATGCTTCCTTTGAATTGTCAAACATGCCACAAAACTCCATAGTTTAGAGAATCTCCTCAAATGCATCTCTCACAAGCACCTCTAGCCACCTCAACTTCCACTCCATTTCAACTGTTTAGGTGATGCGAATTAAGCTTTTACTTGTTCAGGTGATGCCACATGATATTGCATCTAATTCATTCTCGATCATTATTTGTAGTTTTCTTTTAGTGTTCAAAAAATATCTTTTGTAAACTAAGTTGTAATCGACTGATCTTATTGATGTTCCTGAATCTTGAGAAAAACAAAATTAATTGCATGCTATGTAGAATATAATGAATTATGAATTTGCTGCTGTTGTACACACAAGTGTATGCTACTTACATTACCAGCCATGGAAATTTAGAACTGTGTTAACCACTAGTAAATTAAGTTTACATGTTTTTAATGTTGAGTTTTTTGTAACCGGGCTCAATGCTAGAGCTGCCAGTAGCTTTCAGTAGCGAGATCAATCAATTAAATAAATTGATGGATGGCCTATCCTGCAAGGAAGGTGACATTAAGGAACTATTACAATGGCTGGAGTCGAGCGGTAAGAAGTGCAGGAGGCAGGTTGATATTTGGCTAAAAAAGGTCCAAGACTTGAAGAATGAAGCTAGTGATATGAACAAGACATATGATCATCATGGGATGACTGACCTTTTTGGATTGGATATGGAGTCATTGACTAAAAAAGCTAGGAAGCGTAAGCAGCACAAGCCTCTTGTGTTATCAAATGAGTTGGTTGGCTAAGATTTTGAGGAAAATGTTAGAATGCTATGGGAATTTCTTCAGGATGATGGAGTCTCCATCATCGGTATACATGGAATAGGTGGAGTTGGAAAAACATGCTTGGCAACTCACATGGAGAATGAAATAAGAAGGGAGTTTTTAAGCATGTATTTTGGGTTATGGTTTCCCAAGATTGTAGCATTTTTAAGTTGCAACATGCCTTTGGAGAAAGGTTAGCTCTCAAGTTACATGGAGATTATGTGAGGGCAAGAGCATCAATTTTGTCGTTAGCACTAACTTGTTTTCAGCAATAGGTTTACAAATTTCCAAAAGTGGTTTACAGGTTTTTATTATATGGTTTGCAAGATATTACACATTCGTATAGAAGTATTGTGCACATCTTATTTTTATAGATCTTAAGTAGTTGATTTAGAAGTTTTGTAATCCTGTGCTAAAAAACTTGTACACAAACTGCACAAAAAATTGTCAACCATGGACCAACAAACTTATATACCAATGCAAAATACACAGGTGCTGCTCAAATCAAGTGCAATGAGCATGTAAATACCTAGTTTGAATGCTAGACCGTATATAAAACATGGTTACCCAGTTTATTTACACTTGGATAACAATTTTTAGAACAGGTTTACAAGTTGCTTTAATAGATTTACAAGTTTTCAAAATGACTTTACAAGTTTTTTAAAAATAGTATGCAACATTTTGTATATTGGTTTACAAGTTTTCTGCATAGTTTTGTTTTATAGATCTCATGCACTTGGTTTACAAGTTTTGTAATCTTGTGATGAAACTCGTAAACAAAGTGTAACATCATTGTAAACCATAGTTGAATAAGTTGCAAACCAATGGGAAAAACTTATAAACCTGTGCTTACTAACCAAGTGCAATAAAACTCTAAATCAAGCATATAAACTTGTAAACCAAGAGCAACAAACAAGTATAATCAGTGCTAAAAATTTGTAACCTAGTTCCAAAACCTTGTAAACTTATGATACTTGGCAAAAACCTATTAAAATCCTTCCAATCACCTCCAATAGCAGAACAAAATAACTCCTTTAAGTAAAAGACACATTCCAACAACCCTAAACCACTTCAATGTATGCCTTGAACCCACACTAGCCCCTAAACTAATTTATACTAGGAAAATAGCCAACAATTAACCATTACATGCATTTGCAAGCATTTTCCCAGAACTTGCGAAATGTGATTGGAAGATGTCGCAAGGTGATGATACTTCAATTTGATGAACAGTGGACCTTTCGCAGGTTTTTTGTACTTGGAACAAATAGAACACAATGCAGGGAGTTCACACAATGACAGGGGGAGTTGGTGATAATGGCCCATGTTCATGCAAGGTGGGAGTTGAGGGAAGGAGGACACTAAACATGTGCTCGAGGGACGGAGGAGAATGTGTAGTTGAGGGAGGGAAGGAGGACAAAACGTTTTGTTTTTGCAATTGTTTAGCTTGTAATTATGGAGTATTTTGAAATTTTATTAAAATTACCTTAATGCCATTAATGATAGCATGTTTTTCAAATTTTTTTCGTTTTGGTTTAGAAGTCTTAAGCATCAGTTTTCAAGTTTTTTGTACGTGGTTTACAAGTATTTCGCATTTAGTTTACAAGTTTTCAGCATGTGTTTACAAGTTTTTTAAAACTTGTAAACTAAGTGTGAAAATACTTGTAAACCATGTACAAGAAACTTGGAAACGTCCTATGTGTATACCACTATATAAATTTTACTATTTTTTCTTTCTTTCAAAATGTGTTAGCAAATTTTCAATTTTGCCACTGTTCATACCCATACCTTTATTTTACCAAGTTTGGCGAATTTTTAATTTTGCCACCGTCCATACCCATACCTCTACTTTACCACTGTTTTGTCTTTATTTTTCACTTCCCATACCGTGTAACGGTAGGTGTAGCACTGTTTTAGTATTCAAGTAACATTATTTATATCTATTATGCCTACATTATTAAAGGGAAGCATTTCCATTTTTACAGAGTGTGTTTGGAATGATTAAAAGAATGAAATGATTTGATTTGTAAATCAAATCTTGTGTTTGGGTCATTGGGAAAAAAGAAAAGAAGAAGAAATGAATTGATTTGTAAATCCATGGGATTTCCTTCCTTTGTTTTTGAAATTCTATCAAATTTGATAGAATTTATGTGAAATTGAATTGATTTTATAACTTGGAGTCAAACCAAATCAATTTATTCCCATTTTTTAACCATTCCAAACACAATCTAATGTATTTTAAACATAATAATTGATTTTTAAATCAATTCAATTCCATTTCATATTTAATAATTTCAAACATAAAATTTATCTTACAAATCAAATGAAGTCTTTTTTATTTTTCATTTTTTATCATTCCAAATACTACCATAATATTTGTGATCACCTCAGTCAACAAGACTCAATTCTGCATAAAAATATGATAAGTAAACAAAAGCCAATAAAAACAGATAGTCAGATACTAGCAGCCAAAAATTGTATCACAGGCTCCTAGCAATATGACTATTACACCAACAACCAGGCAACAAGTTCTTCAACCACAGGGATGTCTTCACGTCCCATTATTTCTGTTTTTCTACGCAAATCAGAACAATAAACAGACATACAAATGTGTTGTGTTAGTGCTCTTATCATGATTCAAGAGAGTGCTTTTGAACTTGATTCATTCCTTTCAAGCCTGAGGGTCCATTAGGTTCTTGCCCAAATAGCCCTGCAACCTGATATGAAAACTTCAGCCCATGAATCAATGCCAAAATTTCAGCTTCAATATGAGAATTAGCTATCACTTAATCAACCAAACAGCACGTATAACACTTGTATTATGTCATGGACCGAACCAGGACTAGTAAATATGTAAGCGCAGCTGAGCATAGAATGTAGCTAACTCAGAAAATTCAAAAATTGTTAGTTGTAAGTTTCAGAAGTTTAAACTACTCCACTGTTGGTAGACTGGCAACCTGACCCGGATCTGCCTTAAAAAATTTAAGAAACCGAGGTGAGAGAAATACATAAGAACTGCAATCAAGCTACCAAATTTTAAATTTTGGAGTGGAAGTTGTAAAGATTTTGTTAGGTCTAGTAATAATTGTAAGGGTTTTCTAACTAATTGTGAGGGTTTTGTAACTAACTATGCCACTTAGGCAGAGAGAACAATCAAGTTAGTTAGGGAAGAGCCTATATAAGCAAGGGGAGGGATATTGAGGAGGGTATTTGGGAATTATTTAGGCATTTGGGAGAGTTTCAAAGTCTCTTTACCACTCTGAGTTATTTTACATTTCAGTTTGTTCTCAATACACACTCATATTCTATAATTCATTCTTATCCTATGGTTTGGTACCTATCAAATGGTATCAGAGCTCCTAGTCTTGGGAGCCCTGTGCCAGGACCTATGCCAGCTGTTGCTGCTGCTGTGGAGTTAGAGACGAAGATGAAGCAGATGCGGAGGATAGAGCAAAATCTGAAGCAAATTCATAACCTTGTCAGAGGCAGGTACCACCGGCGACGTCGTCTACCTGTATGGGAGGGTGATGAAGATTGGTGGTGGATGAGAAGAAAGAGATCCACCATGGCCAATTGGCCTCCTAATGTTCGAAAGACAGACCCAAAGACTGCAATATAATCAAGCTCCTAATAATGAGTAAATTCCCTATATGATAAGATAATGCATGTATAACCTTGAATCCTCGTTGGGTTTAAACCCAATACCATTTGGTTATGGAGGTTATGATATCATATCATGAAATTGTTTCTCCCAAAAATATAAACTGATGGGTAGAAAGACACATGAATGCTTTTTATACTCTAAACATATCAAATATTTTAGTTAGTTAGCTGTTTGTTATTTTAGTTGGGCAAGTTAGTTTTATTCGTTAGTTTGTGATTATGTACATCAACTTGTTAGTCAGGGAATGCTTTCTCATCCGTTTATGTAAACCCATGTATGATGCTTTTCTTCATTGATACGTTTCACTCATTCACAATCAATCAAATTTTCTCTTCTCTCCAGCTCATCGCTCTTCCCCCTTCTTCCTCTTTAGTGTTCTATTTGTCACTGTTCTGATTGAGTCAAGAGTCAACCAAAATAAATATTGGGTAAATAACACTAAATACTCATGAGATTTAGAGTTATTGCATTCCATTTCATTCTTTTACAAATATGACACTCCACCCTATTTTTATTATTAAACTTATTTGTCTTTGATTATATATTCATTTAACTCTTCTTTTTCTTAATAAATATAATGAAAATTATAAAATACATCTAAAAGTTTATTATTTGATGAAATATTACAGCTTTAAATTTTAAAAACATGATAAATTCAGAGTTTAAAAACTAAATTCATATTTTAACTTTTTCCTTCAAAGTATATAAAACTACTTTAATAATAATATTGAGTAAGACTTACAATTAAATGAATATTATAGTTCATACAATAAGATAATATTTAATATCAAAATCTTAGCTTACATCTCTTTTAATAGTTATGGTTATTAATGTTTTGATTAACATACATGTTTTAGTAAAATACTCATTCCTTTACAAAATATCTATCAAATTTAGACAAATATGAGTATTAAGAAATGTGATAAATAATATGGTAATGAAGTATTTCCATGCAAAATAATGGTGTATGAACTACTATATCCTAATGATTATTAATTGTGGAGCACATCAAATGGTTGAAAATGAAATGTTATACTAATAGTCATTAATTACTCAGGGATACTATTGGAAAGAAAAAATTAATTTATTGGAATATGAAATTGATGGATATTTTGAAAGATGACTTTGTTTAAAAGTGGATAGATATTCTAAAAGGAAAGAAGTAATAAATTTACTCTTGTAACAATGACTCTCAAAATTACAATTAAAATTTTTTTTGTGTGATTTGTTTTTAAAAAAAGGCTATTAATTCTATAGGTTCATTTCTTATTCCGGGGTTGAGAAATTGCTAACGCAATTTTAGATTGTGATATTGGAACCCTTAATATTGCAAATAAAATTTACTAAAAGTAATATTCTATTTGATATTAAAATATTAACTTACGGTATAAAATAATATTCATTTGATTATAAATCATGCTCAATATTATTAAAGTAATTTTATATACTTTGAAAGAAAAATTTAAGAATATTTTTTTTTTTAAATTTGATGTAATCACTAAACACACTTGATATAAAATTATTAAATGTTAATTTATTGTATGAAATAATATTCATTTAATTATAAATCTTACTCAGTGTTATTGTCAAAGTAGTCTTATGTACTTTAAAAGTTAAAAAAAATAAAAAAAATGATTTTATTTTTAAACTTTGAAATTATTATTTTTAAAATTTGAAATTGTAGTATTTCATTAAATAATATATATATATATTAAGAAAAAGATGGGTTTAATAAATTAAAAAAAATAAATGGGTTTAATAATAAAAATGGGATAGAGTGTTATATTTATAGGAAAAATGGGATGAAATGCAATAACTTCAAATCTTATGGGTGTACCTAAACACTATATAGTAGTGTGTGATGTTAGTTAAAAGAAATAATTATCATAGAGAAATAACGCTAGTCGCCAACCTACATTTGTAGAATTCTTTATATCCATCGTGAATCTTTAAAAAAAAAAAAAAAAAGAGAGTAACACGACTTAGTTTCGACGCAGCTACATATATTTGTTGGGTAGTGTTTTTCTTTTTACGCACTTGCTTGGTTTATTTCCAATATATGGCTTAAGATATAAATATATTTGTTGTCTCTATATTTTTAAATAACTGTCTCTACTCTCTGTCTAAACTTTGTCAAGTCTTGTGTACAGGTCTAAGACTTCTTCGATGGTCCAGTTAATATTTTTGTTCTACCTAAACTTTACTAGTCTTCTCACGAGAGCCATCTGCTTGACCCACTATTTATAGATGCAGTTGAAATTGACCGGTTTCCCATAAGATGTTGACACACAACAATCATACCATCAAATTCCACAAGATATAAACATAAAATAAGATAAGATGAAGAAAATCTGGGAAAAAAAAAGAAAACTATTGGAATTTTAATTTCTCGCCTACACAAATAGTAGCAATATAGACTTTTTGTTGTTTTGTAGGTGACAATATAGACTTTTTTTGTTGATGATAATTATATTTAAAGAAAATTATAGGAGCTCGTGTCTAGTGTGGGTCACCCTTATTTTCTTCACTATTCACTATTTTCTGCCTATCAGCTGGTGTGAGAAATCATGAAGAGGGAACAAGAAAAATGTCTCGTTTTAAGGGTATCTAAAATTTTTTATTACATTTGTCTTCTAACTAAATTAGTGTGTATACTCAAGAAAACAAATTTAATGTTGGTTGAAGTTGTTCGGTACTTATTTTATTTCATATTAAACCAATTTGGCATGCTCAGCCAAATTAAACTAGCTAGTTGGAGTTAAATAATATATCTTCAAGTACCAATAGTTTTTTTAAAAAAAAGGTTTAAAAATACAATTGCACTTGACCTATTTTAATGAGATGTTTGCACACGCCAAACTCATACCTTAAAATTCCATAAGAAAAATGATTAAATTGCAAGCTTAATTTCAAGGTTTTTAGCAAATTACCCTTAAAGTGTTAATAATAATATTACTAATTTTTATGGATATAATCGGGTTAAGTTGGATGAATTTAGATGAAAAACAAATATAAACCAATCATCTTTTATTGCTTTGGGTTCAATTTAGTTCGGTTCTGGGTTTTATTTATTTTTTTAAATCAAAGTCCTGTTGGTTCAATTTAGGTGGTTGGCTCAATATTATGTTTGTTTAAAACTTATAAAATATTTCTTTAAAATATTTAGTCAACAAATGCAGTTAAAAAATACCACAAATTTCAATTTGACACAAAATTTCTTAGCTTTATCTACAAATATTTAGTCAATAACGGGCATAGGTAAATAATATCGTAACAAATTAACAACATATCATTCGTTAACCACATAGGTCACTAGTCAATAACAATTTACAATAACAATATAACATTTATAACTCATCATATAATGATTAAAGATTTGAAATTTTTTGAAAAATACATGAAATCGTGTCACTAGTTCGAGTACTGGATAATTTAGGTTTGGAATTACAATACTTAATGTTTAAACCAACTATAATCGATCTGATTGGATTATATATAATTGAACTTGAACTAATCCAAATCAATAATCATGGGTTGATTGAGTCTACTCAATTCACTTGCACCCCCTTCTAAGTTGTTTCTTTAAACTTTTTAACTTCAATGATTGAATTTGTTAGCTTCTTGATGCATTAAAATTTGTATTTATCTCGCTAGTATAATTATGATTTCTCATTTTTGAGAAGATGATATAATCCAAGATTATATAAGTCCTCCAAAGTCATTGCAAATATTTTAAAGAGCTTGTTGCTCACTTTCATTATCAATGTATTCAATTTAAATTTGAGAAATATAATGCCACTTAAATTATTCTTCAGAAAACGTTAGAGCAAAATAATCTTCATCATTCACATTTTTTTCTTTATTTTCCCCCTCCTTTTTCATTTATGGCTTCTCAATAAAATTTTGTAGTGTTCACATTTAAGGAAAAATAATTTTCATAAACCAAATTTTTACACTTTTTTTTTTTGCATATACATTAAATAATTAATAAATATTATCTTGTTTTATTGTTCAAAAATTAAAAGAATGTATCCACACTCCATTTATAATTTCTTTTTTGCTTCAGTCATTATGTCACTGACCAAGTCTTCTAATTCGTACATTTGTTTATTTGATAAGACATAGACAACGTAACTATGCATAGTAGACAATCTGTCTTTTCTTACGTTTGTGTCTCAGTCTCTCTAAACACAGCTTTCAGATAATATAAATACAAGATGCATGGCACAGGATATAGCCATGCACAAAGATAATATAATAATAATAATTTTCTAAGCATGAAGGCCATCCTTTTTGCAGTAATCTTACTTTTGGCTTCCATTATGCTTATAGTAGAATTTGACAATTATATGTCAGCAACAAATAATTGACAATTTCCTTGTGTAGGAGGCCAAACTGCTCTAAATTAGGCGTATATCTACAAACTTCAAGAGTTTGGATGACAGCTTTTGCTTTTCAAGATCTCGATTTGGGGAGCAAAAAGCTACTCCTTTTGGGTTCTCTACTAAAAAAAATCAAGTATCAAATTGTTTTTTATGGAATGAGGATAGAATGAAATGTAATGTGACACGGTTTGTGTTGTAATAGTGTCAATGAAATGTTTGACAAGTTAAAAAAGAAGAGGAATTTGCATAAAGTAGAATGCTTAATTGATAAACTATAAATGAAATACATGAAATGTAAAGAACTTGCAAGAAATTTAATCCTAAGAAACCAAGAAAGTGGGGTAAGAACAATTACTCAGTGAACTCAGGGCTCTGTTTAGTCATTTGGGACGTTTTAGGGTGAGTGTGTGAGTAAAAACTGCAACCCCTTACAACTTGTACAAGACCAGTATTTATAGACAATCGAGGACTCTAAGATCTTGACACTTCTTTGGCTACTTCTGGATGTTGTCCATGTGTCTTTGACAATTATTTTCTTTTTCATGCGCCTTTGTCGTCAGACATTTATCACTTCGTTGCATCTTTATAAGGCTCCTATCAGCAATTGCTGGAAATTGCTGTTAACCATCACACGACCAACATCTGTCTCTTACTAATCATTGTGACGATCTTCAAGATCTTCAAAATTTTCTAAGTCTTGAATGATAAACAATGACTTCGAGCTGATGAAATCCCACTTTGACTAACAAACTCCCCCTTCGACTTGTCGAACATTCATCTCAGAATTTTGTCATTATTGGCTTGCATGTTTGGAGATTCAATTTCATCTCGAATGACAAACATCCACTTCGACATGTTGACTATCACATTTGTAATTTCGTCAATATTGATGTGCCTTTCCTTGAGAATCACATTTTATTTGTGTCGACTAACTTTGACATGTTGAATGTTTGTCATAATTTTTCTTCATCAAGGAACCTCATGCTTTGACAATTAAACTCCTTTCATTACTGCCTTTGTCCTACCAAAATCGAATGAAAGTTTGATTTTTGGACACTTAGTAAAATTTGGTGCCAACATAATGCACCCCATAACTCTCATTTTGAAGAGCAGCGTCTGTCGATGAGAAATTGAAGAGTTGTAATTTGAATTTTAAATTGCTTGTTTAGAGATATTTCATCCCTTAACTCATGCATCTCTATTCATATTTCTATGCACATCATCATTTATCTATCTTAACTTGATGCATTGTTTGTTTGTATGCTTTTAGATATTTGTCATTAATCAACATTGTTTTTTGCTCACTGTCAACTTCTTGTGCCAACACATTTCCAATGGTCGCCTCAAGCAGCAATATAGAGTTTGACAGGTTTGTCAAACTTAGGCGATGTCATAATTGGAGTTTTTGTCAAACACCGCTTGATTGTGTCAAGTGCCTTTTAATGGTCATTGGTCCAGACAAAGTCTTTTTCTCTTTTGAGCTTGATTAATGGTGCAAATATCTTTGTTTACTAGATAAATTAGTAATGAAACATCGAATGAAATTCACTTTCCCCAAAAAAGATTGCAACTATTTCTTGTTCATTGAGGGTGATGCTTCCATAATTGTCTTTACCTTATTTTGGTTGATGCCAATTCCCTCTTTTTTTGGACTAGAACACTTAAAAAGTTTCCTAGTTGTTCTAAGAAATTTTGCCTTAAGCGACCTCGATTTCTTCCTTGATCTTGACTATTACTTCTGGAGCAAACTGTCGAGGTGCTTGTTTGACAGGTCGAATTAGGCTCTAATGGCAACTTGCACTCCACGATTTGACAACTAAGTCCTGATATTTCATCATACTCCCATGCAAAATAGTCATTGTACTCTTTAAGTAGCTTGGCCAACTTCTCTTTGAAATCTTTTGGTAATAGTTGGCTAATATAGGTTGGTATTGTCTCGTCAGCATCCCATAAATTGATTTCTTCAAGATGATCCTGCATTTCTCAAGTTTTATTTTTTTTTTCCTAAATTTGTAAGACAAAACAGAAGTATTCTCAAATCCTAAAGGTTCATAATCATAAATGCAATCCAATAATGCACCATCAGTAGTTCATGTAAATTGTTTGACCATATAGACCAACAATTGAACCATTTGGCTCGACAAATCCATAACTTAACATGAATCTGGGATTGTTTCGACCTCGACCCTAGGTATTAGCTTACAGTTCATTGTCAATGACACATTTATCAATCTTCTCTGGGTCAAAGTCGCCTTTGACTTCCAAGGGCTTGATCTTTTTGTTGTCAATCTCAAAATCAACATGGAGTTGTTCGACGTAATAGAAGCTATCATCTGCCCCAATTTCTTTAATGATTTCCTTTTCATTCCAGAGGTAAAGTTGGCGGCATTGCTCCCACTCCATGGATCCAATCATGTCCAAGTAAGACGTTGCAGCTTGCTTTTGATGGAACCACGACAAACATAGTCTTTCAATTGATATTCCCTACTTTGAGACTTCGAATTACTACTCCTTTGGTAGCAGAAGATTTGTCATTGTAGTCAATCACAACAACATTAGTCTTTACCAAATCTTTGACATGTTTTCCAAACTTTGTTAGCATGCTTTCTAGCATTATACTAATAGTTGCTCCCTTATCAATCAATACCTTATTGACTAACTTGCTTTTGATTGTTGCCTTGATGTGCAATGGTCACAAATGTGCCTTTGTTACTTTATTTGATTTTTCAAAAGTTCCATTTTGACATATGAACCTTCAACAACATACTCTAAAGGCAAGACCAACAGTACTCTAACCAAATTTGCGTCTAAAATAGTATGAAGATTATTGTCGATGCCTGTTTTAAAGTTGTTTGTCAGCAAGTGATCTTTAGTTAATGGATGGTATTCTAGCACCTCTTTGTCATTTTGACCAGTTTCTGAGTGTGTTGTTAGTGTTGGTTGTGCCAAATGATTGTTACTTGTAACCTTCAACACTTGAGTCTCAGGTTTTGGGAAATTGACCTCTTTAGTTTGCATAATATCCTTTAAAGGAACGAATTTTTCCAATGGGAGATTTTGGCCTGATCGATTGATGATAGATTCAGTTTTCACCATTCTTTATGTCAATCCTCCTCCAAACATAAGGATTTGGGTTTGCTCGTCATCCTTGATTGTGCCTTCTTTTTCTTTTAGACGATGATGCTTTGTCGCCATGGTGGATATTCTTAACCCACTAATTTTGAGCAACTATGATCGGAGGAACTCGGGTTCGGCCGGACATATTGTTAGGTTTGCCATATACCATGACAATAGTCTTCATTTTTTGATTGACTTGCCTAGTTTCAAGCTTCAGAAACTTAGGATTAATGGGCCAAAAATAAATTTTTGACTTCCTACTACTTTCTATTTCAGTTCTAATTTTTTTTCTCTCTTTCGGTAATCAACTTTTTGATTCTTTGTGTTTCATATGTCGTGCCTGCTGTTTGATCAAACACAACGCTACCTTAAACATAAGGAGGCAATTTGATCATTGTCTTTCTATTTGATCAAAAAAGTTAGAAGATCTTCCCATACTTTTAGTTAAATTATCTGTTTGACAACCTCAAAGAAGTTTAGCTTAAAGTCATGTCGAAACTTCTTCTCAGCATCAAGATTAGACATCCCCAACCTAGCAACATTGATATCTATGAAGGTTGGTTCGACGAAACTCGAATTGACTTGGAAGGAATCATTTTCATGGGCTTTTCCTTTCCTTCGAATGCCAAACGCCATTCGTTAATTGCCTTCTGAATTAGGTCCCTACAATGAACACAACTATTACTATCATGTCTAGTCAATTGATGAAATTTACAAAACTTTCATCCTTTCAACTCTGAAATTGAAGGAATTTTCTTCCCCTCAGGAAGAATAATTTGTTTATCTTTTAAAAGTGTGTTAAGTATTTGCTCAGCCTTAGCAATGTCAAAAGAATAAATTTTTGACATTGGCATTTCTCCTTTATTTCTTCCTGGCCTTAGGATGGACATACATATGTTGGTCCTGGTTTCGATTAGGTCAAGTGACTTTGTCACTATTGCCATGGACTTCGTCATCTGACTGATCGACTTTGACATAAGCAACTCTTTCATGATGAAGTGTTTTCTTTTTAATTCTTTCCTTTTTGCTCTTTAGTTGCTCTATTTGAGCACTTTCTTTGCCAATTGGTCAAGATCTATTAACTGCAAATTAATAAGTTTTTTTTCTTATGTTATAGTCTAAACCATTAATGGCCATTTTGACAACTTTAGACTCTAGCATAGGAGTAAAACAATGATTTCTTGTATTCCTGAATCTAGCCAAATAGTCATTAACAGTTTCCCCTAGGAAACATCGAATAGTGAACAAATCAATCAGGTTAACCATGATTTCGCCTTGAAAAAACCAATTATTAAAATTGCTTTCCAATTGAGCCCATGTTAAAATGGAATTAGGTCTTATACTTGAAAACCAAGTGAAGGCATTTTTTTAAAGGGAAAATGGAAAAAATGCATCTATAAATGCTCATTTGATGTCATTTCCCCTATCTCGATTATATATCGAGCGATATACTCAACTGTTGATTCCCCTTGTCACCAGAGAATTTTGTCAAAGATTTGGAGATTTTCCAACCCTAGGCACTTCATCTTGTTGAATATAGTCTGGGAATGCAGATACAAAAAGGGGTTGATTGGCAAAACCAACATTAAAGCCAAATCTATTCAGAACATTTTCAACTGTATGTGTAATGTTTTGATTTTGCTGAAATACATTTTGTTATGGAACCTTTTGAATTTTGTTATCAACATCTTGTCCTTGAGAGACAAGGTTGTGATTGGTCAGCATTGTCACTTTCATATGGAAGCGGGTTATTAATTTCATCATAGGGGTCATTTGGATTGTCATCCAAAGTAATGGCTTGAGCCACTCACCTCATCTGTCAAGCAAGTTGCTTGAATCTTGTATTATTTGTTTTGATCAAAGGCATTAATACTATTGCCATTTATTATGTTAACATATTGATGAAAGTCTCATCAATTTGTTGTCGAAACATAGTCATTGAATCGGCCATATGTGTAGGAGTTCTTATCACACCTGTTCTAGGTATGTCAGGGAAAATTAGAGCTGTGTTTGGTTATCGTGTAGTATTTGGGTTTGTCGATGACATGTTCCCTACTTCAACCATAGAAGGGCCTATCAATTAAGGGCTGACAAAACCAAACGGTGGCAAATGTATTCCAAATTGAGGCACATTTGACACAAAGGGCATACTCTGACTCTAAAACAGAGGATTATGGGGATACATGTTGTTAAACATGCCATTATTCCCAACATTTGATGGATTTCCCAATTTTTTTAGATTCTCTATGTTTGGATGATAGCCTTTGCTTTTCAAAATCTCGATTCGGGGAGTGAAAAACTACTCCTCTTGGGTTCTTCACCAAAAAGAATCAAGTACCAAACTATTTTTTGTGGAATGAGATGTAATGTAACATGATTTGTGTTGTGATAGTGTTAATGAAATGTTTGACAGGTTAAAGAGGAAAAGGAATTTGTAGAAAATAGAATGCTTAATTGATAAGCTGGAAATGAAATACATGAAATGTAAAGAACTTGCAAGAAATTTAATCCTAAGAAACCAAGAAAGTAGGTTAAGAACAATTACTTAACGAACTCAGGGCTATGTTTAGTCATTTGGGACGTTTTAGGGTGAGTGTGTGAGTAAAAATTTCAACCCCTTAAAATTTGTACAGGACCAGTATTTACAGATAATCTAGGACTCTAAGAGCTTGACACTTGTCTTTGGCTACTTCTGGTGTTGTCTACGTGTCTTTGACAGTTATTTTCTTTGTCATGTGCCTTTGTTGTTGGACAGTTATCACTTTGTCTTTATAAGGCTCTTATCAGTAATTGCTGGAAATTGCTGTTAATCATCATGTGACCAACATCTGTCTTCTACTGATTACTGTGACAATCTTCTTAAGATCTTCAAAATTTTCTAAGTCTTGAATGACAAACTTCGACTTCGACCCGTTGACCTTCAAGTTTGACTGACAAACTCCCATTTCGACTTGTCGAATATTCATCTAAGAATTTTGTCATTATTGGCTTGCATGTTTGGAGATTTAACTTCATCCCGAATGACAAACATTCACTTTGACATGTTGGATATCACATTTGTGATTTCGTCAACATTGATGTGCGTTTTCTTAAGAATCATACTTCATCTTTGTCGACTAACTCTGACATGTTGACTATTTGTCATAATTTGTCATCATCAAGATCCTTCATGCTTTAACAACCAAACTGCTTTCATTAATGCCTTTGTCTCACCAAAATCGAATGATAGTTCAACTTTTGGATACTTAGTAAAATTTAGTGCCAACACATACCTACCAACTTTAATAGCTCGATCTCGAGAACTAGTGATGGATAAGAGAGTACAAGCTTAATTGCTCCCTCAATTACACTTGCAATCCCCATACACATTTTGATATTGTCTTTGCAAAAAATTAGTAATACCATCTCAAATAATTATAGTAAAATATATATTAGTTTTTTAATGTATCAGTTTACCCAAATGAACACTTTTTTAAGAACGAAACAAATAACTTGTTTTTCATGGGTACATTAATTAATTATCTGCACTTTCTATCTTTTATGCTCCAAAACGGAAAGAATTTTTGTAACATTCTAATTTTAACCCAATATTCCTAGAACGTATTTAGGTTAACCATTAGTTTATCACTCTTTAGTTTCATTCTTTCTTTAAATTACCTAGCGAAAAATATGGGTAAATTTTTTTTTTTGAAACATAAGGTAAGAGCCGCGCATATCTTAAATGAGCATTATCATAAATCGTAATATATACAAAAGAAAGCACAAGATAAGAACTTCAAATAACTTCATAACATTGAACAACCATGTGCACACTAACGATAATATTATATTAATATATAAACTGCCCACCTACGAAAGGCAAGATGAGTTCGATACAACAAAATGCAAATACAACATAGACACAAATACAACTGAAATAGAAATACAAAGGAAAATATAAAGGAAAGACACCCCTACCTTAGTGCACCTAAAATGGATAACCTCGATAACAAAAGAAGGTTTATCCTAATTTGCATATGGTGTGTGCACTAACTCTTTCCAAGAAGCTCTACTGTTGCGAACTTGGAAAGGGTGGGACATAATCGATCCACTGACATAACTTGGCAGGAGTGGGTATGTGTTGTGGCTGGACATGTGCTCCGCGACGGGGGCGCATGGCCGGCCTCCGGGCCAACCTCGGCTGAGTCACGGTCTCCTCACTCCCTTCTCTCATGAACGGGGGAGTGGGGGCACAGCTCTCACTGTACATGTAGGTTGGTGGGTCCTCCGAGGGTTCCACCTTTGAAAACTGTGAACGGGGCACGTAGTCGGGGAAGTCACGTACAACCAATGCAGTCGTATGCGTGCGGAGGATCCTCTCGTTGCGCGTCTGGGCGCACTCAAAAACCATGTCGTCGCCATAAGCGGACTTCAGGGAGAATCGGTAGCTAGGTACTGTGTGTGTGAAGGGACGCCCTACAAACATGAAAACTCAAACAGCGCATCGTCCCTCAAAATGATATGACCGATGCTCATGGTCATAGTGAACCTCCCATGTGAGGGTGTCAATGAACAACACGAAGGTCGCCATCCTGATCTGAAGACGTGACGGGAAAGGAAGAGAGAGAGAAAGGGGGTGAGAATCTTACTAAAGAATCTCAGTAGGGAACCTCCTATCTAAGTGACATTATCACATCCTCAGGAACGTTGGGTTTATTGTAAAATGGTGAGAATGCTTATAGTTCATTTTTAGGTTACTAAACATAATTATCCAAGGTTCTTTCATTTTAGAATGAATCTTAATGTCATGTATGCAACATAGCAAAGCATGAATTTATGACAATACATTATGTAAGTAAATCAATCACAACATCAAGAAACATCATATAAGTGGCATAAAGTGGCATGTAATCTTTCATGTGAAACTTTTCTCTTTTCTCAACTGTGTGACATTAAAAACATCATACTTAGCATCGTGGGGCCACCCTAAAACATCATCTAGGTTATGAGCTCATACCTTAACTAGTCGTCACTAGTTGTTACTTATCCTATGATAAGCATAAAAATAATAATCCCGACTTCTAAAGTACGGGCCAGGGGGTATAAGGATCACCTATCATAACCTTTAATTCGAGGAGTCCATAGGAATATTTTCTTCTTTGAAACGCTCTACTAGCATCTAGTGCAAAACAAATTGTCCGCTTTGGCAAGCTCGATGTCAATACCCTCATGGATTTGCCTCCTCCTCACCGGAGCGGGAGAAATGCATCTCAGTGCTATGTCGCATTAAAATCTCATTTTTGACCCATTTTAAGTTCCGTCTTCTCCTAAAGTACCAAGATCAATTCCTAAACCAATTATGAGGGATTCCTACACATATATACTAATTATAAACCATTATTTCTAATTTTAAACATGCTGAAATAGAATCCATAATTTTTGCTTCTAAGGGTTCTAAAAATCTCATTTCTAATCCTTTTTAGTTACTTATTGTTCCTAACACTCATCAAATAATTTTTCCTTCATTCAAACATAATTTTTACACATTCTAACTTATAAAATCAGCATCAAATAGTGGCTATAAAGTCCTGGGCAGTGGCCGAATTTTAAAGGATAGACAATTTCATGAAATCACATTTTCAAGTGCACATGAGTTACTAGTTTTCTCTTGGAATTAATTTAGGACCTCAAACTCTTTTAGAAACTAATTTATTTCATGAAAATCATAAAAAAATAAGCAAGGGCAGTAGCTATATCATTTACTCATAGTTGAGATTTAAAACTCGAGAACATATTTATAACATTTTATAAGTTCACCTATGCTTAAGAAAATCCTAAAACATAGGCTATTGGCACTTATGACTAGATGAAACCTATTCTAGGTCAATCTCCATCACATGGCTGAAATCATTATCCATAAAACACATCCATTTTCCAAACTTTACTTAAGATAGCAATGAGCAAGTCTTTGAGCTCTAGGTTCTTTAGGTGATGACATAAACTTGAACACGCTATGTGTAACACCCTAATTCTTAACCCAACTTTCTAGAACACATTAGGTTAATCATTGCGTTATTACTTCTTAGTCTCATCATTTTATTAAAATACTTAGTGGAAATTACGGGTAAATTTTTTTTTTTGAAAACATAAACTAAAGTGAGAGCCGCGCTCTTATCTAAACGACAGACATAAATATCAATCATGAGGAAAACAAAAGCTAAAGCAAGTAACAATAGAACAATGGTCATCACAACAAGGGAAACATCTTATTAATAGCATAGTTAAGATACATAGTAGTCACGCCCTTATAGAAGCGGGTTGAGCTTGCAATACAGTAGAAGGAAATACAACAGAAACAAGAAAGCAGTAAAGTACATGGTACGACAGTGAAATATAAACCAACTACACTACCCTCCTACCAAGCTATGAGTACTAAGCTAAAACCCCTTCCCAAAAGATACCGCCGAAGGGGAGATCCTCATTACTGCTCGGGCACTTGAATAGCTCTCTGATGAGGTCTAGTGATGACAAGGATCCTCGGGGTGATGGAGGTAGGTATCCGGGGAACCGCTCAATCTCCTCCTGAGTAGGCCAGTGAAGTGGGAAAGGAACGCGTGTTGGCTGGACATGAGCTCCTCGGCGCGAACGTATCTCGGCTCTCCTTGCCAAGCGTGGCTGCATCACGGTATCCTTGCTGCCCTCCCGCCTAAACGGGGGAAGGGGAGCAGAAATCTCCGAATAGACGTGCATCGGTGAGTCCTCGGACGGATCCGTCTCCGACCTCCTCAAGATAGGCGCGTTCTCCGGGTGGTCAGGCACGACGCAACTGCTCGTCGTGAGGGCGGGTGCGCTCGAAGATCAAGTCGTCGCCACCAAAAGGAGCGGTAGGAGTGAACTGGTAACTGGACACCGGATAAGCAAAAGGTCGACCCATGTACACAAAAATATGAACAACACAGCGACCCTCAAAGTGATAGGAACGATGCTCTGGGTCATAGTGCACCTCCCAGACGGGCGTATCAATGAAGACCACGAATGTCGCCATCGATCTCTGAAGATGTGACGGAAGAAAGGGAAGGAAGAGAAAGGAGTGAGAATTCTTACTAAAGAATCTCAGTAGGAGTCTCCTATCCTAGGGTTACATCGTTCACATCCTCAGGAACCTTGGGTTTATTTGTAAAAGATGTGCATACATATAAGATTCATTATTAGGGTTTATAAAACCAATTATCCAAGGTTCATTTCTTTTAGCATGTATCTTGATGTCATGAATGCAACATATTTAAGCATGAATGCATGGCAATACTTGAGCATACAAATCAACAAATCAAATCATATAGAAACAGTCCATGTGGCATAAGGGCAATAATTCTCAAATGGAACTTTCATCAGTATGTGTGACATCATTCATGAAATCTTTAGCAATGTAGAGGCCACCCCAAATAATAAAACCTAGGCTATGAGCTCATACCTCAGCAAGTCGTCACTAGCTCTTACTTATTATCTGAATAAGCGAATAATAAAATTACATACCCGACTACTTAAGAGTACGGGCTAGGGGGCTAGGGAATTCCTCTCTTAGGACATACCCTCTTTGAAACGCTTTATTGGCCTCGAGTGCACAGCAAATTGTCCGCTTTGTTAAAGCTTATGTCAGTACCCTCACGGTTTTGCCTCCTTTTCACCGTAGCAGGAGAAGTACGTCTCAGTGCTTTGTTACATAAAATCTCCTGGGGGTGCTTCGTTACCCTCACCGGTGTCACCCAGGGTTTTCAACTCATGTGGTACTTTGAAACATTTTTCAACCTTTTTAGGTTTGATGGAAATTCGACAGCATAACAGCTGTTAAACCGAATTTCCTTCAAACCAACATTCATGCCACAAGCTAAAAACACAAACATGTTTCTCATTCAAACCTCATGCTTAGGATAAACTCATGTCTTAATCAATTCGTCTCATCAAAACTCACACAGCATATACATCTCAACATCTCATTATATCATCATATGATTCAAGACTTCTTAGTGTTTTATGCATTGACCCTTAAGGGCCTTAACTCACAATCTAAGTCATAAATCATCACAACTTAATCTCTCGAGTACCTATAGGCTCATATCTAAGTATTCCTCACTCAACACTATGACTATAAACATCTCTAAACCTCAAGAATGCAGAATCTAAAATTCTGACTTTACGGGTACCTAGGAGTCACAACAATGACCCTTTCTAAGTCCGGTTTGCTCCTAAGGCATCAAGATCAAGTCCTAAACCAATTATGAGTCATTCCTACACATTTAAACTAATTTAAATCCATGATTATCATTTCTAAACCATGCTGGACAGATTCCAGAAAAATCAATTACTAAGGGATCTAGAACTCTCAAATTAATTCTTTTCTAGTTACTAACTTCTCTTATCTTTCACATATGAGTTTTAACATTAAATATACTCAAACATACTCATATTATCATCATCGAATAGCACATACAGTGGTCATAAAATGGCAAGGCAGAACCAAAATCCAATCTCCATATAAAGGCATAAAACTTGATTTCCAAAGCACATAAAATACTAGTTTCTCTTGGAACCTTTTTAAAACTATCAAAACTCATTCATAAACATTTTTATCATCTAAAATCCTCAAAATATTCTCAAGGGCAGTAGCTAATCTAAATTAAACTCAAGACGTTTTAAAATCACAAAACTTTGTTTTAGACATTCCTTGGACTCATCTAAGCTTAGAAAAATTATGAAACATAGATTTTAATACTTGTAACAAATAAAACTTTCAAAGGCCGAAATCAGAAGCTTGAGAACACATATTTTTCAAGCCTTTGTTTGAGACAACAATGGGCAAGTCTTTGAACTCTAGGTTCTCTTAAGTGATGACATAAGAATAAACATGCTCATGCACTTGTTTTAGCTTTCATTAGAAAACAAAGTGAGAGCATAAAATAAACATGAGATGCAACTTATTTTTATCTTTGATTTTTAAGTGAGGACTTGAAATATAAACATGATAATGCAAAGCTTGAAATATAAATATGATAACGCAAGTTCATTTATTATTCTTGATGTTTAGTGATGGCAAGGAAAAATAAATATGATGTGCAAGGCATAACATAAACATGGATGCAATATTCATTTTAATCTTATCTAGAGCTCTTGCAAGACTTTAGAAATACAACCCAACACTTATCTCATCATCATCAAGCTCAAAAGAAACAAACTTGTAAAAGAAAATAAAACCTCAAAGAAAAGGAAACCAAAACCGAAACCTCAAGGTAAAGGAAATAAGGAAACCGAAATCAATAGCAAGGAAAAGTGAAGGTGATTCTTGAACTAAAATCATTTAGGTGAGCAAATGAAGATGAAACTTAAAGGAAATAAAAACTCAAGCTCTAGAGGTTCCTTTGAGATGAACACATGGTCATCATCTAGGAGCTCTCATCATTGAGCTATCATGTGAACAAACAAGGCCTCATGGCCGAAACTAGGAGGAAGAAAAGCAAAGAAAAGTTTCAAAAAGAAATACAAGAGAAAGCTAGAGAAAAACTCATTTTCAAGAAAAACAAGTTTAGAAAAACACTCCTACCTAGAGTGGAGATAAAAAGCTTGAACTTTGGAAAGGAAATGAGATGAACAACTCCTCCTTGAGGGTTGATGATGATTCGGCCAAGAAGGATGGAGAGGTTGGAGATGTGTTTTGAGTGAGGTTGTGTTTGAGGTCAAGTGCTTGAGAGGTTTGATGGTGGTTCAAGGTTGTGGGGTGGTGTTTAGAGGTTATGAGATGATGATGGGATGAAGAGATGAAGAAGATGAAGATGAAGAGTAAAGGAAACTCTCTTGAAACTTGAGAGAAAAAGGAAGAACTCAAAGAAAGCTTAGAAAACTTGAAACTTAGCAAATGATCTAAAATGTTTGTAAGCTCAAGTAAGCAAGGTATTTATAGAAAATGAAAACAAATGAGAGCCCAATGGGAGGAGGGGCTGGCCGTAGAAATGAGGCAAGAAGGAAGAGAAAAATATCTCTTACAATGTGTCATTCAAGCATGGTTTGAGGTATGGAGGTTATGATACAAAGCATGGCTTCAAGTAAGGTGATTTGAGTGAATTTCCTTTCAAATTTGAATGAAATATTTCATCTAGAAGCAAGGCATGGCTGGTGGTTTTTGGGCCACAAATAAAGGAGGAAATTAGCTTAATTCATTTAGTCATTCACTTAGTAAATCAAGCATGGTGGAAAGTATGACAAAGTATAGTGTAAGTGAGTTGGAAGCATGGCCTTCGAGAGTCAAAATTTTGCACATGTGATGGAAATGGGGGAGCAGTGGCTTCGGCCAGATTGTAGCAAGAGAGAGAAAGAAAAATCTCTCATGTAATTGTGTGTTAGTGATAGGTTTAAGTGTGTATTAGTTTAGGTACAAGGTTAGGAATCATTAAGCATGAGTTTAGGTAACTAAGAATGAGGTTTAAGAGTTTTATGACAAGGTTAAGGAGTGCTCATACACATTTAGAGAGTTTAAAATCCATTTTATGAGTAAACAAGGTAGACAAATTTCCATGATTTAAGAAATTGGAAAGAGAAAACACTATTCAAGATTCCATGACTAGGAATCTTGAATTTAAAATAAGCTTTCAAGTTGTAATTAAGCATTCTTAGGTTCTAATCAACTTTAATAAATTATTTTGACTCAAGATTAATTATGAAAATTAATTAATCTTTGATTAGAGCCTAATAGAATCCCACTGTGCTTAAGTTCACATTTGGATTCTATTAGTTGTCACTTTTTCCTTGTATTTATTTTCTTTTGAAATTAACTTAGAAAAATAGTGGAAGTTTTTTTTTCTTTAAATAAATTAATTTTTTGAAAACTTAAGCTCAGAATGTAGAAGTGAAATACATAGCGCTTTTATAGATAATAATCAAGTTACATTGCGCACTTAATTAAATAAGCGGAATAAGAGACTAAGTGTAGAACTATTATCACATAAACTGGAATATAATCACTTAATACATAAGTCACAACAGGGCATATATCATACTGATAAGTTATTACAAATAACAATATAAGTTCTACTATTACTAATTATTTCTCACAAACTATAATGTAACTAAAGCTCGGAATGCTCCTACTTGAACAGTTTAAAATCTTCACGTGCTACCTCCTTCCTCATTCTGACCGTTGCTTTAGGTGGACACGTCTGTCTCTGGTAATGACAACGGAAAATAAACATAGGAGTGAGAAATACATGATTTCTCAGTAGGAGTTCCTACTTGTACTAAAAGTGTCATCGTTGTCGTCCCAGTCACTTCGGGTTTATTATAAAAAGGTGAACAGATAAGGATTCAATTATCAAACTTTCACAAACGTGATTAGCCGAAGTGCAGTTTCTTTTAAACTAATCTTGAACATTAGCAGAAATATCCATTCAGTATTTCATCAAGCATACATATAAGCATATCATGTAAAACCACTAATAAGCAATAATCATTTAGGAGCTGCATGCATTTCATGATTACTCATCCTCAACATTCACTTGTTTAGTGATCAACATATTTCTTAATTACTCACGGGATGAATGCATCAATGCCTTAGACCACCCTAAAAGGGTAATGAGCTCATACCGTGGCCGTCGCCACAACCTTTTCTTGGTTTCCTTTCCGTTGCCGTGATCTCAACGGTTTAGGGGGTTAAGCCGTGAGTTTAGCTCAAGTCCACTTTTCCAGACTTTCATTGCTATTTTTTCCAAACTTTACTTTTATTATTTCCTTTGAAAATGAATGTATGCATATCATCATGTAATCACAATAAATCATGGGCAATCAATCATTCATCTACATCATTTCATAACTCATCACCATACATTCACTTTACTATAATTCACTTCATGAAACATGGATAATATCATGTAAATATCATAGTAAACATTTTCATAAATGATTCATTTTAAGCAACCAAAGTTATCAAGTTAAGTTCCTAGTGTTCCTAAGAGGTAATGGATGTCTTAGTATTATCTTTTTCTCTTAGTATTATCTTTTTCTCTTAGTGTTCTTTGTACTCTTAGAATTCCATTAATACATTAATGCACTTCAAAATATTATTATAGGTTCTTTATATATTTTTATTATGGTTTTCATATAACTCTTGAAGATTATTATTCTACTTAAATTCTTAAAATTCTTTTTTTACAAGACTTGATTCTTTTATTTATAGTTTTGACATCTTTTAGAAGAAAGTTTATAATTCTCTGTATACTTGTTATCTCATCTTAGTAAAGGTAGTTCCAAATTCCTAACTCATCAAATTTTAGCATTTACATCTTTGGAATAGTGTAAATCCATTGTAAACCATGCATAGGAGGGTTCCCAGGAAAGAGAGGTGGGTCACAATGGACACGCTTAAATACCAAGTCTTTCCTTAGCCAGAACCTTTCCAAACTGCACTTTCACAGTACATTATCCCGAAATTTATTTCTCATTCTGTATTTACGTGGTACAAAGCTTTATACATAAACATACATGGGTGTATTCCTATATGTGTTAGCTCTCCAACAAAGTTGAAATCAGTCCATTTGCATTTTGCTAGAGTGAGTTACACCTATTTTACTACTACAAGGTCAGATTTAAAGTTTCAGTCTTAGGCTCTACTTTAAAAATTTATATCTTGAGCTAGAAAACTCCGTTTTGGGTGATTCTTTTTGGAGAGTGTTTTATGATGCGTCTAGTTTATGGTAAAAATATTTTTATTTCAAGATACTTCATATTTTATGAGTATTAAATTTCGGAACACCTACTGCCAGAAATAGCCAAAAATCCAGCACTTATCATTTTCATGTTTTATGTCACTTATTTTAACACAAGGATCACACCACATATTTCAAGCATCATTTGAGCATGAAAGCAACATAATATCACTTTGGAAGCAGAATGGAACAAGGGGTTTCACAAAATATTTATACAATATCCCCTTGAAACATTTTTATCAACAAACATAAGCTTGATGGCATCCTAACTATGAGCAAGGTTAGATGTCATCATGGCTTACACAACCAAAGTGAGGGCTCCTACCTCTTGTGTAGGGTCTAAAAAAGGGTCCTTCTCTTCTTCCTTAAGCTTGAACAAGAGTCCTTGGAGTGGATGACCCTCCTTGAATCTTGGCTCTAGAACTTGAGTGCTTAAGAAAATATTTCTCACTAGAGTTAAAGATTGTAACTCTTGTGAGGGGTAGTGAAAGTTTGGACTTAGGATTTAAGTGTTTGGATGAAGTTTAGAGGATCAAGAGAAGTCTAAGAAGAATGATAGAATAAGAAAGAAAGAACACTTAGGGAGTTTCTGAATTGAAGAGAGTTTGAGGAGTATTTATAGTGGAAAGATTAGAGAAAAAAACAGAAGAAGGAAAGCACTTGGAGCATGATTTATGGAAACATGTTGGCTGAATTTTGGGATGAAAATGCTCCATGTTTTGTGCAAACATGTTTCCATGTTTTATGCAAACGTGTTTCCATGTTTTATGCAAACATGTTGGATGAAAATGCTCCATGTTTTGAGCAAAGATGTTAGTGGAGATTTTCTAACCTTTAGTGCATATATGTGATTCAGAAATGTGTATGATGTATGTGGTTAAATTATTGTGTTATCATCTTAATCCAATGGCTTAGATTCATTCTTGTCTAAAGACAAGTGTAGGGATTTGTGCAAATGGCATTGTAGTAATTTCTTTAACTAAGACAAGGATATTTTTGTAATTAGACAATGATAGTGGTATTCTTGTAATTCCATTCATAGAGTAAGGGTATCTTTGTCATTTAATAAGGCAAGGGTAGTTTGGTAATTTCCTTTACATAGCAAGGGCATTTTCGTAATTTCCACTAAGTGATGGCATTTTCGTAATTCTTTGCATTTTTCTCTAGACATACTTAAGTAGTCTATTTGTTGTGTTTCATAACATTTGTCCAGATTCTCTTGGTTTTGCTATCGATAATTAAGATTAATATTTATCTTAGTTATAAATTTGGGGATGTTACAATAAACACTTCATAACACACACACACACACACACATACACACACACACACATATAAAAATTACCCACCTAGGGGTGAGTTAAGTTTAAGTACATGAAGATGAAATATGAATACATAAGAAATAAAAATATATAATGAAATATACAGAACACAAACCTACATGGTGCACTTATGGTAGATAACCTTTTGCAACAAAAGAAGGTCATCATAACTAGTGAGGCGTGTGTGCACTAAAAACCCCAAGAGTCGTCTATGGCTGATGGCCCAGGAATGGGGGAACGTATCCAATCCATGGTTGTAGCACGTCGGGGATAGGTACACCAGATGGTCACACATGACCTCCATGTAACACCCTAAATCTTAACCTAATACTACTAGTATGTATTCAGGTTAATCCTTAAAATATTATCTCTTGGTTTCATCTTTTACTTAGAAAATACTTAGTGGAAATATGGGTAAAATTTTTCTTTTTGAATTAAAACCAAAGTGAGAGCCACACATGATTCTTTGAATGGGAATTCATACAAGTTATATGAGAAAATCATAATAAAACACATCAATAACATGGATACATCAACTGAATATATATATATATATATATATATATATATATATATATATATATATATAGATAATGTGCCTACCAAAAAGCAGGACTATTCAGTACATAGAAGAACGGAATACAACTGAAAAGTAAATACAAGGAAATCATAAAAGCAACACCCATACCCATGTGCACCTAGAGTAGACAACCTCATATACAAAAGAAGGTTTGTCCTCATCTATGTGGCATGTGTGCACTAGCTACTACCCATCCTATGCACCTACTCCTGCTGGTCCGAGTACTGAGGGGTGGAATCCATCCACTGGCGGATCTCGGCGGGAGTGGTCGTGCGGATCATCAGAGTGTGTCCACCGCGGCGAGGGCGCATGGATGGCCTATGAGCTAACCTCGGCTGAACCACCGTCTCCTCACTCCCGGCTCTCATCGGTGGGGGAGCGGGCTGGAGCTCCAATTATACATGTGAGAGGGCGAGTCTTCTAATGGATCCGTCTCCGAATACTGAGTCCGGGGCACGTACTCCGGGTAGTCATGTATAGCTGACGCCTCGGGCTGCATGCAGAGGATCTGCTCGTCGCGTGGTCTAGCTCGCTCGAAAATTGTGTTATGATGGTAGGGGGCAGTCGGGGTGAAGTGGTAGCTCCATACTGGGTGTGTGAAGGGTCGTCCCATAAACATGAATACTCTGACTGTGCAGCAACCCTCAAAATGATATGACCCTAGTGTTGGGTCATGGTGCAGCTCCCACGTCGGGGTGTCGATGAAGAGTACGAAAGTCGCCATCTGAAGATATGACGGAAGAAAAGAGAGGGAATGAGAATCTTCTAAAAGAATTCTCAGTAGGGCAATCCTTAACTAAGTGACATCATCACATCCTCAGGAATCTTGGGTTTTAATTCTAAAAAGGTGTATATGCATATAAACCCCTTTTAAGTTAGTTTTCTAAAGCATTAGTTATCCAAGGTCCGTTATATTTTACAATGCGTCTTATGACTAAGCATGGAATATACTAAGACATGGATGCATCATAAGGATAAACTAATCAACAAAGTCACAAAAACGTTATAATAGTGGCATAAGTGGATAGGTATAAATCTCATAATAACTTTCTTGATTTTTCTTAGCATATGTGACATTTCAACTTTAACTTTATCTCATGGGGCCACCCTAAAACATTTCTATGTTATGAGCTCATACCTCAACTAGTCGTCACTAGCTCCTATTTATCCTATGATAAACGTAACATACATAATCCCGACTTAAAGTACGGGCTAGGGGGCAAATTAAGGATCACCTCTTAGGGTCATTTCTTCTTTGAAACGCTCTACTAGCAACTAGTGCATAGTAGTATTATCCGCTTTGGCAAGCTCTGTGTCAATACCCTCATGATTTGTTTTCTTGGGGTGCTCGGCTAAACCGGTGTCACCCAAGAAGGCGTCTCGATGTTGTGTCACATTTAAGTTCTCATGATTTTCACAAAAGACCTTTTTCTAAGTTCCTCAAATTTGATGGAAATTAAATGACATGGCCAATTTGTAGACCGAATTTCCTCAAATTTTCTTATGCCATGAAAACATATAAGACATACAAACATTTCTTATGAGGTATAGCATATCATCATATAAAACTTCTTCATAGTATATACATCATCATGTTATCACGCATTCATATGAAACTTCTTCATAGCACATACATCATCACATAATCATTCTAATCATGTAAAAACTTCTTCATAGCATATACATCAAACTCATCATAGATAAAGCTTCATGTATCATATATCATACCTACATAAATTAAGCATCATAAAAACTCAAGACTTTTTAATGTCTTATGCATTGACCCTTAAGGTCCTTAACTCACGTTCTAAGTTATTAATCATCAAACCTAATCTCTTGGGTACCTATGAGGTTATAAACAAGTATTTCCTTTAACACCCTAATTTTTAACCCAACTTTCTAGAACACATTAGGTTAAACATTAGGCTATTACTTCATAGTCTCATTCTTTCATTGAAATACTTAGCGGAAATTACGGGTAAATTTTTCTTTTTTGAAAACATAAAACAAAGTGAGAGCCACGTTCTTAGTCTAATCGAATAATAGGAATATAAAGCACGCTTAACACTCATAGAGAAACACAGAAATGGAAACATATAACAGCTGAGCATAAATCATCACAACAAGAGAAACGTTTTATTAATAACATAACTTAGAATACATAAGTAGTCATACCCTCATTGGGACGGGCAGAGCTTGTAATACTGTGAAAGGAAGTACAATAGAAGCAGAGAAATGTAAAGTAACATAAAGTAAACCATCACTACCCGAGTGCACCTATAGTGAATAACCTCAAAACAAAAGCAGGTTTATCCAGTCTACATGTGAGTGTGTGCACTAAGCCTCCCCTAAAACATACGCTACTAGATCCCGGGAAATGGAGTATTCTTGATCCAAGAGCATAAAGGCGGCGAGGAGTGGGCATACGTGTAGACTAGCGTGAGCTCCTCGTTAGAAGCGCCTCTCGGACGGATGTGTCAATGAAGACCACGAATGTCGCCATCAGTCTCACGAAGATGTTGAGCGAGAAAAAGAAGAGAAAAGAGTGAGAATCTTACTAAAGAATCTCGTAGGAATCTCCTATTCTAGGGTTACATCGTTCACATCCTCAGGAACCTTGGGTTTATTTATAAAAGGTGTTCATGCATATGAGATTCATTATTAGGGTTTATGAAACTATTTATCCAAGGTCCATTTCTTTTAGTATGCATCTTGATGTCATGAATGCAACATGTTTAAGCATGAATGTATGGCAATACTTGAGCACATAAATCAACAAATCACAACAATCTAGATTCATGCAAGTGGCATAAGGGCATATTACAACTCTTACTTTTCTCATACTTATGTGACTTAAAAGCATCATATCTCTTTTGTTCTTTTTCTCAAAAACCACCCTCTTAAAACATATCCATCTATTTCCAACCGATACACCGCCCCGGCGATTTTTATGATAACCTCCTATCTCCGTCTCACCTAATCGCCTAGGAATGAGCTCAATCCTAACTAGTCGTCACTAGATTTAATATGGGGTAAAATGAGGGGTAACATAAACATATTTCATTCTTTGAAGCGTTCTCTGGCCTCGAGTGCACAGTGGTGTCCGCTTTGGTAAGGCTGCATCTGCGCATACCCTCACGGATTTGCCTCCTCCTCACCGTAGCAGGAGAAGTACGTCTCAATGCTTGTCACATAAAAATATCCTGGGGATGTTAGGTCGAACCCAGTGTCACCCAGGGTTTTCAACTCATATGGTACTTTAAAACATTTTCAACCCTTTTAGGTTTGATAGAAATTTGGCAGCATAACTACATTAAACTGAATTTCCTTCAAACCAAAATTCATGCCACAAGCTAATCACACAACTTAACATCTCAATAATAATTTCCTCACGTATCATCAATAAAACATTTTAGGGTTCATGCATCATCAAGCATATTCTTCTAATACATCATTCTCACATAGATAAACATCATAACATATATTTCAAACTCATCATTCTTACATAGATTATAGCATATATTCCAAACTCATCATAGCATATATTTTAAACACATCATACTCATATAGATAAAGCTCATGTATCATATATCATACTTGCATAAAATTAAGCATCATAAAAACTCAAGACTTCTTAATGTCTTATGCATCGACCCTTAAGGTCCTTAACTCACAATCTAAGTTATAAATCATCAAAACCTAGTCTCTTGGGAACCTATGAGGTTATAACTAAGTATTTCTCACCTCACACTATGGTCAAGAATATCTCTAGACCTCAAGGATGCAGAATTTAAAATCCCAACTTTACGGGTACCTAGGAGTCACAGCAATGACTCTTTCTAAGTCCAGTTGTTCCTAAAGCATCAAGATTAAGCCCTAAACCAATTATGAGTCATTCCTACACATTTAAACTAATTTAGAACCATGATTATCATTTCTAAACCTTGCTGGACAGAATCCAGAAAATTCCATCATTAAGGGATCTAAAATTCTCAAATTAATTCTTTTCTAGTTCTTAACTTATCCTATCTTTCACATATGAGTCTTAACATTATTTTTACTCAAACATAAGCATCTTATCATTATTAACACAGCTCATACAGTGGCCAAACATAGCAAGGCAGAACCGGAACAAACATCTCCATAAAAGACATGAAACACAATTTCTAAAGCACATACAATACTAGTTTCTCTTGGAACCTTTTTTCAACTTTCAAAACTCATTTATGGACACTTTTATCACCTATAATCATAAAAATACTTAAGAGGGTAATAGCTAAATCATTTTTATCTCAAGAGGTCCTAAATTCATAAAACTTAGTTCTACATATTTCTTATACTTACATAAGCTTAGAAAAATTATAAAACATAGTTTTCAATACTTGGAAACACCAAAGCCTCTTAGGGCGAAATAGGGACCAAAAGCAATAAATATTTTTAGACCTTTGTTGAGACAACAATGGGCAAGTCTTTGAGCTCTAGGTTCATTAAAGTGATGACATAAAAATAAACATGCTCATGCACTTGTTTTAGTTTTTGCTAGAAAGTAAAGTGAGAGCATAAAATAAATATGTGATGCATTATATTATTATCTTTGATATTTAGGTGAGAATTTGAAACATAAACATGATAATGCATAGCTTGAAATATAAACATGATAATGCAAGCTCCTTTATTACCTTGATACTTAGTGATAACGAAGAAAGTAAACATGATGTGCAAAGCATAAAATAAATATGGTATGCATTATATTATTATCTTTGATATTTAGGTGAGAACTTGAAATATAAACATGATAATGCAAGTTCCTTTATTACTTTGGTACTTAGTGATAGCAGAGAAAGTAAACATGATGTGCAAAGCGTAAAATAAATATGGTATGCATTATATTATTATCTTTGATATTTAGGTGAGAACTTGAAATATAAACATGATAATGCAAGTTCCTTTATTACTTTGGTACTTAGTGATAGCAAAGAAAGTAAACATGATGTGCAAAGCGTAAAATAAATATGGTATGCATTATATTATTATCTTTGATATTTAGGTGAGAACTTGAAATATAAACATGATAATGCAAGTTCCTTTATTACTTTGGTACTTAGTGATAGCAAAGAAAGTAAACATGATGTGCAAAGCGTAAAATAAATATGGTATGCATTATATTATTATCTTTGATATTTAGGTGAGAACTTGAAATATAAACATGATAATGCAAGTTCCTTTATTACTTTGGTACTTAGTGATAGCAAAGAAAATAAACATGATGTGCAAAGCGTAAAATAAATATGGTATGCATTATATTATTATCTTTGATATTTAGGTGAGAACTTGAAATATAAACATGATAATGCAAGTTCCTTTATTACTTTGGTACTTAGTGATAGCAAAGAAAGTAAACATGATGTGCAAAGCATAAAATAAACATGATGCAAGGTTCATTTTAAGGTGATCTAAAGCTCATCCAAGACTTTAACAACATAATAACCCAACACATATCTCATTACAAAAAGAGCTTTAGAGTTATTGAACTAAGTTCTCAAAGGAATTATGAGGTTCTTGAACATCATCATCAAGCTCAAGAAAGCAAAACTTTTGAACAAATAAAACTTCAAAGATCTAAAAGGAAAATGGTAACCGAAATGTTAAAGAAAGGAACAAAGAAACCAAAATCATAATAGCAAGAAAAGTAAAGGTATTCTTGAGTAAAAATCATTTTTGAGTTAGAAAATAATGTTGGAACTCAAAGAAAATAAAACCTCAAGCTCTAGAGTTTCCTTTGAGATGAACACATAGCCATTATCTAGGAGTCCTCATCATTGAGCTATCATGTACTCATCAAGGCCAAGAGGCCGAAAATACAAGAAAAGGAAACCAAAGAAAGTTTCAAAAAGAAAACCCAAGAGAAAGCTAGAAAGAACTCATTTTCAAGAAGACAAAGTTTAGAAAACACTCCTACCTAGAGTGAAGACAAAAAGCTTGGACTTGAAGATGAAAATGATCCGAGCAACACCTCCTAGGATGGTGATGATGATTCGGCCTTGATGAAAGAAAAAGGAAGGAAATGTGTTTTTGGTGAGCTTGTGTTTGAGAATGGAAGTTTAGGTGTTTGTATGATGATCCAAGGTGGTGGGGTGGTGTTTCAAGGTTGTGTGATGATGTTTTAAAAGGAAAAGAAGAAGATGAAGAAGAAGATTGCTCTTGAGATTTGAGAGAAAAAGGAAGAACTTAGAGAAAAACTAAAAAACTAAACTTAGCAAATGAACAAAGTGTAGCAAAGGTTCATCTAGGCATGGTATTTATAGAGAAGAATAAGAGTGAATGAGTGGAGGAGAATGAATCCTCATGGAACATGAGGTGAGGCATGTGTGGAGGAGAATGAATCCTCATGGAACATGAGGTCTCCTCATGGAACATGAGGTGAGGCATGTGTGGAGGAGAATGAATCCTCATGGAACATGAGGTGAGAGAGAATTGCACTTTGATGACATGGCTTCAATCATAGTCTTTGGAGTGTGAAATAAAATTAAATTGTGATAAAATGGATGTTGAATTTCGTGCAGGTCTGATGCAGCAAGGGAGGAGAGAGTTTTGGTCATGTAATAGTGTGTTAGTGATGTGTTTAGGGGTGTATTAGCTTAGGTGTAAGGTTAGGAGTCATTAAGCATAAGTTTAGGTGACTAAGAATGTGATTAGGAACCTTTATGACATGATTAAGGAGTACTCATACATATTTAGGAGATTTTAAATTCATTTTATGAATAAAACAATGTAGACAAAATTCCATAATTTAAGGAATTGGAGAGAAAACACTATTCAAGATTCCATGACTAGAAATCTTGAATTTAAAATAAGATTTTAAGTGGTAATTAAGCACTTTTAGGTTCTAATCAACTTTAATAAATTATTTTGACTCAAGATTAATTATGGAAATTAATTAATCTTTGATTAGAGCCTAATATTACTTAGGTTTGCTTAATCACGCGATTAAGCGTAAAAACACGAAACTAGGGGTAAAATCGTAATTTTACACTAATTTTGCCCGGGACCTCCATAATTAAAACTGAGGTCATAGAATACATAAAAACGCCTTTTAAAACCATCTGGAGAAGTTTCGGGTTCATCCGGCACTTACAAATAGGTAAAACACCGCAGGGGCATTTTGGTCATTTTGACCTGAAAACTTCAAAACGAGATTTTCGATTCGGAAAGGTACACAGGTCATCTAATCCCCTTCCAACATTGAGTTTGCCCTTCGAGTCTTGCGGATCGGCTTTCCTCGAATTCTGGGCCGAAAATGACCTCAGGGGCATTTCGGTCATTTTCACTCTAGCAGAAAATCGGGGCGTTACATTACTCCCCTCCTTAAAAAGAATTTCGTCCTCGAAATTCGTTACCTTAGAAAATCTCTGGATACTTCGTCCTCATTTCTGACTCCAGCTCCCATGTATACTCTTCTGTCTTGTCTCGTCCCCACGCCACTTTCACCAAAGGAGCAGACTTGTTCCTTAACCGCTTGACCAGTGATCCACGATCCTCGTAGGAGGTACATTGAAAGTGAGGTCCTCTCTTAACTGTACATGCTCTGGTTCTAGGACATGACTAGGGTCGGACTCATATTTACGCAACTGGGAGACGTGAAAGACATCATGAAGATTTGACAGATTGGGTGGCAGGGCTATTTTGTAGGCTACAGATCCGATTCTCTGAAGAATTTCAAAAGGGCCGAGAAATCGGGGACTAAACCTGTTTGACTTTCATGGCTCTTCCTATTCTGTAGTGGGAGTGATTCTTAGAAATACATGTTCTCCTTCTTGGAACTCCAAGGGCTTACGCCTTTTGTCCGCATAGCTCCTTTGTGGACTTTGTGCGGGTTGGATTCTATCCTTAATCATTTTGATTTGCTCTGTCGTTTCCCTCACTATATCAGGTCCTAAGACACTTTGTTCTCCGGGTTCATACCAACACAAGGGTGATTGGCACTTTCTTCCATACAATGCTTCGTACGGTGCCATACCGATACTTGCGTGATAAGCGTTGTTATCATAAATTCGATTAATGGCATGTACTTATCCCAACTTCCTTTACGGTCTAAGACCACAGGCTCTCGGCATATCCTCCAGGGTTTGGATGGTTCTTTCCGATTGGCCATCTGTTCGAGGGTGGTAGCGATGCTCAAGCACAGCTTTGAACCAAATGCCTTTTGAAAGGCTCCCCAAAAACGTGACGTAAACCGCGGATCTCTATCCGAGATTATCGTCGACGGCACTCCATGCAACCTTACTATCTCTTGGATGTAAAGCTGAGCCAATTTATCCAATGAGTGCGTGAATCGAATAGGTAGAAAGTGAGCCGACTTGGTCGGTCGATCCACTATCACCCACTACTGACATCATGGCCAGCTTGGGTCTTTGGCAATCTGTCACGAAGTCCATCGATATACTCTCCCACTTCCACTCGAGGGATTGACAAGGGTTGCAACATGCGGAAGGTTTTTGGTGTTCGATCTTAACCTTTTGGCAGACCAAACACTTACTTACCCAGGCGACCACATCCTTCTTTAGTCCGGGCCACCAAAACATCCTCTTTAAGTCTTGATACATCTTGGTAGCACCAGGATGAATGGCAAAGTGACTCTTATGAGCCTCCTCCAAGATTTTCTCTCGGAGGTCGCAATCTTGGGCACGCAGATTCGTCCCTCAAACCTCCACATCCGGTCAGGGCCTTGCTCAAAACCCTTCAATTTACCGGCCTTAACTGCCTCTATTGTCTCCATAAAGTCCTCATTTTCTCTTTGGGCAAGCATGATCCTTTGCTTAAACCCACTTGGTCACAGTGAGATGACTCATCACGATGCCATTCTCAGTCACATACATCCCCAGATTCATATTCCTAAACTGTTCTATTAACCCAACTTCATTAACCATCATACTTGACAAACATAACGATTTTCGACTTAAGGCGTCGGCGACTACATTAGCCTTGCCGGGGTGGTAACTTAAGCCGAAATCATAGTCCTTGAGGAATTCCATCCATCTCCTCTGCCTCATGTTTAACTCCTTTTGATCAAAGAGATGCTTGAGACTCTTATGATCGGAGAACACTTCAAACCTTACACCATACAAATGGTGTCTCCACATCTTGAGGGCAAACACGATGGCTGCTAACTCTAGGTCATGGGTGGGGTAGGTTACCTCGTGGGGCTTGAGTTGTCTGGATGCATAGGCTACCACTTGCCTGTGCATCAACACACAACCTAAACCCTTGCCAGAAGCATCACAATATACCTCAAAGGGTACATTGGGGTCGGGTAAAACCAAAACCGGGGTTGAGGTGAGCTTTTCCTTAAGCTCTAGGAAACTCTTTTTCACATTCGGTGTCCCACTCAAACGGGGTATTCTTCCTAGTGAGCTTGGTTAAGGGTAGGGCTAACTGGGAAAATCCTTTGATAAACCTACGGTAATAACCAGCTAAACCCAAAAAGCTTCTAATCTCGGTTCTGAGAGGTTGGTCTATCCCAATTCATCACGACTTCTATCTTACTTGGGTCGACTGACTATGCCACCTTTTGACACAACATGTCCTAAGAACTTTACTTCCTCTAACCAAAATCCACACTTAGAAAGCTTTGCGTACAACTTCTTCACTTTTAGTACCTATAAAACCAGCCTCAAATGACGCTCATGCTCCTCGTGGGTTTTCGAATAGATGAGAATATCATCTATGAACACAATCACGAATTGATCTAAATAGGGTCGAAAGATCCTATTCATGTAATCCATAAAAACTGCAGGAGCATTCGTCAAACCGAAAGACATCACATTGAACTCAAAGTGTCCATACCCGAGTTCGAAAGGCAGTTTAGGAATGTCAGAATCTCTAACCCTAATCGATGGTAACTGGACCTCAAATCGATCTTAGAAAACACTCTTGCTCCTTTCAAGCTGGTCCATAAGATCATCAATCCTAGGCAATGGGTACTTATTCTTTATGGTCACTTGGTTCAACGCCTATAATCTATACACATCCTCATACTTCCATCCTTCTTCTTCACAAATAAGACCGGAGCGCCCCAAGGTGAAGCACTCGGCCTTATAAAACTTTTCTCCAACAGTTCCTCCAAGCTGGGTTTTTAGTTACGCTAGCTCCATAGGTGACATCCTATATGGGGCAATAGAGATTGGTCTGTTCAGGAACCAATTCTATGGAGAACTCAACTTCTCTTCGGGAGGAATTCGGGTATCTCATGCAGGAATACTTGAGGATAGTCTCTCACCACAATTATCTCACCTAGGTTTTGCTCAAAGTCTACATCGCATGGCGGCTAGGAGAACATATCCCATCGTTTTCTCCCCACTACAGAAGACCACTCTGAGTTTAGGTACAACCTAATGGGTTGAGTGATATTTTCGGGAGGAGAAGGAAAAACTACGGTTTGGGTTCCACAGTCTAGTAACACCTTTGTTGGCGTGAAGCCAATCCATGCCTAAGATAATTCCTATGTCTTTCAAGGGTAAACAAATTAAATCTATGTTAAAGGACCTATTTTCTACAACAAGATGACAGTGTAAACAACAGTGACAAGAATTAATAGGGCGATTGGTAGGAGTAGAAACAATAAGATCAAAAGGAAGTTTAGAGACTCTCAGATTTAAGGACTCGACACTAGCAAGTGATATAAAAGAATGAGTAGCACCAGAGTCATATAGTACAGTTAAGGGTTTACCATTTACTTTGCACATACCTTGAATGAGATCATTGGATTTCTGGGCGTCTTCAGCGTTGAGGGTGAAGACTCTTCCTTGGTGTTGTGGTCGGGGTTTTGGTTCGGTGTCCCTCTGCTAGTGCAGTCCTTCGCATAGTGGCCAGGCTTGCCACACTTGAAACACGCGTTCTGACCGGCTAGGCATGGGCGGTTCCCATGATTCTTCCCGCACTTGGGACAGACATCCATAGGTGCGGCTCCGGGGTAAGCAGCAGGGGTTCCTTGTGGCGCCTTGTTCTTGGCCCCGCTGGACCCTCCTTGGTTAAACCGAGGACCGCCCGGCCCTCGTTGTTGGTTGTTGTTGAAGTTCCTCTGACCGTTATGTTGAAAAAGATGGTCGTGCTTGAGGTCTAGTCTGCACGAGGGAATGGTGGTCGTTGTTGTTGTTGATATGTTGGTTGATGCCTGGCCGGTTGCTCTGGTAGGGGTTGTAGTGGTTCCTTGACTGACTTGGCTTGAACCTTGGGGCTTGAGGTCCTAGCCCCTTGGCTCGTTCTGCCCTTGAAGCATTGATCTTCTTCCGGCCTTCTTCCATGATGCGACACTTGTTGACTAGGGTTGGAAAGTCCCTAATCTCCATGTGTGCTGCTGCGTAATTCAACTCCGCATGATCAACCCTTCTCGTACTTGACGCACTTCCATACTTCATCTGGATTCCCTTGAAACACTCGCGAGAACTTGATTAGTTCCTCGAACTTTGCCGTGTACTGGGCGACAGAAGACCCACCCTGGGTCAGTTGCATGGTCGATGTCCTTTGCATTCCTCACAGACTCGGAAAATACTTCGTAGAAGTAGGTCTTGAACAGTTCGATCAATAGCGTTCCCAGCTGACTTCTAGCGATCTTTGGGTGCCGGTCCACGAGAACTTCGGCGTCGATTTCAGCATGAAGGCGACAAAAGTAACCTTTTGTTCCTCACTGGCGAGCAACCACGGAGTAGATCTTCTCCATATCCTTGATCCACTCGTCGACCTTGTCGGGATCGGGGCCCCTCTAAACACCGGTGGATTCGCCTTGCGGAACTCACCAAGGCGGGCTTGCTCGATTGTCAGCCAGCGGGGAAGCGAGCAGCAGGCGCCTGTTGATTTATCCTTTCGAACATACGTTCCATGGCTCGGGCCATGTCACGAACAGCAGCAGCAGTCGCATTGTCTTGATTATCTCATTTGTAGCCCTAAATTTGTCGTCGCGGTGGCATTGGTTCCTAAACACATCAAACGACAAAACACTGAGTTGATCAGGCCCAACATTCCATGTGAAATGAGCTAGTTACCATGGCACACGCAGCAACAGCGGTCATGTATGCCTATCCTATAACTTATCCCTAGCAAGCTTTAACACATGACATAACTATCGTATTATGCTCATAAAGCATAGTCAGTCCAATCCTCAGGCTCCATGAGAATCGAACTGCTCTGATACCATAATTTAACACCCTAATTTTTAACCCAACTTTCTAGAACACATTAGGTTAAACATTAGGCTATTACTTCATAGTCTCATTCTTTCATTGAAATACTTAGCGGAAATTACGGGTAAATTTTTCTTTTTTGAAAACATAAAACAAAGTGAGAGCCACGTTCTTAGTCTAATCGAATAATAGGAATATAAAGCACGCTTAACACTCATAGAGAAACACAGAAATGGAAACATATAACAATTTGAGCATAAATCATCACAACAAGAGATACGTTTTATTAATAACATAACTTAGAATACATAAGTAGTCATACCCTCATTGGGACGGGCAGAGCTTGTAATACAGCAGAAAGGAAGTACAATAGAAACAGAGAAATGTAAAGTAACATAAAGTAAACCATCACTACCCGAGTGCACCTATAGTGAATAACCTCAAAACAAAAGCAGGTTTATCCAGTCTACATGTGAGTGTGTGCACTAAGCCTCCCTAAAACATCTGCTACTAGATCCCGGGAAATGGAGTGTTCTTGATCCAAGAACGCAAGGCGGCAGGAGTGGGCATACGTGTAGACTAGCGTGAGCTCCTCGTTAGGCGCCTCTCGGACGGATGTGTCAATGAAGACCACGAATGTCGCCATCAGTCTCTGAAGATGTGACGGAGGCGAGAAAAAGAAGAGAAAAGAGTGAGAATCTTACTAAAGAATCTCAGTAGGAATCTCCTATTCTAGGGTTACATCGTTCACATCCTCAGGGACCCTGGGTTTATTTATAAAAGGTGTTCATGCATATGAGATTCATTATTAGGGTTTATGAAACTATTTATCCAAGGTCCATTTCTTTTAGTATGCATCTTGATGTCATGAATGCAACATGTTTAAGCATGAATGTATGGCAATACTTGAGCACATAAATCAACAAATCACAACAATCTAGATTCATGCAAGTGGCATAAGGGCATATTACAACTCTTACTTTTCTCATACTTATGTGACTTAAAAGCATCATATCTCTTTTGTTCTTTTCTCAAAAACCACCCTCTTAAAACATATCCATCTATTTCCAACCGATACACACTTAGCGATTTTTATGATAACCTCCTATCTCCGTCTCACCTAATCGCCTAGGAATGAGCTCAATCCTAACTAGTCGTCACTAGATTTAATATGGGGTAAAATGAGGGGGTAACATAAACATATTTCATTCTTTGAAAGCTTCTACTGGCCTCGAGTGCCGCAAATAATTGTCCGCTTTGGTAAGGTGCATCTGCGCATACCCTCACGGATTTGCCTCCTCCTCACCGTAGCAGGAGAAATACGTCTCAATGCTTGTCACATAAAAATATCACAGGGATGTTCGATTGAACCAGTGTCACCCAGGGTTTTCAACTCATATGGTACTTTAAAACAATTTTCAACCCTTTTAGGTTTGATAGAAATTTGGCAGCATAACGGCTGTTAAACTGAATTTCCTTCAAACCAAAATTCATGCCACAAGCTAATCACACAACTTAACATCTCAATAATAATTTCCTCACGTATCATCAATAAAACATTTTAGGGTTCATGCATCATCAAGCATATTCTTCTAATACATCATTCTCACATAGATAAACATCATAACATATATTTCAAACTCATCATTCTTACATAGATTATAGCATATATTCCAAACTCATCATAGCATATATTTTAAACACATCATACTCATATAGATAAAGCTCATGTATCATATATCATACTTGCATAAAATTAAGCATCATAAAAACTCAAGACTTCTTAATGTCTTATGCATCGACCCTTAAGGTCCTTAACTCACAATCTAAGTTATAAATCATCAAAACCTAGTCTCTTGGGAACCTATGAGGTTATAACTAAGTATTTCTCACCTCACACTATGGTCAAGAACATCTCTAGACCTCAAGGATGCAGAATTTAAAATCCCAACTTTACGGGTACCTAGGAGTCACAGCAATGACTCTTTCTAAGTCCAGTTGTTCCTAAAGCATCAAGATTAAGCCCTAAACCAATTATGAGTCATTCCTACACATTTAAACTAATTTAGAACCATGATTATCATTTCTAAACCTTGCTGGACAGAATCCAGAAAATTCCATCATTAAGGGATCTAAAATTCTCAAATTAATTCTTTTCTAGTTCTTAACTTATCCTATCTTTCACATATGAGTCTTAACATTATTTTTACTCAAACATAAGCATCTTATCATTATTAACACAGCTCATACAGTGGCCAAACATAGCAAGGCAGAACCGGAACAAACATCTCCATAAAAGACATGAAACACAATTTCTAAAGCACATACAATACTAGTTTCTCTTGGAACCTTTTTCAACTTTCAAAACTCATTTATGGACACTTTTATCACCTATAATCATAAAAATACTTAAGAGGGTAATAGCTAAATCATTTTTATCTCAAGAGGTCCTAAATTCATAAAACTTAGTTCTACATATTTCTTATACTTACATAAGCTTAGAAAAATTATAAAACATAGTTTTCAATACTTGGAAACACCAAAGCCTCTTAGGGCGAAATAGGGACCAAAAGCAATAAATATTTTTAGACCTTTGTTGAGACAACAATGGGCAAGTCTTTGAGCTCTAGGTTCATTAAAGTGATGACATAAAAATAAACATGCTCATGCACTTGTTTTAGTTTTTGCTAGAAAGTAAAGTGAGAGCATAAAATAAATATGTGATGCATTATATTATTATCTTTGATATTTAGGTGAGAATTTGAAACATAAACATGATAATGCATAGCTTGAAATATAAACATGATAATGCAAGCTCCTTTATTACCTTGATACTTAGTGATAACGAAGAAAGTAAACATGATGTGCAAAGCATAAAATAAATATGGTATGCATTATATTATTATCTTTGATATTTAGGTGAGAACTTGAAATATAAACATGATAATGCAAGTTCCTTTATTACTTTGGTACTTAGTGATAGCAGAGAAAGTAAACATGATGTGCAAAGCGTAAAATAAATATGGTATGCATTATATTATTATCTTTGATATTTAGGTGAGAACTTGAAATATAAACATGATAATGCAAGTTCCTTTATTACTTTGGTACTTAGTGATAGCAAAGAAAGTAAACATGATGTGCAAAGCGTAAAATAAATATGGTATGCATTATATTATTATCTTTGATATTTAGGTGAGAACTTGAAATATAAACATGATAATGCAAGTTCCTTTATTACTTTGGTACTTAGTGATAGCAAAGAAAGTAAACATGATGTGCAAAGCGTAAAATAAATATGGTATGCATTATATTATTATCTTTGATATTTAGGTGAGAACTTGAAATATAAACATGATAATGCAAGTTCCTTTATTACTTTGGTACTTAGTGATAGCAAAGAAAATAAACATGATGTGCAAAGCGTAAAATAAATATGGTATGCATTATATTATTATCTTTGATATTTAGGTGAGAACTTGAAATATAAACATGATAATGCAAGTTCCTTTATTACTTTGGTACTTAGTGATAGCAAAGAAAGTAAACATGATGTGCAAAGCATAAAATAAACATGATGCAAGGTTCATTTTAAGGTGATCTAAAGCTCATCCAAGACTTTAACAACATAATAACCCAACACATATCTCATTACAAAAAGAGCTTTAGAGTTATTGAACTAAGTTCTCAAAGGAATTATGAGGTTCTTGAACATCATCATCAAGCTCAAGAAAGCAAAACTTTTTGAACAAATAAAACTTCAAAGATCTAAAAGGAAAATGGTAACCGAAATGTTAAAGAAAGGAACAAAGAAACCAAAATCATAATAGCAAGAAAAGTAAAGGTATTCTTGAGTAAAAATCATTTTTGAGTTAGAAAATAATGTTGGAACTCAAAGAAAATAAAACCTCAAGCTCTAGAGTTTCCTTTGAGATGAACACATAGCCATTATCTAGGAGTCCTCATCATTGAGCTATCATGTACTCATCAAGGCCAAGAGGCCGAAAATACAAGAAAAGGAAACCAAAGAAAGTTTCAAAAAGAAAACCCAAGAGAAAGCTAGAAAGAACTCATTTTCAAGAAGACAAAGTTTAGAAAACACTCCTACCTAGAGTGAAGACAAAAAGCTTGGACTTGAAGATGAAAATGATACGAGCAACACCTCCTAGGATGGTGATGATGATTCGGCCTTGATGAAAGAAAAAGGAAGGAAATGTGTTCTTGGTGAGCTTGTGTTTGAGAATGGAAGTTTAGGTGTTTGTATGATGATCCAAGGTGGTGGGGTGGTGTTTCAAGGTTGTGTGATGATGTTTTAAAAGGAAAAAGAAGAAGATGAAGAAGAAGAATGCTCTTGAGATTTGAGAGAAAAAGGAAGAACTTAGAGAAAAACTAAAAAACTAAACTTAGCAAATGAACAAAATGTAGCAAAGGTTCATCTAGGCATGGTATTTATAGAGAAGAATAAGAGTGAATGAGTGGAGGAGAATGAATCCTCATGGAACATGAGGTGAGGCATGTGTGGAGGAGAATGAATCCTCATGGAACATGAGGTCTCCTCATGGAACATGAGGTGAGGCATGTGTGGAGGAGAATGAATCCTCATGGAACATGAGGTGAGAGAATTGCACTTTGATGACATGGCTTCAATCATAGTCTTTGGAGTGTGAAATAAAATTAAATTGTGATAAAATGGATGTTGAATTTCGTGCAGGTCTGATGCAGCAAGGGAGGAGAGAGTTTTGGTCATGTAATAGTGTGTTAGTGATGTGTTTAGGGGTGTATTAGCTTAGGTGTAAGGTTAGGAGTCATTAAGCATAAGTTTAGGTGACTAAGAATGTGATTAGGAACCTTTATGACATGATTAAGGAGTACTCATACATATTTAGGAGATTTTAAATTCATTTTATGAATAAAACAATGTAGACAAAATTCCATAATTTAAGGAATTGGAGAGAAAACACTATTCAAGATTCCATGACTAGAAATCTTGAATTTAAAATAAGATTTTAAGTGGTAATTAAGCACTTTTAGGTTCTAATCAACTTTAATAAATTATTTTGACTCAAGATTAATTATGGAAATTAATTAATCTTTGATTAGAGCCTAATATTACTTAGGTTTGCTTAATCACGCGATTAAGCGTAAAAACACGAAACTAGGGGTAAAATCGTAATTTTACACTAATTTTGCCCGGGACCTCCATAATTAAAACTGAGGTCATAGAATACATAAAAACGCCTTTTAAAACCATCTGGAGAAGTTTCGGGTTCATCCGGCACTTACAAATAGGTAAAACACTGAGGCGTTTTGGTCATTTTGACTGAAAATTCAAAACGAGATTTTCGATTCCGGAAAGGTACACAGGTCATCTAATCCCCTTCCAACATTGAGTTTGCCCTTCGAGTACTGCCAGATCGGCTTTCCTCGAATTCTGGGCCGAAAATGACCTCAGGGGCATTTCGGTCATTTTCACTCTAGCAGAAAATCGGGGCGTTACATTTCCCACCTCACACTATGATCAAGAACATCTCTAAACCTCAAGGATGCAAAATTTATAATCCTAACTTTACGGGTTCCTAGGAGTCACAACAATGACCCTTTCTAAGTCTAGCTTGCTCCTAAGGCATCAAGATCAAGTCCTAAATCAATTATGAGTCATTCCTACACATTTAAACTAATTTAAAACCATGATTATCAAATCTAATCCTTGCTGAACAGAATCCAGAAAATTCAATAATTAATGGATCTAAAACTCTCAAATTAATTCTTTTCTAGTGTCTAACCTATCCTATCTTTCACATATAAGTCTTAGCATTATTTTTACTCAAACATAAGCATATTATCATTATTAAAACAGCACATATAGTGGCAATAAATGGCAAGGCAGAACCGAAATGTGCATCTCCATAAAAGGCATAGAACACAATTTTTATAGCACATAGAATACTAGTTTCTCTTGGAACCTTTTTTAGAACTTTCAAAACTCATTTATAAACACTTTTATCCTTAAAAATCATAAAAATACTTGAGAGGGCAGTAGCTAAATCATTTTCATCTCAAGAGGTTCTAAATTCATAAAACTTAGTTCTACATATTCCTTATACTCATATAAGCTTAGCAAATTTATGAAACATATTTTTAACACTTGGAAAACTTAAAATCTCTTAGGGCCGAAATCTCAACTATGGAAAATAATTATTTTAGACCTTTGTTTGAGACAACAATGGGCAAGTCTTTGAGCTCTAGGTTCATTAAAGTGATTGGCATAAAGATAAACATGCTTATGCACTTGTTTTAGCTTTTGTTAGAAAGTAAAATGAGAGCATAAAATAAATATGAGGTGCATCATATTATTATCTTTGATATTTAGGTGAGAACTTGAAATGTAAAAATGATAATGCATAGCTTGAAATATAAACATGATAATGCAAGTTCCTTTATTATCTTGGTACTTAGTGATAGCAAGGAAAATAAACATGATGTGCAAGGCATAAAAGTAAACATGATGCAAGGTTCATTTTATGGTTAGCTAGAGCTCATTCAAGACTTTAACAAGATAACAACCCAACACATATCTCATTACAAAGAGAGCTTTAGAGTTCTTGAACCAAGTTCTCAAAGGAACTATGAGGTTCTTGAACTTCATCACCAAGCTCAAGTAAATCAACTTTCAAAACAAGACAAAATCTCAAAGATCAAGGAATCAAAACCGAAAACCTTACAAAAAGGAAAAGAGATTGAAACTAAGTCAAGTTCTTTATTAAGTACCCAAAACCCCTATTTAGAGAAAAATCTCTAGAACGTGCCGGCCAACTTTAAGGTTGACAAGGGTAGGCTTGGGCTTTTAGAAATCCTTAGATTAATTTTCTTAAGTTCAAAAACCATGTGAGCAAAATATCATATAGATGAAGTTATAAGAAAAGGAAAACTCAAGCTTTAGAGGTTTCTTTGAGATGAACACAAGGTCATCATCTAGAAACTCTCATCATCAAGCTATCATGCTCATAATTATGGCCTCATGGCCGAAATGAAAGGAAAACAAAGAACCAAGGAAAAGTTTCAAAAGAAATCCAAGAGAAAACTAGAGAAACTCATTTTTCGAGTAAAACAAAGTTTGAAAAGAAACTCCCTACCAAGTGATGAAGATGAAAACTTTAACTTGAAAAGGAAAATGAGAAGAGCAACTCCTCCTAAGGTGGTGTGATGGCTTCGGCCAAAGAGAAAGAAAAGGAAAGGAGATGTGTTTTGAGGAAGCTTGTGTTTAAGGTTTAGTGTTTAAGAGATTTAATGATGATCTAAGGTTATGATATGGTGGATTGAAGTGGTGAGGTGATAATGTGAAGAAAGGATGAAGATGAAGAGAAAGAACTCTTGGAACTTTGAGAGAAAAGAAAAGGACTAGCAAGATAACTCTAGGATTCTAAACTTAGCAAATGCTTCAAGGTGCAACTAAGCTATCACAAGCATCCTATTTATAGAAAAACAAAACCATGGGCTCACCAAGGGGGGGAAGTGGCCGTAGCATTGGAGGAAAAAGGGAGAGGAAAATATCTCTTTGATTGTGTCATAGAAGCATGGTTTGAGGTATGGAGTTCATGACACAAAGTAAGGCTTTAAGTTTTTGAGTGATCTTTCATTTTAATTTTGCAAGAAATTGTTCTTCTAGAAACTCAACATGGCTGGAACATTTTCAGCCACAAATAAATGTGGGAAGTGATTTATTTCAATTGGTTATTTACTTGGAAAATCAAGTGTGATGGAAAATATGACAATGTATGGTGTATGTGACTTGAGATATGGCTTTGGAGTGTTAGAAAATTGAACATGTGATGCATATAGAGGGGGGAGTGCACGGCCAGACTAGGGACAACATGGGGGAGGTGAGTTTTGATCATCTAATTGGGTGTTAATGGTAGGTTTAAATGTGTATTAGCTTAGGTACAAGGTTCGGAATAATTAAGCTTAAGTTTAGGTAACTAAGAATGTGTTTTAAGAATTTTATGACAAGATTAGGAGTGCTCATACATCATTAGAGAATTAAAAACTCATTTATGAATAAACAATGTGTAGCACAATTCCATGATTTAAGGAATTGCAAAGAGAAAATACTATTCAAGATTCCATGACTAGGAGTCTTGAAATTAAAATATGATTTTAAGTTGTAATTAAGCATTTTTAGGTTCTAATCAACTTTAATAAATTATTTTGACTCAAGATTAATTAAGGAAATTAATTAACCTTCGATTAGAGCCTAATATTGCTTAGGTTTGCTTAATCACACGATTAAGCATAAAAAAACGAAACTAAGGGCAAAACCGTAATTTTGCACTAATTTTGCCCGGGACCTCCGGGACCAAAACTAAAGTTATAGTCTACTTAAAAACGCCTTTTAAAACCATCTGGAGAAGTTTCGGGTTCATCCGGCACTTGCAAACAGGTAAAACACCACATGGGCGTTTTGGTCATTTTGACCTGAAAACTCGAAAAACGAGATTTTCGATCCCGGGAAGGTACTCAAGTCATCCAATCCCCTTCCAACATTGAGTTTGCCATTCGAGTACTGTCAGACCGGCTTTCCTCAAATTCCGAGCCGAAAATGACCTTAGGCACAAACCTACATGGTGCACCTATGGTAGATAACCTTTACAACAAAAGAAGGTCATCATAACTAGTAAGGCGTGTGTGCACTAAAAACTCCAAGAGTCATCTATGGTTGATGGCCCAGGAATGGGGGAACGTACCCAATCCATGGTTGTAGCACATCGGGGACAGGTACACTAGATGGTCGCACATGACCTCCACATCTAGGGCGCATGGCTAGCCTCCGTGCCAACCGTGGCTGCGTGACTGTCTCCTCACTCCCTTCTCTCATAGGAATGAGAGTGAGGGCTGAACTCTCAAAGTACACATGTGTAGGCTCGTCCTCGGAGGGGTCCGTCTCAGGAAACCTCAAATAGGGAACGTAATCGGGGAAATCTCAAACTGCCAATCCGGAAGGGTGCGTGTGAAGCCTCCGCTTGAAAGACGGGCATGCTTGCTCAAAAATCATCTTGTCTATGTAGGGGGATGTAAGGATGAAATGGTAGCTTGGTCCTGATGGCTGAAAGGGCGTCCAACAAACATAGAAACTTGGACTGCGCAACGACCCTCAAAATGATACGATCCGTGCTTCGAATCGTAGTGGAACTCCCATGTGGGATTGTCAACAAACAGGACGAAGGTCACCATCAGAATCTGAAGACGTGACAAAAAGAAAAAGTAGGGGAGTGAGAATCTTTACTAAAGAAACTCAGTAGGGTTTTCCTCCTATCTAGGTGACATCATCAACGTCTCTAGGAACCTCGGGTTCTTATAAAAATAGTGGGCATGTAATAGTTCAATTATGAAGTTCTAAAACATTGATTACCGAGGCCCATTCCTTTTAACACATAGCTTGTATTTACATGGATGCATCATACTTCATTATGCTATGCAAGATCTAACTAACTTATTAGCATACATGGTAAATATAGTCATAGTACATGGTACATAGATCATAGAACATAGAGCATAAAACATAGAACTTGGTACATGGTACATGGTATCTTATCGTGGTTACTTAGATGACATTACGACATTTACTTTGCACATGGGGCCACCCTAATTGTTCTACCTTTTGAGAAACCTCTAGGTTATGAGCTCATACCTCACTAGTCATCACTAGCACATGGTTCTTATCCCTTTTGATAAGTTAAGGTCCCGACTTAAAGTAGGGCTAGGGGGCTAGAATCACCTCGTCTCCATCTATAGTTTGATGGTTCCAAAGGATCATTTTTTCATAGTTTATGTCACCTTAAGTCTTAGCAAGTTATAACAAGATGCCACATAATTCATACATGTCATATATCTCATATAATTCTAACATAGGCATCTCTTAGGTTCTAAGAGAACAATAACATGCAATTTGATAATTTTATCATCATATAGCATCACATAAGTCATGAGACAATACATTAATTCATCATTCATAGAGAGCACATAAACTATTCCCTTAAAAGTAAAAACCCCTAAATCAAGTAACCTCAAACTTCCAAATTATTTTCTTATACTTCTAAGGGATTGATTAACCTTATTACCACAATTTATTAAGTCCTAGAACCTAATTAGTTATGGCTGGGCAGCATAGGCAGTAAGCAGTTTTTGATGAATTACGGTGTTCTAGAAGTTACGTTTTAGGTCCTTTCTCATTACTGACTTTTTCTATGATGCAATAATTAATACCTAAACCAATTATGAGTCATTCTCACCCATCTAAACATGTTATAATATGATTCTACAAACTCTATCAAGGCTGGAACAGAATATACAATTTCAGTTCCTAAGGAGTTCTAAAAATCAAATTTTCAAACTATTAGAGTTACTAAGCATGCCTAAGATGCCTAGAACAATATTCATACAATTGGTAAGGTATATAAACACATATAGACCACCCAAAACAGAATTTAAGGTGCTGTAATAAATAAGGTAGAACCGAAAACAAAGTCATCATATAATGCATAGAACTTTATTTCTAAAACACATAACTTGCTAGTTTTTCTTGGAACCCTTTTCAAAGCTTCTAACAATCATTTGAAAACAATTTATTTCAAAAGAATCCTCATAAAACATATAAGGGCAGTAGCTATTTCAAGACAAGCTTGAGAGGGATCTAAATCACAAAATCATGCTTGAAACATTTCTTGAGATCATCTAAACTTAGGAAAATTATAAAACATTAGTTTTGGCGCTTGTGACTAGGTGAAACTCACACCAAGTTCATCATCATCACATGCTTGAAAATTAAAAGAGTAAAACATATTTATTTCCAAACTTTACTTGAGATACCAAGGGACAAGTTTTTGAGCTCTAACATTTTAAGTGATAACAAGAATATAAACATGCTATGCACTTCATTTTATCTTTGTTTAGAAAGTAAAGTGAGGGCTTAAAATAAATATGAGATGCAACTCATTTTTATCTTAAGTTTAGGTGAAGACTTGAAAAGTAAACATGAAATGCAAAGCTTGAATTTAAACATGATAATGCAAGTCCATTTATTTATTCTTGAGAGTTTAGTGATAGCATAAAAATAAATATGCTATGCAAGGCATAAATTTAAACATGAATGCTAGTCCATTATTACATGTCATTAGAGCTCATACAAGACTTTAAAGAATCAATATCATAGTCTTAATCCCAATCTCTTCATCATAAAGCAAGCTCTAGAGTTCTAAGAACCAAGGTTTCAAAGAAATCTCATGGTTCTTGGAACAACATCATCAACCTTTAAGGAAATAAACTCGAGAAAACAAAACTTCACAAGGAAAAATGAGCAAGAAACCGAATCCATAAGAGAAGGAAAAAAATATACTATTTTCTTTATTATGTACCCAAGACCCCTATCTAGAGTAAAACTCTAGAAAGTGCCGGCCAACTTTAAGGTTGATAAGGGTAGGCCCTGGGCTTATTGAAATCCTTAGAGTTATTTTCTTAAGTTGAAAACCTTAGTGAGCTAAGTAGTATAGATAGAACTTTAAAGAAAGAAAAGCATCAAGCTTTAGAGGTCTCATGAGAGATGAACACATAGTCACCTCTAGAGAACACTCATCATCAAGCCATCATATTCAAAGCCTTGAAGCCGAAATCAAAAGGAAAAAGGAAGGAAGAAATCGAAAAATAAATAACATGAGAAGTTCATCCATCCATCATATTTCAACAAGATCAAAGCGTAAGAATCAAGGAAACATTTTTAGAAAAGCTCCCTACCTAGTATGTGTGTACTTGAAGACAAAGGTTTGATCTTTGAGGAGAAAACAAGAAGAAATCTTCTTGTGTCTTGGAGTATGGCTTTGGCCTTGAAGAGAAGGAAGGAAGAAGATGCGTTAGCTTGTGTTTGAGCTTGGTAATATGTTTAGATGAGAACTAGATGAAGATTAAGGGGTGGAGGGGTGGAGGGGTGGCGGTTTCTTTTGCAACAAGGAGGAGAAAAGAAAACTTTTGAGAGAACTAGCACTTTCTCTTAGAACATCAAACTTGGCAAATGATTCAAAGTGAAGCAAAGTTCACCAAGACAAGGTATTTATAGAATTTTGAATCATGAGGAAGTGAATGAGGAAGGGTAACCGTGTGGCCTCTCAAGGCTTGGGGAAGAGAAAATATCTCGTACAAGTTGTCATTCAAAGCATGGTTGAAGGTAAGATAGGTATGGGCTTAAGCATGGCTCCAAGTGAGGTGATTTCTTGTTGATTTGAATTGAAATAAATCTTCTAGAAGGGAGAAGGAGGGCTGACAATTTTGGGGTAGCCAAATGGGAGGAAATATCTCATTCATTTAGTCATATCAAGCATGGTTGGAAGTATGATCAAGCATAGTGCAAGGTAAGGTGTTAAGCATGGTCTAAGACATGGTTCTTTGAGTGTTTGAATTTCAAACATGTGGAGAATGTGGGGGAGAGGTTTCGGCCAGCCTTGGCAGCCCATGGGGGAGGAAAATTATTTCATCCAAATGTGTGTTAATGATATGTTTAAGAGCAAACAAGATTAGGCCACTAATTAAGGTTTTATAACCAAGTGTTTTGGTGAACTAATCAAGCAATTAGGGGTATGAACAACTTAATTTGGGAGTGATCTTGTTGGATTAGTGGAGTCAAACTCCATTGGCTAGAGTTTAAAGAACAACACATTTCATTGAATTGGGGAGATTGAATAGTAAAAACACTATTCTTAAATGCTTTCTTGAAGAAATAAGACTAGAATTGGGTTTTAAGTTTCCTTAAGCAATTTTAGGTCTTAATCAACCTCAAATAATTATTTTAGCTCTAGATTAATTATGGAAATTAATTAATCTTTAATTAAAGCCTAATATTGCTTAGGTTTCATTTTAAAATTGTCATTAAGCCCTAATGCACTAAAGCATGGGCAAAATCATAATTTTTCTCAAAAACTGCCCGGGACCACTGAGACTTAAGCAAACATAAATCATGCCTTAAAAACATTGTTTTAGACCTCCAGGACAAGGCCGGGTCAAAACAAAACTCAAAACTGCCTTAAATTACTATAAGGGTATTTTGGTCATTTATGCGCAAAAACCTCAGAAATAAGATACTTCTGCTCTATTAAACATTCATATACATAAAATCCCCTTATCACATAATCATAGCTCTTGTGAGGATGGCCGAGGCCAACCGTCCTCGTGTTCCAAGTAAAAATGACCTCAGGGGCATTCCGGTCATTTGCACGTTTAGAGAAAATCGGGACGTTACAATATTTATTTTCAAGTTATCACCTTAAACCTTGACGACTTAAAAATGGATTTGCATCCTCATGTTTACTTTCAAGTCTTTCATTTTATGTTTACATTTCAAGTTATCACCTAAATCTTAAAGACTTAAAAATGAACTTGCATCTTATGTTTACAATTTCAAGTCTTGCATATCATATTTATATTTTCAAGTCATCACCTTATAATATTAAAAGCTAAAAATGATATTGCATAGCATGTTTATGATTTAATTCATCACCTAAATCTCTAGAGCTCAAAACTGGTCCTTGGATCTTAAATAAATTTTTTAATCATGGCTGCACTCATAAAGATGCATTTTGGCCATGACATGACAATGGGGCTGAGATGAGTTTTATTTGATTTTATGGTTCAAATCTTATGTCTTAGAATCTTTGTAAATTATGCCTTAAAAAGTTTTGCTAGTTTAGAAACTCAAAGAATAGCAAAGGAGTATTTTTATGAGAAAAAGATTTATTTCTTTGAAACTTGGGTTTTGTTCTCTGCTTGATGTTGATACTTGAGCATTCAAAGAGGTAAACATAGTTTCAAGTGTTGCCTATGTCTTAAACCAACTAATGAAGAAAACTAGGATCTTGAAAGTATAAAAAAATATGACTTTTAAATGATTTTGGAACCATGTTTTCAGCCACTATTTTGGTATTCTCATTTCTATGAGATTTTGTTTGGAAGGGGTTTATTGTGTAAAAATTTGTATTACCTGTAGCAAAAATTTATCTTTGGCATCGTAGGAAAAGTTAGAAACGAGAACGGGTCAAAGGTACAATTTTATAATGCTTCTAGGAAATGAAAACTTTGCTACTGACTTACCCTTTTAAATTCTATAAAGAGATGTTGGGAATGAGCTAAATGCATATAAATTACTAATAGATGATATAAAAATTATTTCAAGTACTTTGAGAAAGATTAGAAACTAGAAAGAACTGAAAACATGGTTTTTGAGACTTCTAGAAATTGAGATTTTATGGCCACTGTTTTGGAAACATTATTTTGGTAAATATTCTATTTGGAACTGAAATTAAGTGTAAGAATTTCTATTAACGGTGGTAGGAATTAATTTTAGCACCTTAGGAGAAGTTGGTAACCAAAAAGGGTAAAACAAGATAACTTCTAGAACCCTGAAACTGTTTATTTTAAAATACTGTCCAAACTATCCAGCATCATTTGAAAATGTTTATGGGGTTAAAAGTTAGTGGAAATCATTGTGGTGGGTCCCTTAGATGCCTAAAGAACAATTACGGAAATTAGGTTAAGCCGGGTTGTAGTTTTAACCCGTATAGGACTGTAGCGTAATTTCAGACAACTTGGGAATAATCGGATGATAAGTATCTTATGATGATCTTTAATACGTTGCCTCTACGTGTGTGTGTGTGTGTGTGTGTGTGTGTGTGTGTGTGTGCATGGATGTATTGATGAGCATTTCATATGCATTAGCTGAGTCCGATTCTTGATTCCGGCATATTGGGTAGGAGCATGTTTACTTTTCAATGAAATGTTGATGATGGCAATGCTTATGTGAATCATTGTAAGATGAATTGCAATTATGATTGAGATATTTGAGATGCATATTGATGAATTTTACAGCATGTAGCAAATTTAGGAAATTCAATTTTCAGCCATTATGCTGCCAAATTTTCGCCAAATTTGTGAACTTAGAAAAATTGTGAAATTGTGAGCCTGAAATATTAAGTCATGACAATGCACCAAATTGTATGCTCATGTGCATCTCTAACTTATATGCTAAGATTAAATATGACATAAAACATATGGAAATGATCCTCTAAACTCCAGGAATTAATGGTTATGAGAGGTGATCCAAAGAAGTTGCTTACCCATGACAAGAAAGTTAAGTTAAAGGAAGGAAGTGATATGTTTCCCCTTCTATTACCCCATATTAAATCTAGCAAAGGTTAGTTAGGTTGAGCTTACCCTAGGTGGTCGGTGAGGTGGATTATGGTGTTCATGAGAGAGGGTGGACATCATGAAAAAAACTTAAGAGTTCAGCTATGAGAAAGTAAAGCAAAGGCGCATATACATATATTATATCATTCTCCCATTGATGCATCTAATCATGTGATATGTGCTAAGTGACTTTAGTCTTCTAGCTTTGCCTTCTGCTTATATGTCTGGCATTATGTTGTGTTTTAGACTTATATGTTACTCATGCTCCTGAGGTATTGTTATGCATATATGAGATGTGTGTTGCATTCAAGGCATTAAGACCCATGTTAAAAGACACCTACTTCGGATGAAAGGATTTTCAGAAAGATTAAAAATTGAACCTTATGTATACACACCTCTTTCATAATTAAAACCGAAGTGGCTGGGGACGATGATGATGACACTTGTGTTAGAGTCGGGAAGCCCTACTGAGAATCTTGAATGAGGTTTTCATCCCTTTATTTTCTTCCGTGTCGTCTCTAGACGAGGATGAAGGCGTATTTGTGATTTTGCCTGAGATATAAGTGTGGGAGCTACCCTATGAATCAGATCAGAGTGTTGTAGCGGAAGCATGGAGATAGCTTTCTTTTGGGCATTAGCTTTAGGGTTATCACATCCCATACACCCGTGCTTAGCCTAGTCCTTCGATGGCTATGCATCGGGAAATGGTTTAGTTTTGTTGCAATCATGCTTAGCTTTTGATCTACTGTATGCGAACCCCTATTGGTGAACTTATTATCTTTGTATGTCTTTTATGTACATAAGACATCACTACTATGTTATGGATATGATATGTTAATTTGGTACATGTCATGTTATGCTATGGCTTGTATATATATTATAATGAGGTTTATGTGATTGCTACTAGTATGCGTGTATTGGCCGATATCTACATACACACGTGGCTCGTATTTTGGTTTTAAAGTTCAAAAAAAATTTAGTCATGTTTTTATTACTCGTATTTTAAAGAAGAATAAGTTAATTTCTGAAACAAAGGCATAACAACTAATAATTAACCGGAATGCGACTCGAGCGTATTAGGTTAAAAATTAGGGTGTTACATTATGCAGGAGGCCAAACTGCTCTAAACCAAGTGTAAATCGACAAACTTCAGGAGTTTGCATGGTAGTCTTTGCTTTTCAAGATCTCGATTCAGGGAGCGAAAAGCTACTCCTCCTAGGTTCTTTGCCAAGAGAATCGAGTGTCAAGCTAGTTTTTATAGAATGAGGATGGAATGTAAAGTGATTTGTGTTGTGATTGTGTGAATGTAATGCTTGACAAATTAAAGAAAAAGAAAAAGAAATGCAGAATATAAATTGATTGACAAATTGAAGATAAAGTACAGAAATTGTAAAGATGTAAAGAACTTAAAGGAAATCTAATCCTAAGAAAGTGAAAGAGATAGGTTGAGAATAATACTCAGTTAACTCTGGACTCTGTCTAGTCATTGGAGACGTTTTAGAGTGAATGTGTGAGCGAAAATTCCAACTCTTTACAATTTGTACAAAACTAGTATTTATAGACAATCTAGGACTCTAGGATTTTGACACTTGTCTTCTGACTGCCCTTGGATGTTGTCCATGTGGGTTTGACAGTTATTTCCTTTCTCACCCTCTCTTTGTTACCACTTTGTCATGTCTTTGTCAAGTTTCTATCAATAACCGCTGGAAACCGTCAATAACAGTCAATTGATGAACATATTTAATGGGGTCACTATGATAGTATCTTCAATATCTTCAAAATTTTCTAAGTCTTCAAGTGATGAACCCCTACTTTGACTTGTCGAACCTTGAACATGATAGATTAGTTTGCTTTGATCTCAAAATCTTCTAAGTCCCAAATGATGAACTTCAACTTTGACTTGGTGACGAACTTCAACTTTGACTTGTCAAATGTCAAATAAAAGAACTGTCAATGTCGAGTTGCCAAATTGGGCACTGAAGTTGTCATAATTGACTTCTTGGGTTTTGCAATGTGGTCTGACAAATCGAAGACTTTGTCAATCTTACACAATTTTATCAATCCTTAGTCATGGCAAACCCTTGACTAATCTTTGAACTGTCAAAGTCGAACATCAATTCAACAATTTGACACTTAGTGAAATTTGGTACCAACATGATGCCCCTCTCAACCTTCACTTCAAAGAGTGGTTTATGTCGATGAGAAGTTGGGGAGTTGTATTTTAAATTTTAAATATTTCCACCAAAGTTGAAATGACCACCTTCCAGTAATAATTAATGCGGCATGATAATTTGAACAATTTTGCTGATCAACTCACATCTCATTATGGGCTTGTTTCCTGAAGCCTTATAGCTCCAATTTATGGCCTTGAACAAGGCTATAAATATCTCACTACCATTCTTTTTTGCGTCTACGCTATCATTACTATAATTGTTCATCTTTCTTATGCTCTCTAGAGCTCCCGAAACTGCTCATCTTCTTCTGCATTTTTCTTGAGCTTTTCTTTTTCATTCATGGCTTCTTACTCCAAGTTTGCTTCTTTTAAGGGTATTGTTCCCACTGAATCTTCCCCCAGTGATCCTAAGAATTCTTAGCTCCTAGCCTCCATCTAAAAATCTATGATTAATCAAGATGAAGGTTTTTCCATAGGTCTCGAATGGAAGAATTCTCCCAAACTCACTTCCCTGTTACTTCTTCCCTTTTCCATAAGTACAAGTACTCATGCTTATGTAGGTCCTGTATTGACCATTAGGCAAGCTAACAAGATTGGTACCCAGTATCTTTCTTCAAAACCCTAAATCCTAAACCATAAGAAATCTTGGCTAGTCATTCTCAATTTTGTTGTAGGTATTTTTATTCTAACGCTAGGTTGTTTAGAGACCAACCTAAGAACTGCAAAACTTTTCTTGAATGGCTCTAGAGAATGGAGGCAGTAAAGACTTCCTTCTGGAGAAGTGTAGGCATCTTTGATATTCTTCAATTAGTTAAGTACCCTATCAAATTCAATAACAGTATGTTAGGGTTTGCTAGTTACTTTTGGAATTCAACCACAAAACTCTTTTCATCTCCCTTATGGCATGATCGATCCAACTTTGTTCGAAGTAGCTACGATCACGAGTCTTCGACCCATAGGAATGGATATTCTTCCAAACATGGAACCTCGAGACCCATCAAAATATACTCTAGATTTGTCTGACATGTCATATATAGCCTTTGTTAAGAACAACAAGGGTACTAGCCTAGCGAGCGAGAGTGAACATGTCACTTTTCTTTATTACTAGTTAAATTCAATTGTCTTTTGCTCTCGAAGTGTGAAGATGCAGGCCATGTATCTTCCTCTAGCGATGCTTTTACACCAAGGCAATAAACTTTGTCTTGGAAGGTTACTCTTGGAAAATCTGTATGACGAACTTCATTACTTCATTACAAAAGTGGGCAATAATGAATCTTTTAACCTTAGAGGTCCGATATGGTCGATTTAACTTTGTTGAATGCTATTTTTGAACCCTAACTGAGCATTTCACCACCAACAATCATCCATTGAGGTTGTGAAGGGCCTCAACTTTGTTTTTTGTTTTGCACCAAACCCAAAAGGTCCAAATTTTTTGATGAATTTTGGCTCTTTTTTCAACTCCTACATGAAGTTTGTTTCTCTGGTTCCGACCAAATGAACTTAGCTCCTTTTGCTATTTGACGCCTTGGCCCACCATTGTTCATTCATCTTATGATTAGAGATACCACAGTAGGACAAAATAGAAGTGATGACATTTGATTGAATTTCGCTTGTGCACAAGTGATCCTTTTAGGGTTGCCTTGATTGAATTCCTGAGAGGTTGTCCTAGATGCTCCAAACTTCATGATGCGATAGTTTGGTTTTTCTCAAGCAATTCCAGTGCCCTTGACTCTCGACCCTGAAAAACAACTTTGCCATTCCGAGGTTCCATCTTTGGAGGACCTGAATTAATGGTTAACAATAATAGGTCAAGGAGAGAAGTTTACTCCCCAATGGCTGTCAGACCTAGCTCTTTTCCAAGTGCATCATTTGTCACTTGGTGGCACGAATATCATGATACTATTCATGTTGATTTACAAACAATTGAATAGTGTATTTTGACTCACTCTTCTAGTGCTTTGCAACTAGGACAAGATTGAAGAAGCTAAACAAGGTAACATTTTCATATTTGTCACTTGTCTTAGCTTATTTTTGTGAGCATTTTGAATAACAAACCCCCCTTTTGTTTTAGAAGATGATGGTAGAAGCATCCAATGTTGAAAGCATAAAGCTCTCATCTTTAGGCCTAGAAAACTAAAGGCCAAAGATATCTCGACCAAAGCAGCAACCTCCAAGCTAGAGAAAATTACAAAGGTTCCTAAAGCTTCAAGAGTGACAAGATCTATGCTTCCTCCAAATCATCAACTCCCTCACGCATATTATCTAACAAAGTAAGTTATATACATTCATATATGCATTTCATGTGGATATATTTGAACTTTCCTTTGTCAAATATTTAGTCTGCTACCCCCAAACCTAGAGAATCTCCTTCAGTTGAAGGTTGAACCTATGACCTAGTTGATGTCGACGACGACGAATAGGGTGGCTCATCTAACTCCCCTACTCATCATAAGGTATCTTTAATTATACTGTTGTCGAGACATTAATTATTATGTCTCTTGTACTAAAAAACTTTATTTTTTATTTGATAGGGTGCTCGTTTCGACTTGGATACAACAATTAATCCAGATGAAACAATGGGTGAAGCTGTAACAGATAAGGGAGATTTGTGTATCAAAGAATATGCTATTGATGACATTACAAGCCCTTCTTCCATCAAACATCAAGCCAGTCATGAGCCAGTGTTGACTTCTATCCCCATCGAGACCCTTACTGAAACAATCATTGTCTAGACCATTGTGCTTATTATCATCATTCTTCCTCCCCCGATCTAGGATAAAGATGATAACGAGGATGACAATGAAGAGTTTGATATGGGATTTCTCAATACCCTAAATAAAGCTTTATCTGATTTTGTCATCGTCAAAGAAACTACATCCATTTATGAAGCTAAGAGTGTCAAGAATACCACTCCAACTGTTGAAATGTCAAAGAGTCCCACTCCAACTTCAACTATTCCCCTAACTGTTGACTTGCCTGTCGATCATCTTTCCAATATCATGAATCTCCTTAATCTTCTTCTCGACTCCTTGGTTAGTGATTGTGATCTCAAGCATAGACTGATAGAAGCCATATCTTCTTTGTCTTAAGCCGCTTTACCTGACTAACATCAACACTTAGTGAGTTTTCTCCAAATTTCTTCACCCAGTCTTTTGATGCTTTTGTCGTGATACAAAGTGTCTTTGAACAAAGGCAAAAGAATTCATAAGTCATGAACTTGATTCATAAGAATATTGAGAAGGTTACTGGCCAAAGTACTAAGATTGTCGATGGTTTACAGTAAGGTGAACATCATGAAAATGCTCTAGTCGAAGAAATTCAAAATCTTCAGACCCAGATTTAAGAGTTGACGGCCAAGAACGACAATCTTGCCAAACTTGTGGCAGAAAGGAAACAACATTTGGGAAAATTCAACAAAAAACTAGAAAAGTGACAAAGAGGATAAAATTGCCAATGATAAGCTTGCAGTGGCCAATTTAGCTCTGGAAAAAGTAAATTCAAACAAGGAAATGACCCTACAACTCCAACAAGACTTGAAGCTTAAACTCCATAATCTTCTTCCATAATTTGATTTTTTTTTATCATGTTTGCTCGCTGCGTCGAGGTTTTTTCTTTTGTGACTTGACAAATACTCGCTCAGTCGAGTTTACTTTCTTTTATTTTCTTTTTGGCAAACTGAGAAATACTCACTTGGTCAAGTTTTCTTTCATTTCCTTTGACAATTTGACAAATGCTTGCTTGGTCAAGCCTAGATATCTTAACCAGCCTAATATTGTCGATATATACTTGCATGCATTGTCAATTGTCAATTATTTATTTTGACTTGGTACATAATTGATTTGTATGCTTTCAGGTATTTGCCATTAATCAATGCTATTCTTTGTCCACTATTAACATCAATTAAACTATAAGCTTTACTAGAAAATGTTTTGTCAATTTGAAAAGGTTTTTCCCAACTTAGGGACCATTTGCCAAACATTCTAGATTTCTTTCCAAATGGCAATATAGCTTTCCAAACCAAATCTCAAATGTCGAAACTTTTAATTTTCACAAGATGATTATAAAACTCCGCCATAATTTCCTTTTGTCGCATCGTATTTTCTAATGCAACGACCCATTCTTGTTCCAAGTTGTTTAACTCGTCGAACATAGAACTCCAATAATCATCATTGGGTAATTCATTTTGTCTCGACACCATTATGGATTGTAAATTGATCCCGGCAAGAAGAACTATATTGTGTCCATAAACCAATTTATAAGGACTTGTCCCTATCGAACCTTTGGGTGAATTGCAATATGCCCACAAAATTTGTTTAAGTGTATTATGCCAATTACGAGGTTGTCGACCTATATGCCTTATACTCTTATTCACAGCTTCGACTTGACCATTAGCTTGTGCATAATAAGGAGTCAAAGTAATCATTTTAATTAACCTCGTACTAGCATATTTAAGCACTCTTCGACCTGTGAACATTGTTCCTTGGTCTGTGGTCAAAGTTTTAGGAATCCCAAAACGATAAATGATTATTTCTTCAATAAAATCAGTTATTTTATTTTGGGTTGCATCTTTTAATACAACTGCTTTGACTCATTTGGTAAAATAGTCGACAATTACCAAAATAAATTTATGGCCTTTCAACGAAGAAGAGTAAATCTGACCAATAAGATCCAATGCCCAACATCTAAATGGCCATAGTTTGACAATAGCATGCAATTATAAAGCTGGCACATGTTGTACATTGCCATGCTTTTGACAATCTTGACAAGACTTGGCATATTTCATGCAATCCTTGGCCATTAATCTTTGTCGATGAAGGGACCATCTCATCTTTTGTCCTACTTGGTGGGCACCACAAATCCCTTCATAAATTTCTTCCAGAGCAATATAAGTCTCAGATTCCCCTAGACGGGACAATAAGTCACCTTCGACACTTTTCCTAATCAAAGTGTCACCAAGAATAATGTAATTCAAGGCTTGATATTTCAATTTACAGTTGACACTTTGATTTTGATTATTTAAGTATTCGACAATTGGCTTTCTCCAATTATCATCGTCTAATTGATCAATGACAAACACTTCCCATTCGTCAAGGGAGAGTAGGATTTTCTCAATTGTAACGAACAATTCCATAGTCGATGGCCTTATTCTGTGTCTCGAAGCTATTTGAGCAAGCTCATTTGTCTCTGAATTCAAGTCTCGAGATACATGTCGAAGTATAACAGTGTCAAATTCATATAACAACCTTGCAGCCATCCCAAAGTACTTGAATAGATTTTCACTAATGCATCTAAATTCTCTAGACAACTGTTTTATGACTAAGTGTGAGCCGCCAATGACTTCGACATTCCTCAACCCTTTAGCCAATAACATGTCAAGCCCAATAATCAAGGCTTCATATTTGACTTTGTTATTCGAACATGGGAAATTAAGTTCAAACATGAACTTAGTGGGAATGTGATCTGGGGAGACTAATATCACCCCAGCCTTAGCACCTTGACAATGTTTTGAACTGTTGAAGTATAATTTCTAAGGAGTTATGCCTACATAATTTACCAGTGACTCGTCTAACTCATCACAAGGATGGTCAATAGGAAAATTAGGCAATATTTGTCCTTTGACAACTTTAGCTTGTACATATTTAATTGTAAACTCAGACAAAGCAAGCGTCTATTTACCAATTCGACCATGCAAAATGGGATAGGACAACATATATTTTATTATGTTAGCTTCGAAAATTACACAAACCTCTCTTGAAATCAAGTAGCACATGAGTTTGGTACAAGCAAAGTACAATGACAAACATAATTTTTCTAGAGGACTATATCTAGATTTGACATCTGTCAAAAATTTACTAAGATAATATATAACTTGCTCATTGTCATTGTCATCTTCTTATGCCAACATACTTCCAATAGTTGCTTGGGAACTGGCAATGTAAAGTTTGATAGGTTTGCCAAATTTAGGTTATGTCATCACAGAGGTGTTTGTCAAACATTGCTTGATGATATTGAACGCCTTTTCATGGTCATTTGTCCAGACAAAGTCCTATTTTTTCTTAAGTTTGACCAAAGGTGCAAATATCCTTGTCTTGCCAGACAAATTAGCACCAAAGCATCGCATGAAATTTACTTTTCCTAGAAAAGATTGCGATTGTTTCTTAATCCTTGGGGGTGAACTTTCCATTATTGCCTTAGCTTTATTTTGTTCAATGGTAATTCCTCTCTTTTGGAATAGAAAATCTAGAAAGTTTCCTACAATTACACCAAAAGCACATTTCAAAGGGTTCATTTTCAAACCATTCCTTCTCATTCTGTCAAATGTTTTTCTTAAGTGCTTGAGATGTGGTGATTGTTTGTCAGATATGACAACTACATCATCCATATAAGCCTCCATGAAATTGCCAATGAATTCAGGAAAGATCATATTCATGGTTCTCTGATATGTCGTTCCAACATTCTTAAGCCCAAAAGGCATGACTACCCATTTATACATGCCTAAGGCACTAGGGCACCTAAATGTTGTCTTTGACACCTCTTTTTCAGCAATAAAAATCTAATTATAGCCAGAATAACCATCCATAAAACTAAGTATTTCATTGCCAGTTGTAGCATCGATTAGCATGTTTGCCATAGGCATATGATACTCATTTTTTGGGGTTGCATTATTTAGATCTCTAAAATCTATGCATATACCCTTAATTTTCCATTCTTTTTTCATAGTATGGACAATATTAGAAACCCAATCGACATACCTAGCTGTTTAAATGAATTTTGCTTTGAGCAACCTCTCAATTTCTTCTTTGATTTTGGTGATTACTTCTGGTGCAAATCATCGAGGTGCTTGTTTGACAGGTCGACTATTGGGTTTTAGGGGCAATATGTGCTCTTCCAGTTGATGACTGAGTCCAGACATTTTGTCATACACCTATGCGAAGCAGTCCCTAAATTCCTTGAGCAGTTTGACTAACTCTTCTTTGAAATCCTTTGGCAGTAACTGACTTATGTAAGTTGATCTCGTCTCACTAACCTTGCTTAAGTTGATTTCTTCAAGAGGGTCCTGTACTTCACAACTTTTATTTCTACTCCTAAGATTATCAGATAAAATAGAAGTATTTTCAAATCCTAAAGGTTCAAAGTCATAAGTATAGTCGTCACGACCCAACCTGGGCACGTGAGAAGTCTCATTCCCACGTAAGCCTCATGACTTGTTAGTTATCTCTATATGCATGCTCTATTCATAAAGTCTGTTTAAATTATTATATTTCCTGTGGCCCAACCACATGTTCACTAAAATCAAGATAATTATACCTGGAATTTTTGTAACAAATCTTTCAAGTTCCAAATCCCAAAATCATTTATATATATAAATCAACATACACTTATCCAAATGTCAAAGTTATTGTACACAAATCAAATGTAATTAAAATATACCAAATGCAACTTAGAATATACTCTAGGTTCAGGATCCTGCCTACACTGTACTGGAGCACTCCAAACAAAATGGGAATGCTTCACTCAAGTGAAGCTTACCGGCTATATTCTAGTGTCGTTGGAACACTAATGGCTAGGAGAACAACAGCTACAATACCTGTAATAGAAAGGAAAGCAGAGGGGTGAGTTTTGTTACCAAAACTTAGTGAGTGAGTCCTCACCTAAAACGTCCTCTCATAGGATGTTAAGGAAACAATGCACAAAATCATACTAACATTAACAATACTAAAAATCTCACATAACCAAGTATACATATATTTCTAAAAGTTCTTTATGGTCATCATGTTATAACTTAAAAACAATTTTCTAATTTTTCTTTCATACCTGAAATCATACAAGCAATACAATATAGTAGCTCCTAGAGAAACAGTAATCTCTACTCTAGTTACGCACAATGTCTGTGGCATAACAAAACTCTAAATATAAATCTCTGTATATAAACTCTGAATATGAATTCTCTGAATATAAATTCTCTAAGTATCTCTGGTTATAAATTCTCTGACTATCTCTAGATATAAATTCTCTGAATATCTTTGGCTCGGGTTACTTGGTACCAAGGTTAACGAATTTATTGTCGTTAACATACAGCCTGTTTCTCTATAGCTACCTTCTAAATAACCAAATAAATCCATTAAAGCTATTAACCCACAACTTTTAAACATTTTTAATTTTCTGAGAGCTCTAAATTTGTCTGACTTTAACAGTCTGACCTTAGCATAACTGTGACTATGAAATCATGCCCAAAGGGTCACCCTTTATAGACATTTATGATTTCATAAACTCACAGAATATGTATCTGCTAGCTGTTTTGAGTCTCATGAAGATTCAAGCTTTAAAACCTTTTGGTTAACTCTCTTAAACCATATTTCAAACCATTAAGCTTTTCATAAAAAGAAATCTCAATATCATATTCTTAAATAGCAAGGTTTGCAATCACAATTTCATTCTCTTCTCTAAATTACATATATGGTATAAAATTACTTCATATACATAAACCAGTTCCAGAATCCATTGAAATCATCACAAAAGTCTCTAACAGTTACATAAATCATCCAATACACTTGAAATCGATTCAACAAACATGGTCCCATAAGTTTTCTCAAAATAGGTTTCATGGTCTAAAATCCACAATTCTAAACATATATTCTAACAGTAAACTTCAAATCTATGTACAGTATTATCTGAAATCAAGCAGTAAATTGTATTTTTCATGAAAATAACTCTAATCCAGAATATAGAGATGACAAGTGTGAACCCACTCACCTGGATGGGTGAACAGTGCAGAACTAACACCAACAGCACACTAGGAAGTAGAACCGACAGTAGTATCTGATATGGAAGCAATAGAACTCTAAATTAACCTCTAAAACCTTTGAATATTCAAAAATCATATCTAAAAAGGTAGAAAAATTCTCTCCTTTGAGAAGCTAAGACAATTACCTTACTAACAAGAAGAAAAGGGAGAAAATAGATAAAAACTAGGAGAATAACATACCTTGAAGCCTTAGGAACCGAAAATTGAAGTTAGAATTGAGAAAAATGGAAGGAAATGAAGTTTTGGGGGTGAGAACCATGGTTTGGGAGTGAGAACTCAAGGTTGGGGTGAGGGAATCGTGTTTTGGGGTGTGGGAATGTTCTGGACCCTGAAATAGGGTTTCTAACTCTCTGTTTACTACCTAGGCAGTCATACGACCGCCAGGGCGGTCGTAGTTATTTACATTTCTTAATTTAAAGTTACTTTAACTTTTTAAACATAAATGTAAATAAGGGAATACCCCTCATTTGGATTCAAATAAAATATTAGAAAAATCAAAATCCCAACAAATCAAAATCTAAATTCTAGGTTTTAGATCAGATCCGAAAATTTTCACAATTTTATAAACTTGTATGCTAGAAACGGGGTGTTTAAAAGTTTCAAAAAATTCATTAAAAATACTCTTTAACTTATTTTTCTCTAGGGAACAATTATCAGTACTTTTGATCCTAAGAATATGATTTTACCATATGGCCCTCCAAGGGCATGTAGGGTCCAGACTTAGAAAAATTCAGGACCCGAAATAATAGGTAAGGATAACTAACATCATTTTAGTCTGAAAAAATTTTCTAGCTTTTTTATTTAAAATTAGGGGTATTAAACTAATAATGCACCACTAGAAGTGCATTCACATTGTTCGACCATATAGTTTGACAAATAAGTCATTGGCTCCACAAATCCATAAAATTAATCTAATTCTATGACCGTTTTGACCCCAGTCCTAGGTATTAATTTCAAGCCTTCATTGCCAACTATGCATTTGTCAATTTTTTTCTAGGTTGAACTCATATTCGACCTCCAAAGGCTTGATCTTTTTGTTTTAAATTTTGAAATCCACATAAAGTTGTTCAACATAGCAAAAAGCGTAAATCGACCCTTACTTCTTCGATGCCTCCTTCTTGATTTCAAAGTATGAGCTTTTGATGCAGTGTCGAGGAACTGCTCCTACCCCATGAATCTAGTCACATTCGAGCAAAACATTGTAACTTGCTTTGGATGGGACTACAATGAACATCGTCTTTCGACTGACACTTCTCACTTTTAAATCCAGCACTACGACACCTTTGGTACCAGATGACTTCCCATTATAATAAATTACAGCTATGTTGGTTGTCACCAAATCTTTTCCATTTTTGGCAAATTTGATCAGCATGCTTTCTAGCATCAAATTGATGGCTGCTCCTGTAATGCCCCGATTTTCTGTCTGAGCGAAAATGACCAAAATGCCCCTAAGGTCATTTTCTGCCCGGAATTCGAGGATAGCCGACCCGGCAGTCCTCGAAGGGCCAACTCGATGTTTGAAGGGGATTAGATGGCTTTTGAATGGTTTCGAGAACGAAATTCTCATTTTCTAAAGTTTCGGGTCAAAATGACCAAAATACCCCTATAGCGTTTTTACGCGGAGTACAAGTGCCAATTGAGACTGGAACTTCTCCAGATGGTTTTCAATAATTTTTTTATGTATTTCATAACATCTGTTTAAGTCCCGGTGGTCCCGGGCAGTTTTTGTGCAAAAGTATGATTTTGCCCCTAAGCATAGTTTTTAAGCTTAATCGAGTGATTAAGCAAACCTAAGCAATATTAGGCTCTAATCAAAGATTAATTAATTTTCTTAATTAATCTAGAGTCAAAATAATTTATTAAAGTTAATTAGAACCTAAAATTACTTAGATTAAACCTAAACCTCTTTTTAAATTCAAGATTCCTAGTCATGGAATCTTGAATAGTATTTTCTCTCTCCAATTCCTTAAATTAAGGAATTGTGTCTACATTTATTTTTATGCATAAAATGAATTTAAATCCCTCTAATAATGTATGAGCACTCCTTAATCATGTCTTGAAATCTCTAATCACTTTCTTAGTTACCTAAACACTTACTTAGCAATTCCTAATCTTAAACCTAATCTAAGATACACCTAATTACATCATTAACCACAATTAAATAAAAGAAATCTCTCCTCCCTCTCTCATAAACCACACAGCCACTCCTCCTCCCTTATTTCCCACATGTTGAATTTATTTTCACACAATGGTCATGCTTCACCATACTTTGAGCCATGCTTGAACCCATACTCACCATACTTCAAACCATGCCTTGAATGACAATATTTAGAAGATATTTTCTCTCCCCAAAGCCATGAAAGGCTACGGCCAGCCCTCCCCCTCTATTCATCTTCATTATTTTGTTTTTCTATAAATACATTTGCAAAGGAACTTGATAGAACATTTAGATCAATTGCCAAGTTTTTGTTTTAAGAGCATTCTTGCTATTTTCTTTCAAAGTTCCAAGAGCTTTCTTCTTCATCTTCTTCATCTTTTCTTTGAGCCACCATATCATCACCACCTCAAAACACCACCCCACCACCTTAGATCATCATCTAAACACCTAAGCTTTCACCCACAAACATAAGCTCACACAAAAACCCATCCTTTCCTTTTCTTTCTCTCTTGGCCAAAACCACCTCCTAGCTTTAAAAGAAGATTTTCCTTTCATCCTCACCTCAAGGCCAAGCTTTCATCTTCAATACTTGGTAGGGAGTTGTTCTAAAATCTTTCTTTTACTCAAATATGTTTTGTTCTTGAAGAAAAATGTTGTTTCTATGTGCTTCTCTTGGTTTTTCTTTTTCGGTTTTCCTTTGTTATTTCCTTTTCATTTTTGGCCTCAAGGCCTAAGTTTACTCCTCATGATAGCTTGATGATGAGTGTCTCTAGATGATGACTTTGTGTTCATCTCAATGAGACCTCTAAAGCTTGAGTTTTTCTTTCTTCAAGTTTTACTTAAGGTACTTAGCTCACTAATAATTTCAACTTAAGAAAATAATTGTAAGGATTTCAAAAAGCCCAAAGCCTACCCTTGTCAACCTTAAAGTTGTCCGGCACGTTCTAGAGTTTACTCTAGATAGGGGTTTTGGGTACATAATAAAGAATATGGTGTAATTTCCGTTGCTTTATGGTTTCGGTTTCTTCATTTCCTTTCCTTTAAAAAGTTTTGTTTCCTTTAAATCCATTTCCTTGAGCTTGATGATGATGTTCAAAGAACCATAAAGTTTCTTTAGAACCTTGGTTCTTAAGAACTCTAGAGCTTACTTTATCTTGGTGATATTGAGTTTGGGATTGAGATGTTGATTCTTTAAAGTCTTGTATGAGCTCTAATGATATATAAAAATGGACTAGCATTCATGTTTAAATTTATGCCTTGCATAGCATATTTACTTTTCTATGTCATCACTAAGCTCTCAAGAATAAAGAAATGAACTTGCATTATGTAACGCCCCGATTTTTCTGTTAGAGTGAAAATGACCAAAATGCCCCTGAGGTCATTTTCAGCCCGAAATTCGAGGAAAGCCGGTTCGGCAGTACTCGAAGGGAAAACTCAATGTCAGAAGGGGATTAGATGGCTTGTGTACCTTCCCGGGATCGAAAATCTCGTTTTTCCGAGTTTTCGGGTCAAAATGACCAAAACGCCCCTGCGGTGTTTTACCCGTTCGCAAGTGCCGGATGAACCCGAAACTTCTCCAGATGATTCTAAAAGGCGTTTTTATGTAGACTGTAACTTTAGTTTTGGTCCTGGAGGTCCCGGGCGAAATTAGTGCAAAATTACGGTTTTGCCCCTAGTTTCGTATTTTTACGCTTAATCGCGTGATTAAGCAAATCTAAGCAATATTAGGCTCTAATCAAAAGTTAATTAATTTCATTAATTAATCTTGAGTCAAAATAATTTATTAAAGTTGATTAGAACCTAAAAGTGCTTAATTACAACTTAAAATCATATTTTAATTTCAAGACTCATAGTCATGGAATCTTGAATAGTGTTTCCTCTCTCCAATTCCTTAAATCATGGAATTGTGTCATACATTGTTTATTCATAAATGAGTTTAAAATTCTATAATGATGTATGAGCACTCCTAACCTTGTCATAAAATTCCTAATACACATGCTTAGTTACCTAAACTTAAGCTTAATTACTCCTAACCTTGTACCTAAACTAACCTACACTTAATCCTATCATTAGCACCCAATTACATGGAAGAAAAATCCTCCCCCATGCTGTCTGAATTCTGGCCGAAGCTCCTCCCTCCCCATATGCATCTCATGTTCAATTTTTCAACACTCCAAGGCCATACCTCAAGTCACATACACTATACCTTGTCATAACTTTCAATCAAGCTTGATTTTCCAAGTAAATAACTAATTAAAATAGCCCATTTTCTCCATTTATTTGTGGCTGGAAAAGTTCCAGCCATGCATTGTTTCTAAAAGCCTAATTTCATCAAAAATTGATAGGAAATTAACTCACATCAATCCATACTTTGTAGCATAGCTTCCATACTTCAAACTATGCTTCTATGACACAATCAAAGAGATATTTTCCTCTCCCTTTGTCCTCCAATGCTACGACCACTCCTCCCCCTTGGTGAGCCTCATTGTTTTGTTTTTCTATAAATAGGATGCTTGTGATAGCTTAGTTGCACTTTGAAGCATTTGCTAAGTTTAGAATTCTAGAGTTAGCTTGCTAGTTCTTTCTTTTTCTCTCAAGTTTCAAGAGAGTTCTTCCTTTCTTTTCATCTTCATCTTCATCCTCTCTTCACCTCATCATCATCTCTCAACCTTGAAACACCACCCCATAGCCTTGAACCATCATCAAACCTCTCAAACATCACACCTCAAACACAACCTCACTTGAAACACAACTCCAACCTTCTTGCTTCCTCTTGGCCGAAACCATCAAACCCCAAGGAGGAGCTCATCATCTTGTTTTTCTTTTCAAAAGTTCAAGCTTTGTGTCTTCACTCTAGGTAGGGGTGTTTGCTAAACTTGGTTTTCTTGAAAATGAGTTCTTTCTAGCTTTCTCTTGGATTTTCTTTTGAAACTTTATTGTTTTTCCTTCCTTGTGATTTCGGCCATGAGGCCTTGAGGAGAACATGATAGCTCAATGATGAGGACTCCTAGAGAATGACTATGTGTTCATCTCAAAGGAACCTCTAGAGCTTGAGTTTTTCTTTTCCTTTAACTTCATCTATACTATACTTAGCTCACATGGTTTTTCAACTTAAGAAAATTAATCTAAGGATTTCTAAAAGCCCAAGCCTACCCTTGTCAACCTTAAAGTTGGCCGGAACGTTCTAGAGATTTTCTTTAGATAGGGGTTTTGGGTATTTAATAAAGAACTTGGCTTAGTTTCGCTTTCTTGTTCTTTTGTGAGGTTTGAGGTTTTGGTATTTTTGGATCCTTGAGATTTTGTTTGGTTTTGTTTAGAAAGTTTGTTTTCTTTGAGCTTGATGATTATGTTCAAGAACCTCATAGTTCCTATGAGAACTTGGTTCAAGAACTCTAGAGCTCTCTTTGTAATGAGATATATGTTGGGTTGTTACTTTGTTAAAGTCTTGAATGAGCTCTAGCTAACCATAAAATGAACCTTGCATCATGTTTACTTTTATGCTATGCACATCATGTCAACTTTCCTTGCTATCACTAAGTATCAAGAAAATAAGTGAACCTTGCATTATCATGTTTATATTTCAAGCTATGCATTATCATGTTTATATTTCAAGTTCTCACTTAATACCAAGATAATAATGAGTTGCATTCATATTTACTTTGTGCTATCACTTTACTTTCTAATGGAACCTAAAATAAGTGCATGAGCATGTTTATTTTTATGTCATCACCTAAATGAACCTAGAGCTCAAAGACTTGCCTATTGTTGTCTCAAACAAAGGTCTAAAAATATTTATTTCCTTTGGTTCATATTTCGGCCCTAAGGGGTCTTGATGTTTCTAAGTATTGAAGACTATGTTTTATAATTTTTCCAAGCTTTTATGAGTTTAAGGAATGCATAGAACTAAGTTTTAAGAATTTAGGACCTCTTGAGACAAAGATGAATTGGTCACTGCCCTCTTAAATATTCTTATGATTTTAGATGTTAAAATTGTTTATAAATGAGTTTTGAAAGTTTTAAAAAGGTTCCAAGAGAAATTAGTATTTTATGTGCTTTAGAAATTGTGTTTTATGCCTTTATGGAGAGTGTTTGTTTCGGTTCTGCCTTGCTACTTGTTTGCCACTGTATGTCCTGTTTTAATGATGATAATATGCTTATGATTGAGTAAAAATAATGTCAAGACTCATATGTGGAAGATAAGATAAGTTAGAGACTAGAAAAGAATTAATTTGAGAGTTCTAGATCCTTTAATATTTGAATTTTCTGGATTCTATCCAGCAAGGTTTAGTAATGCTAATCATGGATGTAAATTAGTTTAAATGTGTAGGAATGCCTCATAAATGGTTTAAGACTTGATCTTGAAGCCTTAGGAACAAACCGGACTTAGAAAGGGTCACTGTTGTGACCCCTAGGTACCCATAAAGTTAGGATTATAAATTCTGCATCCTTGAGGTTTAGAGATGTTTTTGGTCATAGTGTGAGGTGAGAAATACTTAGTTATAACCTCTTAGGTACCCAAGAGATTAGGTTTGATGATTAATAACTTAGAACGTGAGTTAAGGACCTTAAGGGTCAATGCATAAGACATTAAAACGTCTTGAGTTTTTATGATGCTTAATTTATGATATATGATACATGAGTTTTTGTCTATGATAAGTTGATATGTGCTATAAAGAAGTTTTACATGATGATATGCTTGTGTATGTCCTATATGTTTTCATGGCATAAGCAAATTTGAGGAAATTCGGTCTACAGTCGTCACGCTGCCGAATTTCCATCAAGTTTGAGGAACTTAGAAAAAGGTCTTTTTGAAAATCATAAGAACTTAAATGTGACACAACACTGAGACGCCTTCTTGGGTGACACCGGTTTAGCCGAGCACCCCCAAGAAAACAAATCCGTGAGGGTATTGACATAGAGCTTGCCAAAGCGGACAATACTACTATGCACTAGTTGCTAGTAGAGCGTTTCAAAGAGAAAATGACCCTAAGAGGTGATCCTTAATTTGCCCTCTAGCCCGTACTTTAAGTCGGGATTATATATGTTATGCTTATCATAGGATAAGTAAGAACTAGTGACGACTAGTTAAGGTATGAGCTCATAACCTAGAGATGTTTTAGGGTGGCCCCATGAGATAAAAGTTAAAGTTTAAAATGTCACATGTGCTATGAAAAATCAAGAAAAGTTATACCTATCTCCTTATGCCAATGTTATAATGTTTCTTAGTTATTTCATTGATTGGTTTACTTTCATGATGCATTCATGTCATTAGTGTATTCCCTGCTTAGTCATAAAAGACGCATTGTAAAATATGACGGACTTTAGATAATTAATACTTTAGAAAATTAACTCAAACGAAGTTTACATGCATGCACACCTTTTTAGAAATAAAACCCAAGGTTCCTGAGGATGTGATGATGTCACTTAGGTAGGGATTACCCTACTGAGAGTTCTTTTAGAAGATTCTCATTCCCTCTCTCTTTTCTTCCGTCACATTTTCAGATGGCGACCTTCGTACTCTTCATCGACACCCCAACATGGGAGCTGCACCATGACCCAGCACTCGGGTCATACCATTTTGAGGGTCGCTGCACTGTCAGAGTATTTATGTTTATGGGATGACCCTTCGCGCACCCAGTACGGAGTTACCACATAGGAGGTGCATTTTGATCCGAAGCACGGATCATATCATTTTGAGGGACGATGTGCTATTCGAGTCTTCATGTACGTAGGATGTCCCTTCACGCACCCTGCACATAGCTACCACTTCTCCCCCGACGTCTCCCTACGATGATGATATGGTTTTTGAGCGTGCCCGGATGCGCAACAAGAGGATTCTCCGGACGTACACGGCAGGTTTGGCCGTCCACGACCACCCCTCAAAGGACGACTGACTCACATATATAGTGAGAGCTTTGCCCCCACTCCCTGGTTTGTGAGAGAGGGGAGTGAGGAGACTGTGACGTAGCCGAGGCTGGCTAGGAAAGCCGAGATGTGCCCCCATCGTGGAGTACATGTTCAGCCGCAGCGAGTGCCCCCTCCGGCCGAGCTTTGTCAGTGGATTGGTTTCATCCCTCCATATCCGGGCCACAGCAGTAGAAGTCTTTGGGGAGGACTAGTGCACACACTCCACATATAGTTTAGGATAAACCTTATTTTGTTATGAGGTTATCCACCTTAGGTGTACTAGGGTATGGGTGTTATTTATTATGCTTTTCTTGTGCTTTTCTATTTCAGTTGTATTTGCTTTCTTTATGTATTTACCTTATGTTGTACTAAACTACGCCCCACCTCTAGGTGGGCATATTATGATATCAATGAAGTATTTCCTACGATGTGTATATGATTGACTACTATTGTGAAGTTACTTGATGTTCATGTTTGTGCTTTCTTTTATATTTGTGTTATGCTTTGTCATTATTGTTTAAGTTATACGCGACTCTCACTTTACTTTTATATTTCAAAAAAAATTTTACCCATATTTTTCGCTAAGTATTTTAAAGAAAGAATGAGACTAAGAAGTAATAACTAATGATTAACCTAAATACGTTCTAGGAGTATTGGGTTAAAAATTAGGATGTTAAAGCTCCACTATCGATCAACACCTTATTAACCAACTTTCCTTCAATCGTTGCCTTGATGTGTAACGGGCCCAAATGAGCCTTAGTCACTTCGTCAGGCTTTTCAAAAGTTCCATCACTGCAAAAGTCTTCACAGACAAAGACACATTCATCTCCTATAATAACATCCTCATAGTCACTTCTATCTTGGCATATGTTCCTTTGATGGCATACTCTACAGGCAAAACAGAAACTACCCCAACCAAATTTGTGTTAAAAATGGTATGTAAATCATCATCAAAACTAATTTCAAAGTTATTTGCTAACAAGTCTTCCTCAGTTAGTAGGTGGTATTCTAGCACAACTCTGTCATCTTGATTAGCCTTTAATAATGGGTGGTACTCTAGGACCATCTTATCATTCAGACCAGTCTCTAAGTGTGTAGTTGGCACTTCTTGTGTCAGATGCTTCTCAGTGACCTTGGACACTTGGTCCTCAAGATTTGATGGTTTGAACTTTTGGACTTGTACAACATCCTTCAAGGGAACAAAAACCTTTGCCATTAGGAGACTTAGGTTTGCTCACTTGAGAACTGGCTCAACTTCCAGTTTTCTTTTTGTCAACCCTCTTATAGACATAAGGATTCAAACTCATCACCTTTTTCTTAGCTTTCTTTTCTTTCTTGAAGATGAAGCTTTATCATCATGGTGGATGTTCTTAACCTACTGATTCTAAACAACTTTGGCTGGAGGAATGCAAGTCTAACTTGATATGTTGTTGGCCTTGCCATCCATTATCACGGCAGTCTTCATCTTCTGATTGACTTGTCCTGTTCCAAGTTTAAGAAACTTAGGATCAAAAGGGCCAAAATTAAATTTCAACAAGCCTGCCACCTTTCTTTTCAATTCTAGGCTTTCCTTTTCCTTCTCAATAATCATTTTTATAATCTTCTGCTTCTCATATGTCACAGCTGTAGTTGGATCAAAGATAGCACTGCGCCTTGGTCAGAGAGAAACGTCTCGACCACTATTCTTCTGCTTAATCAGAAATGTCAAGAGATCTTCTCCTACATTTGGGTAAACTATTTGTTCAAAAGCTTTGAAAAAATCGAGCTCATAATCACGTCGAAACTTCTTTTCGACTTCATGTTTCGACATTCCCAATCCAACAACATTAATGTCAAGAAAAGCTGGTTTCACAAAGCTTGAGTTGACTTGAAAAAGGGTTAGTGTCCATCTTCATGGTTTTTTCTTTCCCTTCAAATGTCAAATGTCCTTCGTCAATTATTTTCTAGATCAAGTCCCTGAAACGAACACAGTTGTTAGTAGCATGTCCAGTCGATTGATGAACCTTACAAAATTTTGTCCCTTCAATTATGATATTGAGGGAATTTTCTTCCCCTCAGGAAGAACTATTTGTTTATCTTTTAAAAAAATGTTAAATATTTGATCTGCCTTGGTGATGTCAAAAGAACAAATTTTTGACGAGGGCATTTTTTCTTTATTCCTAGCAAGCCTTAGGGACTTACAAATATAGGTTAATCTTGATTTCAATTCGGCCACCTTAACTTATCACCACTACCTTCGACCTCATCATCAGACTGATTGACTTTGACATAGGCTACTTTTTCACAACGAAGTGTTTTCTTTTTCATCCTTTCTTTCTCTCTTTTTAATTATTCATTTTGACACACTTTTTCTGCCAATTGACCAAGTCTATGAATTGAAGATTCATGAGTTTCTTTCTGATGTCATAGTCTAGACTATTGATAGCCATTTTGACAACCTTAGATTCTAGCATTGGAGTAAAATATCTATTTCTAACATTCTTGAATCTAGCCAAATAGTAATCAATAGTTTCTCCCATGAAATGCCAAATAGTGAATAAATCAGTTAGGCTAACTTTAGTTTGCCTCGAAAAAATTGATTGTGAAAACTACTTTCTAATTAAGCCCATGTCAAAACAGAATTGGGTCTCAAATTTGAAAAGCATGTGAAAGCATTTCTAAGGGAAAATCGCATTTTTAAGTACTTATTTGATGTCATTTCCCCTATCTCAGTAGTATATCGAGCAATATGCTCAATTGTCGATTCCCCATTTTCTCTAGAGAACTTTGTAAACGACTTAGGAATCTTCCAACCTCTAGGCACTTTGGCCTGTTAAATATAGTATGGAAATGCAAACAAAAAGAGAGGTTGGTTGGCAAAGCCAACATTAAACCCTAATCTATTTAAGACAATTTCAACAGTGCGTGTGATGTTTTGATTTTGTTGAATATTTTGAATTTGGCGTGCATTATGATGATGATGATGATGCCCCGCTATATATTGTTGTCTAACCCTTTGAATTTCATTATTAGCGTCTTATCCTTGATGGACTAGATTGATAGTTGGGTCAACATTGTCATTTTCATTTGGAGGTGGATTATTGATTTCATCATAGGGATCATTTAGATTGTCAACCAAAGTGATGACCTGGCCATACTTCCCATTTGTCGAGCAAGTTTCTTGAATTTTGTGTTATTTGTCTCAATCAAAGGTGTTAACACTGTTGCCATTGTTGAGTTAACATATTGACAAGATTATGATGACTCTCATTAATTTGTTGACTAAACACAGTCATCGAGTTGACCGTGTCTGTAGGAATCCATGTCACGCCCATTTTGGGTATGTCAAGGAAAATTGGGCTTGTGTTTAGTTGTTGTGTAGTGGTTTGGGTTTATCAATGACAAATTCCCTACTCCGACTACAGAATGGCCCATCAGTGAAGGGCTGACAAAATCAAACTGTTGCAAATGTGTACCAAATTGTGGTAAGTTTAACATGAATGACATAGTTTGACTATGAAATAGAGGATTATATGAGTACACATTATTAAATAGACCATTATTACCAACATTTGACGGATACCCTAAGTTTGGCGGATTTTCGATGTTTGATAATGTGGAGGGTATGCATCCTGGGGGTACATATATTGGAGGAACACCATATGGAGGCCACGTCACCATGACAGAAGTATTCACATTTGTTTGTGGCATACTTTCATTTGTCTGACTAACTGGAGTCAAGACAGGCTCCAAAGTATGAGAGGGTTATTTTCTCCCTCATTTCATCCATCCTCTAATGAAGATGATACTCTTGACATGTTTCACACAATGGTGCCACTATGCAAGGGGATACACTTAGTTTTTTCCTTGTTTGACACGATTTTGTTTCTTTTCAACCAGTGTGTCCTTTCGGGCATGCCAATTTGTTTATGGCAAATTTCAACACTTATTTGTCAATAACAAATAATTAACAAACTCCTTGTTCAGGAGGCCAAATTGCTCTAAACCAGGCATAAATTGACAAACTTCAGGAGTTTGTATGACAACCTTTGCTTTTCAAGATCTCAATTCGGGGAGCAAAAAGCTACTCGTCTTGAGTTCTTCACCAAAAGAATCGAGTGTCAAATTGTTCTTTATGGAATAAGGATGGAATGTAAAGTAATTCGTGTTGTGATTGTATGAATGTAATGCTTGACAAATTAAAGAAGAAAAAGAAGAAATGTAGAATGTAAATTGATTGACAAATTGAAGATAAAATACATAAATCATAAAGAAATGTAAAAAATTTAAAGGAAATCTAATCCTAGGAAAGCAAAAGAGATGGGTTGATCAGTTAGCTCTAGACTCTATGTATTCATTGAGACGATTTAAAGTGAGTGTGTGAGTGAAAATTTCAACCATTTACAATTTGTACAAAACTAGTATTTATAGATAGCTTAGGATTTTAGCATTTTGACACTTGTCTTCTGCCTACCTTTGCATGTTGTCCACGTGGCTTTGACAGTTATTTCCTTTATCACTTGCCCTTTGTTACCACTTTGTCCCATCTTTGTCAAGCTTCTGCCAATAATTGTTGGAAACCGTTAATAATCGTCAATTGACGAATATATTCAATGGGGTCACTATACATTATCTTCAATATATTCAAAATTTTCTAAGTCTTCAAGTAACAAATCCCCACTTCGACTTGTCGAACCTTGAGCATGATAGATTGGTTTGCTTTGATCTCAAAATCTTCTAAGTCCCAAATGTCGAACTTCAACTTCGACTTGTCAAATCTCAAATAAAAGAACTGTGAATGTAGAGTTGCCAAATTGGGTACCCAAGTTGTCATAATTGACCTCTTCGGTTTTGCCATGTGGTCTGACAAATCGGAGACTTTGTCAATCTCACACAATTTTGTCAATCCTTAGACATGCCAAACCCGGCCTTAACTAATTTTTGAACTGTCAAAGTCGAACATTAGTTCGACAATTTGATACTTATATTACAACATTTTAGGCCTAATGCAACACTTTTTGAAGGCAACGCTTCAAAACCGTTGTCTTTGGTTAGTATAGGCAACGCTTTTTTGAGTATAGAGCTTTGGCAAAGGATTTTAAGGCAACGCTTAAAAAACGTTGTCTTAAAAGAATAAGACAACATGTTGAAACTGTTGCTTTATCTTGTACACACAGGTAACTATTTTTTAATCAATAGCTAACATTTTAAAAACGTTGCCATTCAATTTTTATGAGGCACCACAGTTTAACCGTTGCCTAAACTAATTGGCATCACTCTGATTGTGTTTTCCCACTAAAATTTATTTTCCCACTAAAAATTTATCAATCTCTTTTTAAAACTAAAAACTCTACCAAAAACAAATGAAAACAAACTTTAGACATCTACCTTCTATCAAATCTCTACATTTTTCATCCCTTTCATTCTTATCAAATCCCTTTCATCCCGTTCAGCCTTTCCTCCCTTGGCCTTCATAAGTTATCCACCACTACTTCGAACACCCTTTCATCCCATGAAGTGACTTCGCGGCTTCGCTGCCACTGCATGAAAGTCCGCCTTAGCCACCGCACTCTGCGCCTTGCCACTTGGTACCTGCCTCCTAGCTGAAAGGGATCCAACTTGAGCGCTCTTGATCTTGCCTGTGTTGTCAAGCACCAAAAGAAGTGCTCCTTCATCAAGTACCAAAAATGGCACCACCACCACCACTTTGTTCTTGGCTAGATCGGCGAATGCGTGAACAGGGCACTTGGCCATGGCTCGATCGACTTCATTCCATGTGACGGTAGATAAGAGGATGCTCGGACACTTCGACGAGCACGGTGGCACGCTCATAGACGATGGGCAGCGAGGCGTAGATTTGACGGTGATTGTGGATCTGGTTGTTGAGCTCGCGCTTCTGGTCCTTCACCGCATCATGCCTCTCTCTTCCGCCGCAGCTTTGTTTTGTCGTTGGAGTTCACCCCAATCTGGACCCCTATCGTTGTGTCCTCGATGTCGCTCGCTTCTATGGTGCCACTACCGTATCTCATATCTGGTTTTTCTTCATCAACCAGTTCTATTTTTGTTATTTTCATTTTCTTGCTGCTGATTGGTTGCTCTGGTGTGCAATTCTGGATATGCAATTGTTGACTGTCCGATTTTGTTGATTCTACATCTTGAAATTTTGTTGAATCTTGACTCAAACCTCTAATATGTTGTTCTCAATTTCTATTTTGTGTTAGTTAGATCTGACCTTGGATCTGTGGTGGTTGTTATTGATCTGTGGTTGCTGAAATGTTGTTGTTGTATTATTGTTTTTTATTTGCAAATATGCATTCTCGATCTGCCATTCTCATTGTTTCAAGGTTCATACGGAATTCATAAAAAAAATTTCCAATCCAAGGCTGATAGAAGAGATTGAGGGATTTCCAGAATTACTCCTCCATGAATCTGATTCTTAAATGAAATTTTTTATTTACTCAAATCCAAAGTGATGCTCACATATATATGTTATTATTGTTATTATTATTTTCACATGCTTTTTTTTGGTGGTGTTTTCTTTGTTATGATTCTGAATTCAATGATTAAGTATGCCTGTGTCCACTTTCCTTGTAAAATGTTACTAATTGCACATACGATTTGTCATTTGTGGTCTCTGGACCTAGCATTTCTTTTCGTTTAATATTAACTTTCTAGGGCCATCTGCAATTTTGCCTACTCTTTATGCTATGTATCGAAGTGATGCCCCACAATTGATACCAGTGCCAATGAAAAGCATATAGGATTAAGCCTTTGATTTATTGAGCAAAACATGACAATGGTTAGCCTTGAATTCGATGTTCTGCATAGTTAAACTGAATTTGCATTGAAAATTTTTTTTACTTGACTAGCCCCAAAAAGAAAAGGAAGTAAGAAAGATACAAACGAATAACAACTTAGCAAAAGCACAAAATATATATAAAAGAAAACTAAAAGCATCAAAATAAAAACACTAAGAAAAAGAGGGCTCTTTAAAGTGTCTAAGTATTTAACTACTACTGTTGGAAGTGGCAGGAGCTGTCCAATATTTCTTCACAGCAAATAAAAGTTTCTCCCTATCAAGAGGCCCATCTTTATGGTCCACAATTTGAGTGTCCCAATTCAAGCCATTAACTATACTCTTTACCTTTACTAATATATCAACATCATCTCGGATGATCACACTTCCTTCAGGTCTAAGAATCCTATCCATTTATAGCAGAATGGCTTCCAATTCACATATACAAGACAGGAACAGATTAATCAGGTTTTACAGGATTTGAAATTTTGAATCTACTAAACTACATCTTAGACTCAAATAGTGAAATACATTTCTAAGATCATTAGTAAGAAAAGAGTATTTACACTAGGTCATATAATAAAATTCAATAGCTGAGTATCACCATTCACCATATTATATCTGTAATTGTTTTCAAATAATGTAATATATGAGACTTTTGAGTTTGATTTAATAGCTAAAATGAATATATATACTTGTCATTGTAAAGGCTGGAAACTGAATCAGCATCAATTAAATCGTAAGTTCTAGGATGAGTAGACATTGCTTTACACCTGCAAGAGAAGTTTAGGCCATGAGCATTTTAAACTAAGAAAGATAGAACATCACAAAGCAAAAGTACAAGAGAATATTGAGTTGTGGCAAGTATGTGCAAGTAGTAACATTTTACAAGGAAAGTGGACACTGCCAAAAAAAAAAAAAGGAAAAAAAGAAGAAGAAAAATATGCGTTCCTGATCTACTTTAATATTAAATGATTATTGGATTACAGATGTGTAGGTAAGATTGAAGATGTGGCAGCTTTCAAACCCTACAACTAGAGGTCGTCACCTAGAAGGAGTCCCTGCAACAACAATATCTGCAGGTAAACCAAAGATTAATTTTTATTGGAATAATGCCTCCAATCAAAATTGGCCACTTTTAATTAATTGGACTAAGTATGATGATTTTCTGATTTCTGTTTAGTTTCCAAGCAAAAGAAAGGAAGAAAAGAAAATAACTCACTCTGTTTTTTATGTGAGAAGGAAAGAAAGAGTTTTGATTATTATTTTTTCTTCTTTTGAACTTGATATTTCTAAATGTGGCTTCAATTTTTCATTTTCATGTTGAATTTATTCGTTGGGATGGAAACTTTGCCAGAGCTGCGTGCAGTGCCTAATGATGCTTCAACTGGTAAACAACAATTTTTTTCCTTTGAGAAAACAACTATATAGCTTTGACAAAGAGCTTACTTACCACTTTGAAGATTTATACTCTAGTGCTGCTATGTCTAGTATGGTGCTAGTAGGCATGATTCCTTGTTTCCTACCATTGACAACAATTCCTTTTACTTCTATAGTTGTTGAGATGTCTGGCATCCTTGATTTTGATGAACTTTCAACATATAACATGTGAAATTATATATCCCTTTCTGGGAATAGGTTGGTAGGATATCATGTGCTTGGCTGTATTTGATTTATGACTTTATTTCATATGCAGCATGTGCAAATGGTTGAAATTGATAGTGTCCCTAACCTCTTGGCAAGCATCTTCTTTGCACTTTGCTCATGGCATTATTGGCTTCAAAGTTTAAAGTCCTACTATTAAGTGTCATATTTTCCTTGATAAAATAAGAATCGTGAAGTTGTCATTTCTGTGAAAATATTCCTGAGATCTGGTGTTGAAAGCATGCCTTGCCTTGCCTTTAAAAATCAAAGAAATAATGCATGAACTAACTTCATCTTTTTTGTTAAATTTATTTATATTTCTTCTTTTTTAGTTAATACATAAACAAAAGACAAAGATGTGCTCATTACATGCATCTTTTGAATTTATCAGGTATATTGTTAAATTGAAATGCCCTGAACTAAATTTCTTGATGTGTTCTTTACTATAGAATAAAATGTTGGAAGGTGCCATTTTTTTGGATTGTGGACAGACTTGTGGTCAGGTCATCTTGTACACAGTGAGTAGTATCATTCTGCTCAGCCTAATCAAGTTACTTGCAAATTAACTTGCTAATTATTTTTTACTGTTTCTTTCTTGATTTGGCTAACAGTAACAGATGATCCATGGTTCTTGCTTATTTTTCATTTATATGAAAAGATGTTTAGACTGTTGCTGAAAGGGTTTTAGCATTCATTATGAAGATTTTGGAAACAAATTCACGAGTTAATTGTAATTTGAAATATTATGCTCTTGTTTTGATTACTAGGTAGCTGAGTCTTTTAATGTCCATTGAAGTAGTTGGTTTCCTATGATTAAGAATTTAGTATTTCTTTACATCTTAATTTTAGTTCAAAGTGCTTGGTGAGAAATTTGAAGACTTTGGAATTAGTTTGTTTAATTGAATAACTATTTCTGGACATCCTCATTCATCTAAGCTTTTGGTAATTGGTCTTTTTCTATTTCATGGTTAAGTACTGATTTTTAAAGAAGAGATATCAGTAGAGTATTTTGTGTAAAAAATTTTAAGGTATTGATGCAAGTCTCTTCATGTAGATTTGGGGTCCCTTTTGCCATACTATGTTCATTGAAAATGGTGGCAACATCATGTTTTGGCTTGCAAATTGCAATGTCAAAATATACCTTATGAAACTTACATGAGATTGTCTATTGTTTTCTTGTGTGAAGTGTGGGCAATATTTCCATTTTTTGTCCTATGTAAGGCAAAGGTTTTTAGTTGAGGGCTAAAATATTAGAAAAAGCAACGTTTTTAATTAGTTGCCTAAAATATTAGAAAAGGCAACGTTTTTTAAAAGTTGCCTAAATAATAAGAAAAAGCAAAAGGTTAAATCGTTGCCTTTAACCGGAGAAAAGGCAACGCTTAAATAAGTGTTGCATTAAGTCCGAATAAAATGCAACGCATTTAGAGTGCAAAAACCGTTGCCTTTGATTGGCAACAAAAGCGTTGTCTTTGATTCAACAAAGGTAACGCTTTTCTTGAGGGACCGTTGTCTTTGCTTTGTCAACTGTTGCCTTAGAGAAAAGGTAATGCCAGTATAAGCAACCCCCCAAAAAACGTTGCCTTTGCTCGAAAAGTGTTGCCGTTGAGAAAAGGCAACGTTTTTTCTATGTTTAGGCAATGCTTTTGAAACATTGCCTTTGAGCTTTTTTCTTATAGTGATTAGTGAAATTTTGTGCCAACAATTGGTAATGAAAATGTTTTATTATGAAAATGTATCAAATTGAACCCTCAACAATGGCAATAGCAATGCTACAGTGATAGCAAGCACAACAATAAAAGCTGAAGATGAGTAAAGCAGAAGAAGTTCACAACGTACGGGTAAAGGTACATTATAAAATACTCCCTCAGCTTTATGATATCAATAAAAAAGTAAACAATATACATGCATATTAAAAAAATAAAAAACTTGATAAATATGAAAACTACATGAGTTGATAAAATTATTCTTATATAATTATTATTATTCATCTTAATAAATGTGTTGATTATTCAACTAATACATTTACACTAAGGGTATAAATAGAAGGAAAAAAAATTAATGTTATCTAGATAATCTAAATAGATAAATATTCTGAAATATCAAAAAACAGCATACCTTTATAAAATGGAGGGGTAATATATTTAATCAAAACTGATTTGGTAAGTGCGAGCATACGTTAACACCAATGCACTCGCTCTTATTTTTCAGCCACGTGTCTGGGTTCATCTAACATAGGTGAGCTCGAGCTCATACCAACATTACTCTCTTCATGGAAGTCTTCCGACTTGAGTCTGCCGCTTTGTCTTTTGGATAGTAGTCCAAATATATTATGCTCATTTCCCTATTTCTATTTGCTGAAATCATTTTCCACTTCATGTATTTCTTGAAATTCCATATATATAATGTAAACAAAAAAAAACGTTAATATTATTGAGTTGCCATTAAGTTGAATGCGATCGAGTTTACATAGAAAGACAATACAGATTTTTAACTCCGTGATTCTTAGTGCTGTCTTTTAACTTCTGTCTTCTTGTTAATTTCTCTAGACAAATATGTGCATGTAAAGGTAACACGCTCAAAGTTGACGTACATCCTCTGAGGCCAACTCAGTCATTGAAGAAGTATTTAATACCTCTTTGTTTTTAAATAATTATAATTAGCTAGACTCCAAAAAGAGTAGCAATAGGTACATGGAAAGATCGCGCCGAGCAAGTGAGAAAACATTAAAAAAAGAAGAAGCACGTAACCTCGTGGAAACAAACCATCAAACTAAGACAAAGCAAAACTGTTCAAAAAAGAAAATTAAGTAAACTACAACGCCATTCACCAGCTCAGCAGCCATCTTTGAACGTTTTTTCTTTTCATTTTTATGACTTTCATCCAGGAGCTGTTCTTCCATCAAGCACCGAGACAAAACTACCATAATAATATAAGCTCAAATCATGATTCAAAGATAGAGGGTAGGAGGGTCATCCGCATCATGATGAGAAGCCATGCTGCCCCCCAATCGAACACGTGCCTGAGAAGATTGCAGCACCGGCACAAAACGATAGTCCAGTCCCCAATTGAATGGTCCTTATTTTGGACATCAAACTCAGAAAATATCTTTAACGACCTGTCAACAAGTCTTTATAACAAGAATAGATAGGTAATATATCAATGTATACATCTTTTCTTGTTTTGTATAATCAATGAATGCATTAACTTATTTTTAGTATCATCACTTTCTTATAAATAGTTATAAATAGAAAGTAAAAAATCTATCTCTATATAATTTTCTAAATACACTTACTATATCTGCTTAGTTTTAAATATAATTAAAGTTTTATCACTTACCTGAGTTTGGCTAGATGATATATTTAACTCTTAGATCTGCATTTCCATGAAGTAAACGGTGAAATTAAGAATTGCAGGGTGCAGATATTTTCAAAATTGTAGAGGGTCTCCTACTTTTAATGCGCGTGTCCAGTATTTTTTTTTAAAAAAAATCTGTCAAAAACCATAACTTTTGGCTGAATTTTTTTTAATTAGAATGATGCATGTGATTTAAGTGTTAATTTTTTTAACTAAGATATTAGGCAATAAAAAGATGTGAATGAGAATTAAATTTATAATCTTCCTTAATTCATTAAAATAGGCGAGACTCTATTATAGATTGTAGGCTTTCTTGTGATTTACATGTTAATTCTTAAATAAGTAAGTCCATACTATATCATTTTAATTTATTAATATAAATTATAACCCTTACGTTATTCTAATATCATTACTTTTATTTTTTTTTTTACTCCATCAGTACCCAATCAAAAAATTTAGAGTAAACATTTTATTCCTTACATTTTAAAGTTGACATCAGTAGTTTTGAAGAAATTTTTAACATTAATTTACTCTTGGCACTGTAAAGTTTTACACAAAATTTATTTTATTTGTTTATTCGTCAAAAACATTAGTTACTTCCATTATATTACAATATACAATTACTTGGCATATTAGTGCAGCAATACTATAATTCTTATTTTCTTGTTGACTTTTGAGGGGAGACGACTTCTATCTTTTATATCAACTTAAAACGTTGATAAATTATAATAAAAGTTATTAATGATTTTAGTGAAATAATAAAATTGATTTTACAATTTAGAATATTAAGAATAAGTCCATTTTCATTTTTTTAAATAAAATTGACGTAAAAACTTTAAATGTTAAAATGTTAGAAATAATGAAGAGATTTTACTCGAAAGGTTACTAATCAAATTTGAGCAGGACGCATGCATATGGCTAGCATTCCTTTTCTCTTCTTCAATCTTCACGGTTTTGAGGCTATAAATACATGGTAGCGTACTTGATCTCCATGCAAAATCAAAATCTCTAATTACACACACCGAGCAACAAATTGTTCGCAATAATGAAGTCGATTCTTATTGCATTCTTACTTTTGGCATCCGTTATCTTCCTTCCCACTTCAACTCTAGCAGCCCAAGTAGTGAAAGGTAAGAGGGGCTTACTCCCTCCACCCCATACGAAGTCTTCACATTATTGGCTTTTTACGATAAAATTGTTTCCATGATTTGTTGCAGCCAAGCAATTAATTATTAATCTATTTATTACTTGTCTTTGTTTTGGCCATAAATCACAAAACTGAAAGCTAAAAAATTATCATGGAAGAGATGCGTACAGTCGAACTTTCCTCGTTATTATTGATTTTTTTTAACATTTGTACTTATAATAATTTGATGTATCCCATTTCTCACTCTCTTGCTTGGTTGGCGCATATGTTTGTAACTAACAGACTGTAACAAATTTGTGCTGTGAAATTTAATTTGAACATATCTAATGATATGTTGTGTATGCAGGAGTGCCACTCAATCCTAATGACCCTACAAAGCCTGCTGTTTCATGTCCCCCCGGTTCGCGTTATACAACATGCCTGAGGCCGCCGGCAGCACCACCATGTTCAAATCCATACGGACGTAATTGTCCATGATCATACATAAGATCGAAGAAGACAAAAAGTTTGGCTTTTCAGTCGAGGGGATCAAGCTCTATTTGTTACTCAATATAATTATGAATAAATTGATCTCCTAAGTTTTAAATGTTGGTGCTACCTGCGTAGCACAGTTTGTGTCTTACTGTGTATCATCCCCTACGTATTGCTTTCAAATTATGGTGGCGTGTACCTTGACTGAATTAATTGTACTTTTCTAGTTCTAGTTTTACTTAAGCTGGAATATATTGTGAAAGAAAGAGTTGCCCTTTATCACTTCTAGTTTTAATTTCTCTGTCATGGACCTGCTTCAACTCTAGCACGCAGGTCGAGAACTAAAGATAGGTAAGGGAGTACACGCTTAATTTTCTGCTCCCTTAGTTAGGGTTTGGTTTCTTTCCAAGACAGTGAAGACATAGATAATTGAGATAATTGTTGAAATTCATTATGATCAGAGAAGAGAGAGCAATAATTGAGAGAATATTAGAATGAGAAATTTTACTAATGATCAAGATGTGTGCTAATACAAGTATAAGCTTTCTTATATAGATAACAAGCATAACAAAGTACTAACTAATATCTAACTAACTAAACTAACTTCAACTAACTTCTAATTATAATCGTATCTTCTAACAACCCCCAACAAAGTTGGAAAATACGTAATTTTCGTATCTCCAACTTGGGATGAAAGTGTAATACAGGCGAAATAAAAATACAATGTAATCATATGAATAATGTAGGATAAACGCAACGGTTGTAGTGCCTAGTTTTAACTCAACATCTCCGCGGCACTTTTTGCAAACAAAAATCATCAACAATCCCAAACCGGGAATATCATCAACAAATGCTTAACTACTCAAGCAGAAGCGAAACATTCTCTAGCTTAACCATTTGGTAGAACCAATCACAAACTAGAGGTTATAGTCAAAAAGACTTTCAATAAGAGGTTTACATCATAAGATGAGCCATAGGGCTGAATCAAGGCTTAACTACCCCTTAAGGGCAGAAGTTAACACCAAATGCTTTCAAGATGATCATCAAGATTACATCAAGACAGAAGCAAGAACAAAGCCAATCAAAGGCTATATCAAAGAATTTACTCAATTGCTTAACTACCACTATAGACAAAAGCTACAAATGAAAGCCTATTCAAGGCCAAAACATTCCAAATGAAGGTTGAGCTATTATCAAGCCATGAAACTGAAATTTCTGAAAATGAACCATTACCAAACCATGAGGCTGGAATTTTTGAAATGAACCAAGCACAAACCAAAACTTAATAGAACCAGAAGATGAACCATAGTATGAAAGCTCCACAATTTCTGTGTCTGACAAAATAGCAAACAACTGGTATGCACACAAAAATAAAGGTTGCTGAGAAAGAAGCTGCAATACCAACTCTCAGGACTTGAAATATCCATCACAACAGGCTGGATTGAAATCCATGAACAAAAAAGAAACTAATCGCAAACCACAAATCTGACCAAGAGGTCCTGAATATTGAACAAGTAACAACAACATAAACTTTTACAAGATGCACTGATTGAAAATTCTTGAGTCATAGCAAACGATCTCACTAGACTAGAACCGCGAAGGAGATGAACCACGCTGGTGAACTAGCCAGAGATGCACTGGGAAACAAGTAGAACAAAGCAGAGCGGATTGGAGCTAGAGGGAATAGAGCTGATGAACCACGAGCAGAGATCTTTATGCCTCTGTGCAAGTCGCCGGAACTTGAAAGGGAAACATTTCTCTGAAACATTCTCGACAGGGTAGTGGCGGCAAGCTCGCTAGAGAAGATGAATGAGTTGAACCAGATCTGTAACGGAAGATCCAAGAACGGAACCGTACAACTGGCAAAGATCGGAAGAACCAAGAACCAAGATGAACAAGTTCTTAAGCAAGGTCGGAAGAAAAAAAGACAAGCGAACCCTAGCTCGCTGGAAACACGATGGCGGTGGCCGAAACTTGAGCTTGAAGAACAAAAAAGAAATGCAAAAAATGTTGGTAGGTCTCACTGCTATGAACGAAACAGTGTGAAAATGGATCTGTGAAAGAGGGAAGTGAGAAAGTGTTTGGTAGGTGAGAAAGAAGAGAAAAATCAAAGAAAGTAAAGGAAAATCGGAGAAAATGAATTCCTAAAACTCAGGGAAGGATAAGAGGAAGTAAGGTTAACGTGGAGAGAATGACTCTGATAATGATAAGAGAAGAGAGAGCAATAATTAATAAAAGATTACAATGAGAAATTTTACTAATGATCAAGATGTGTGCTAATAAAGTATAAGTGTAACGCCTCGATTTTCTGCTAGAATGAAAATGACCAAAAAATCTTTTTAAGTCGTTTTAATTTCAGAAAGCCGATCATTAGTCTTCGAAGGGCAAACTCAATGTTGGAAGGGGATTAAATGACTTGTGTATTTTTTTGGGATCGAAAATCTCGTTTTTCGAATTTTCGGGTCAAAATGACCAAAATGCCCCGGCGGTGTTTTACCCGTTTGCAAGTGTCGAATAAACTCGAAACTCCTCCAGATAGTTTTAAAAGGCGTTTTTATGTATTCGGTGACTTTAATTTTGGTCCCGGAGGTCCCGGGTGAAATTAGTTCAAAATTACGATTTTGCCCCTAGTTTCGTGTTTTTACGCTTAATCGCGTGATTAAGCAAACCTAAGCAATATTAGGCTCTAATCGAAGGTTAATTAATTTCCTTAATTAATCTTGAGTCAAAATAATTTATTAAAGTTGATTAGAAACCTAAAAGTGCTTAATTACAACTTGAAATCCTATTTTAAATTCAAGACTCCTAGTCCTGGAATCTTAAATAGTGTTTTCTCTCTCCAATTCCTTAAATAATGGAATTGTGTTTCCAATTGTTTACTCATAAAAATGAATTTAAATCTTCTAATGATGTATGAGCACTCCTAATCTTGTCGTAAAATCCTTAAACCTCATTCTTAGTCACCTAAACTTAAGCTTAATTATTCCTAACTTTGTACCTAAACTAATACACACTTAAACCTATCATTAACACACAATTACATGAAACAATTCCTCCTCCCTCATGCTGTCCAGGTCTGGCCGTGTACTCCTTCTCCTCCATATGTATCACATGTTCAAATTTTCAACACTCCAAGACCATGCCTCAAGTCATATACACCATACCTTGTCATATTTTTAATCAAGCTTAATTTTCCAAATAAATAACTACATGAAATAAACCATTTTTCCCCATTTATTTGTGGTTGAAAAACAACCAGCTATGCATTGCTTCTAGAAGGATTATTTCATTCAAAATTGATAGGAAATTCACTCAAATCAAGCCATGCCTTGTATCATAGCTTCCATGCTTCAAACCATGATTGAATGACAATGTGTAAGAGATATTTTCTCTTCCTTTTCCCTTCAAAAGCTACGGCCAGCCCTCCCCCTCTTTGAGCCTTCATTTGTTTTCATTTTCTATAAATACCTTGCCTAGAAACACATGCAAACACTTTAACTCATTTGCACACTTTAAGTTTTCTAAGCTTTCTTTGTGTTCTTTCTTTTTCTCTCTAAGTTTCAAGAGAGTTCTCTCTTGTTCTTCATCTTCATCTTCATCCTCTCTTTATCTCATCATCATCTCATAACCTTCAAACACCACCTCAAAGCCTTGAATCACCTCCTAACCTTCAAACACCTCAACTCAAACACAACCTCACTTGAAACACAACTCTAACCTCTTCACAACCCCTTGGCCGAATCACTACCCACACTCAAGGAGGAGTTCTTCATCTTGTTTCCTTTTCAAAGATCAAAGCTTTTAACTTCACTCTAGGTAGGAGTGTTTTCTAAACTTGATTTTCTTGAAATGAGTTTTTCTCTAGCTTTCTCTTGGATTTTTTCTTTGAAACTTTCTTTGTTTTTCTTTCCTTGATGTTTCGGCCCCTTGGCCTTGGTGAGCACATGATAGCTCAATGATGAGAGCTCCTAGATGATGACTATGTGTTCATCTCAAAGGAATCTCTAGAGCTTGAGTTTTTATTTTCTCTAAGCTTCATCTTGATTTACTAACTCAAAATGATTTTAGCTCAAAAACACCTTTACTTTCCTTGCTATTTTTGGTTTCGATTCTTCTTGCTTCCTTTCCTTTAATATTTTGGTTTTGGTTTCTTAATCTTTGAGGTTTTGTTTTGTTTTGAAAGTTTATTTACTTTGAGCTTGATGATGATGTTCAAGAACCTCATAGTTCCTTTGAGAACTTGGTTCAAAAACTCTAAAGCTCTCTTTGTGATGAGATGAGTGTTGGGTTGCTATTTGTTAAAGTCTTGTAAGAGCTCTAGACTATAATAAAATGAACCTTGCATCCATGTTTACTTTTATGCTTTACACATCATATTTACTTTCCTTGCTACCACTAAGTATCAAGATAATGAATGAACTTGCATTATCATATTTATATTTCAAGCTATGCATTATCATGTTTATGTTTCAAGTTCTCACTTAATATCAAGATAATAATGAGTTGCATCTCACGTTTATTTTATACTATCACTTTACTTTATTAAGGAACTTAAAATAAGTGCATGAGCATGTTTATTTTATGTCATCACTTAAATGAACCTAGAGCTCAAAGACTTATCCATTGTTGTCTCAAACAAAGGCTTGAAAATATTTATTTCCCTAGCTTGAGATTTCGGCCCCTAAGAGTTTAATTGTTTCCAAGTATTGAAAACTATGTTTCATAATTTTTCTAAGCTTTTATGAGTTCAAAGAATGTGTAGAACTAAGTTTTATGAATTTAGGATCTCTTGAGACAAATTTGATTTAGCTATTGCCCTCGTAAATATTTGGATGATTTTAGATGTTAAAAATGTTTATAAATGAGTTTTGAAAGTTTGAAAAAAGTTCCAAGAGAAACTAGTATTTTATGTGCTTTAAAAATTGTGTTTGATGCCTTTAAATGGAGATGTTTGTTTCGGTTCTGCCTTGCTATGTTTACCCGCTGTATGTGCTGTGTTAATGATGATAATATGATTATGTTTGAGTATAATTAATGTTAAAACTCATATGTGGAAGATAAGAGAAGTTAGTAACTAGAAAAGAATTAATTTGAGAGTTTTAGATCCCTTAATGTTTGAATTTTCTGGATTCTGTCCAGCAAGGTTTAGTAATGCTAATCATGGTTTTAAATTAGTCTAAATGTGTAGGAATGACTCATAAATGGTTTAGGACTTGATCTTGATGCCTTAGGAGCAAACCGGACTTAGAAAGGGTCACTGTTGTGACTCCTAGGTACCCGTAAAGTTAGGATTTTAGTTTCTGCATCATTGAGGTTTAGAGACGTTCTTGACCATAGTGTGAGGCAATGAATACTTAGATATGAGCCTATAGGTACTCGAGAGTTTAAGTTTTGATGATTTATAACTTAGACTGTGAGTTAAGGATCTTAAGGGTCAATGCATAAGACATTATGAAGTTGTTAATGCTATGATGTTTATATGATGCAATAATATGTTGAGATGATTATGATTCATGAGGAAATGATTGTTTAAGACATGAGGTTTATCATAGCATGAGATTTCATGAGAACATGTTGTGTGATTTTAGCTTGTGGCAGTTTGAAGGAAATTCGGTTTAACAGCTGTCATGCTGCCGAATTTCCGTCAAACCCAAAAGGGTTGAGAAATGTTTAAGAAGTACCATATGAGTTGAAAACCCTGGGTGACACCGGTTCGGCCGAGCACCCCCAGGAGATTTTTATGTGACAAAGCAATGAGAGCTTTCCTGGGTGACACCGGTTCGGCGGAGCACCCCCAAGGGAGACAAATCCGTGAGGGTATGAGTAGATGCAGCCTACCAAAGTGGACAAATTGTTGTGGCTTAATGCCTACAAAGCGTTTCAAAGAGGGTATATCCTAAGAGAGGTTATCCCTGCCCCCTACCCGTACTTGCGAGTCGGGATTATTTTATTATGTTTCGCTTATTTAGATAATAAGCAAGAGCTAGTGATGACTAGCTGAGGTATGAGCTCATAACCTAGTTATTTTAGGGTGGCCTTATTATGCTAAAGTACCATGATTGATGTCACGAAGTTGAGGAATGATCCACTTGAAAGTATATGCCCTTATGCCACATGGTTTATGTTATGTGCTTTGATGTGTTGTTGTCTATGCTCAAGTATTGACATGCATCCATGATATAATATGTTGCATTCATAACGTCAAGATGCATGCTAAAAGGAATGGACCTTGGATAATTAGTTTTGGAAAACCCTAAATTGAATCTTATATGCATGATCACTGTTTCATAATTAAACCCAAGGTTCCTGAGGATGTGAATGATGTAACCCTAGGATAGGAGACTCCTGCTGAGATTCTTTAGCAAGAATTCTCATTCCTCTCTCTTCTTTCTTTCGTCACATCTTTAGAGAGCGACGACAACGTTTGTGGTCTTCGTTGATACACCCACTTGGGAGGTTCACTATGACCCGGACCACAGGTCATATCATTTTGAGGGGCAGTGCACCGTGCGAGTCTTCGTGTTCATCGGACGCCCCTTTGCATACCTTGTACAGAGCTACTGTTTCTCCCCGATGTCACCCTACGATGATGTGATGGTTTTCGAGTGCGCCCAGACGCAAGACGAGAGGATTCTGCGGACGTATACTGGTGGCTCGATGCCTCGAGACTTCCAGGACTACGTGCCTCGATCCCCGAGTTCGGAGGACAACCCATCCGAGGACCCGCCAACGCACATGTATAGCGTGAGTTCTGCTCCTACACCTCAATTCATGCAAGGCGTGAGCGAGGAGACTGTTACATAGCCAAGGCTGGCTAGGCGAGCCGAGAGGCGCCCCTATCGAGGGGCTCACGCTTAGTCTTCACGTGTTCCCACTCCCGCTGCCCTGCGTCCACGGATTGGTTACACTCCACCGTTTCCCGGGTTCCAGTAGTTGACGTTGTAGGGGAGGCTTAGTGCATACACCCACATGTAGAGTGGATAAATCCTCTTTTGTTTTTGAGGTTATTCACTATAGGTGCACTCGGGTAGTTATGATTTATTTCTGCTTTCTTGTTTTCTGTTGTATTTCATTTTCGCTGTATTACATGCTCTGCCTGTCCTTATGAGGGTATGACTACTTATGTACTCTGATTAAGTTATTAATGAAATGTTTCCTTTGTTATCATGATTGTTGTTCTTTGAATACATGCTTTACTTTATGATTTATAATGGTTGTAACGCGTGCCTTATATTTTTGTCATTCGACTAGTCAGCTTCGCGACTCTCACTTTGCTTTATGTTTTCAAAAAAAAATTTACCCATAATTTTCGCTAAGTATTTTATTAAAATGATGAGACTAAGAAGTAATAACATAATGTTTAACCTAATGTATTCTAGAGAGTTGAGTTAAAAATTAGGGTGTTATATTTGGTATCAGAGCAGTTCGATTCTCACGGAGCCTGAGGATTGGACTGACCATGCTTTAGAAGCATGATGCGATAGTTATGTCATGTGTAGTGCTTGATAGAGATAAGCTATAGGACTAGAGAAGCATGACTCCGATTGCTTGCAAGTGCCATGGTAACTAGCCCATTTTGCATGAATATTGAGCCTGATCAACTTGATGTTCATTGTTTCGTGTGTTTAGGAACCAATGGCACCGTGACGACAGCCTAGGACTATGCTCGATGCTGACCAAGACAATGTGACTGCTGTTGCTATCCATAGAATGGTGCAAGCCATGGAGCGGATGTTTGACTGTATGGATCAACGCGAGAATGCTGCACCTGCTCCCCCTGCTGCTGAGGTGGTTGAGCAAGCCTGTTTTGGAGAGTTCCGCAAGGCGAACCCGCCGGTGTTCCGAGGGGTAATGGACCCAGACAAGGCTGATGAGTGGATCAAGGACATGGAGAAGATCTACTCTGTGGTTATCTGCTCTGAGGAGCAGAAGGTTGCGTTTGCTGCCTTCATGATGAAGTCTGATGCCGAGTTTTGGTGGAATGGCACGAAGCGACTGCTAGAAGCTTCTGGAACTCCCATTGACCGGGAGCTGTTCAAGACCTACTTCTATGAGAAGTATTTCCCCGAGTCCGTAAGGAACGCTAAGGATATAGAGTTCATGCAATTGACCTAGGGAGGGTTTACTGTTGCCCAATACACTGCTAAATTCGAGGAGCTGATCAAGTTCTCTCGGGTGTTCCAAGGGAACCCCGATGAGGTTTGGAAGTGTGTGAAATATGAGGCCGGTCTGAAGGCAGAAATGAACTACGTCGTAGCCCATATGGAGATTAGAGACTTCCCGACTCTAGTCAACAAGTGCCGGAACCTTGAAGAGGGACAGAGAAAGATGCAAGCCACGAGGGCGGAACGAGCTAAGGGGCTCGGACCTTAAGCCCCGAGGTTCAAACCGCAATACCCATCGAGGAACCATTACAACCCTTGCCAAACCAACCAGTTCCGACCGCAACAACAACAACAACCGAGAGCTCTTGCATACTAACAATCCAAGTAACACCAACGGCCACCGTTCCAACAACAAGGCCCGAGGAACTTCAACCACAACCAACCCCATGTACCGGGTGGACCCCGAAACCACAACGGAGGACCAAGTGGGGCCAAGAACAAGGCACTACAAGGAACCCCTACTGCTTACCCAGGAGCAACATCTGCTGATGTTTGTCCCCAGTGCGGGAAGAATCATAGGAACCGCCCTTGCCTCATAGGGCAAAGAGTCTGCTTCAAGTATGACAAGCCCGGCCACTATTCCAACAACTGCACCAATGGAGGACCATCAAACCAAAACCCCCGACCCCAACACCAAGGACAAGTCTTCACGCTCAACGCGGAAGACGCGCGAACGTCCAATGATCTCATTCAAGGTAAGTGCGAGCTTAACGGTAGAACCTTAACTGTGCTTTTTGATTCTGGCGCTACTCATTCTTTCATTTCACTTGCTAGTGTCGAGTCTTTGAATTTGCGAGTCTCTAAACTTCCCTTTGATCTCATTGTTTCTACTCCCACAAATCGCCCTGTTAATACTTGCAAATGTTGTTTGAACTGTCACCTTGTTGTAGAAAATAGATCTTTTATCATAGATTTGATTTGCTTACCCCTTAAAGACATAGGTATCATTCTAGGCATGGATTGGCTTCACTCTAACCGTGTATTGTTAGACTGTGGAACCCAAACCGTTGTTTTTCCTTCTCCTCCCAACCCTATTGATCAACCCTTAAGATTGTACCTAAATTCCGTAGAGGTCTTCTGTAATGGGGAGAAAACTAAGGGATATGTTCTCCTAGCCGCCTGCGATGTAGATTTTGAGCAAAACCTAGGTGAGATACCTGTGGTGAGAGACTATCCCGAGGTGTTTCCGGATGAAATACCCGAGTTCCCTCCCGAAAGAGAAGTAGAGTTTTCTATAGAGCTGGTTCCTGGAGTGGGTCCTATCTCTATAGCCTCGTATAGGATGTCACCTTTGGAGTTAGCGGAGTTGAAAACCCAATTAGAGGAGTTGTTGGAGAAGAGTTTTATAAGGCCGAGTGCTTTGCCTTGGGGCGCCCTGGTCTTATTTGTGAAGAAGAAGAATGGAAGTATGAGGATGTGCATAGATTATAGGCAGTTGAACCGAGTGACTGTGAAAAACAAGTACCCGTTGCCTAGGATTGATGATCTTATGGACCAGTTGAAAGGAGCTGTAGTGTTTTCTAAGATTGATTTGAGGTCCGGTTACCATCAGAGTAGGGTTAGAGATTCGGACATTCCTAAAACCGCCTTTTGAGTTCAATATGATGTCGTTTGGTTTGACGAATGCTCCCGCAGTTTTTATGGATTACATGAATAGGATCTTTAGACCCTATCTAGATCAGTTCGTGGTTGTGTTCATAGATGATATTCTCATTTATTCGAAAACCCACGAAGAGCATGAGCGTCATTTGAGGCTGGTTTTAGAGGTACTGAAAGAGAAGAAGTTATACACCAAGCTCTCTAAGTGTGAATTTTGGTTGGACGAGGTGAAATTCTTAGGACATGTTGTGTCAAAAGGTGGCTTAGCTGTCGACCCGAGTAAGATAGAAGCTGTGATGAATTGGGATAGACCAACCTCTGTAACCGAGATTAGAAGCTTTTTGGGTTTAGCTGGTTATTACCATAGGTTTATCAAAGGATTTTCCCAGTTAGCCCTACCCTTAACCAAGCTCACTAAGAAGAATGCCCCATTTGAGTGGAGCCCTGAGTGTGAAAAGAGTTTCCTAGAGCTTAAGGAAAAGCTCACTTCAACCCTAGTTTTGGTTTTACCTAACCCCAATGTACCCTTTGAGGTATATTATGATGCTTCTGGCAAAGGTTTAGGTTGTGTGTTGATGCAAAACAGGCAAGTGGTAGCCTATACGTCCAGACAACTCAAGCCTCACGAGGTAACCTACCCCATCCATGACCTAGAGCTAGCAGCCATCGTGTTTGCCCTTAAGATGTGGAGACACCATTTATATGGTGTAAGGTTCGAGGTTTTCTCCGATCATAAGAGTCTCAAGCACTTCTTTGATCAAAAGGAGTTGAATATGAGGCAGAGGAGATGGATGGAATTCCTCAAAGATTACGATTTCGGCTTAAGTTACCACCCCGGCAAGGCTAATGTAGTCGCCAATGCCTTGAGTCGAAAGTCATTGCGTTTATCTTGCATGATGGTTAACGAAGTTGGGTTAATAGAGAAGTTTAGGGATATGAATCTTGGGATGTCGATGACGGAAAAAGGTATCGTGATGTGTCATCTCACGGTGACCAGTGGGTTTAAGCAAAAGATTATGCTTGCCCAAAGAGAAAATGAGGACTTTATGGAGACTATAGAGGCAGTTAAGGCCAGTAAGTTGAAAGGTTTTGAGCAAGCCCCGATTAGTTGTGGAGGTTTGAGGGGCGAATCTGTGTGCCATAAGATGGCAACCTCTGAGAGAAGATCTTGGAGGAGGCCCACAAGAGCCATTTCGCCATCCATCCTGGTACCACCAAGATGTACCAAGATTTGAAGAAGATGTTTTGGTGGCCCGGATTGAAAAGGGATGTGGTCGCCTGGGTGAGTAAGTGTTTGGTCTGCCAAAAGGTCAAGATCGAACACCAAAAACCTTCGGGCATGTTGCAACCCCTATCAATCCCTGAGTGGAAGTGGGAGAGTATATCAATGGATTTCGTGACAGGACTGCCAAGGACCCAAGCTGGCCATGATACTGTATGGGTAATCGTGGACCAGCTGACCAAGTCGGCTCACTTTCTACCTATTTGAGTCACATACTCGTTGGATAAGTTGGCTCAGCTTTACATCCAAGAGATTGTAAGGTTGCATGGAGTGCCTTCAACGATAATCTCGGATCAAGATCTGCGGTTTACATCTCGTTTTTGGGGAGCCTTTCAAAAGGCGTTTGGTCCAAAGCTGTGCCTAAGCACTGCTTGCCACCCACAAATAGATGGTCAATCTGAAAGGACAATCCAAACCCTAGAGGACATGTTAAGAGCCTGTGTCTTAGATCAAAAAGAAAGTTGGGATAAGTACATGCCGTCGATCGAGTTTGCGTATAACAATAGTTATCACGCAAGCATCTGTATGGCACCGTACGAGGAGTTGTATGGAAGGAAGTGCCAATCACCCTTGTGTTGGTATGAGCCTAGAGAGCAAAGTGTCTTAGGACCTAATGTAGTGAAGGAAACGACGGAGCAAATCAAGAAGATTAAGGATAGAATCTTAACGGCTCAAAGTCGGCAGAAAAGCTACGCGGACAAAGGTGCAAGCCCTTGGAATTCCAAGAAGGTGAACATGTATTTCTAAGGATCACTCCCACTATAGGAATAGGTAGAGCCATGAAAGTCAAAAAGTTGAGTCCTCGATTTCTCGGTCCTTTTGAAATTCTTCAGAGAATCAGATCTGCAGCCTACAAAATAGCCCTGCCACCCAATCTGTCAAATCTTCATGACGTCTTTCACGTCTCTCAGTTGCGTAAATACGAGTCCGACCCTAGCCATGTCTTAGAGTCAGAACACGTACAATTAAGGGAGGACCTGACGTTCAATCTACCGCCTACGAGAATCGTGGACCAAGGCGTCAAGTAGTTGAGGAACAAGTCTGTTCCTTTGGTGAAGGTTGCGTGGGGACGTGGCAACACCGAGGAGTTCACGTGGGAACTTGAGTCCGAGATGAGGTCGAAGTACCCCGAGTTGTTCTAAGGTACGAATTTCGAGGGCGAAATTCTTTTTAAGGAGGAGAGTAATGTAACGTCCCGATTTTCTGCTAGAGTGAAAATGACCAAAATGCCCCTGAGGTCATTTTCAGCCCGAAATTTGAGGAAAGCCGATCCGGCAGTACTCGAAGGGCCAGACTCAATGTTGGAAGGGGATTAGATGACTTGTGTATCTTTACAGGATCGAAATCTCATTTTTCGAGTTTTCGGGTCAAAATGACCAAAACACCCATGCGGTGTTTTACCCGTTTGCAAGTGTCGGATAAACCTGAAACTCCTCCAGATGGTTTAAAAAGGTGTTTTTATGTAGTCGGTGACTTTAGTTTTGGTCCCGAAGGTCCCGGGCGAAATTAGTGCAAAATTACGATTTTGCCCCTAGTTTCGTGTTTTTACGCTTAATCACGTGATTAAGCAAACCTAAGCAATATTAGGCTCTAATCGAAGGTTAATTAATTTCCTTAATTAATCTTGAGTCAAAATAATTTATTAAAGTTGATTAGAAACCTAAAAGTGCTTAATTACAACTTGAAATCCTATTTTAAATTCAAGACTCCTAGTCATGGAATCTTGAATAGTGTTTTCTCTCTCCAATTCCTTAAATCATGGAATTGTGTTTCCAATTGTTTACTCACAAAAATGAATTTCAATCTTCTAATGATGTATGAGCATTCCTAATCTTGTCATAAAATCCTTAAACCTCATTCTTAGTCACCTAAACTTAAGCTTAATTATTCCTAACCTTGTACCTAAACTAATACACATTTAAACCTATCATTAACACACAATTACATGAAACAATTCCTCCTCGCCCATGCTGTCCAGGTCTGGCCGAAGCTCCATGCCCTCCATATGCATCACATGTTCAAATTTTCAACACTCCAAAGCCATACCTCAAGTTATATACACCATACCTTGTCATATTTTCAATCAAGCTTGATTTTCCAAATGAATAACTAAATGAAATAAACCATTTTTCCCCATTTATTTGTGGCTGAAAAACAACCAGCCATGCATTGCTTCTAGAAGGATTATTTCATTCAAAATTGATAGGAAATTCACTCAAATCAAGCCATGCCTTGTATCATAGCTTCCATGCTTCGAACTATGCTTGAATGACAATGTGTAAGAGATATTTTCTTTTCCTTTTCCCTCCAAAAGCTACGGCCAGCCCTCCCCCTCTTTGAGCCTTCATTTGTTTTCATTTTCTATAAATACGTTGCCTAGAAACACATGCAAACACTTTAGCTCATTTGCACACTTTTAGTTTTCTAAGCTTTCTTTGTGTTCTTTCTTTTTCTCTCTAAGTTTCAAGAGAGTTCTCTCTTGTTCTTCATCTTCATCTTCATACTCTCTTCATCTCATCTTCATCTCATAACCTTCAAACACCACCTCAAAGCCTTGAATCACCTCCTAACCTCTCAAACACCTCATCTCAAACACAACCTCACTTGAAACACACCTCCAACCTCTTCACACCCCCTTGGCCGAATCACTACCCATACTCAAGGAGGAGTTCTTCATCTTGTTTCCTTTTCAAAGATCAAAGCAAAACTTTGTTTTCTTGAAATGAGTTTTTCTCTAGCTTTCTCTTGGATTTTTTCTTTGAAACTTTCTTTGTTTTTCTTTCCTTGATGTTTCGGCCCCTTGGCCTTGGTGAGCACGTGATAGCTCACTGATAAGAGCTCCTAGATGGTGACTATGTGTTCATCTCAAAGGAACCTCTAGAGCTTGAGTTTTTCTTTTCTCTAAGCTTCATCTTGATTTACTAACTCAAAATGATTTTAGCTCAAAAACACCTTTACTTTCCTTGCTATTTTTGGTTTCAGTTCTTCTTGCCTCCTTTCCATTATTATTTCGATTTTAGTTTCTTGATCTTTGAGGTTTTGTTTTGTTTTGAAAGTTTATTTACTTTGAGCTTGATGATGATGTTCAAGAACCTTATAGTTCCTTTGAGAACTTGGTTCAAGAACTTTAAAGCTTTCTTTGTGATCAGATGAGTGTTGGGTTGCTATTTGTTAAAGTCTTGTAAGAGCTCTAGACTATCATAAAATGAACCTTGCATCCATGTTTACTTTTATGCTTTGCACATCATATTTACTTTCCTTGCTACCACTAAATATCAAGATAATGAATGAACTTGCATTATCATATTTATATTTCAAGCTATGCATTATCATGTTTATGTTTCAAGTTCTCACTTAATATCAAGATAATAATGAGTTGCATCTCATGTTTATTTTATGCTATCACTTTACTTTCTAAAGGAACCTAAAATAAGTGCATGAGCATGTTTATTTTATGTCATCACTTAAATGAACCTAGAGCTCAAAGACTTGCCCATTGTTGTCTCAAACAAAGGCTTGAAAATACTTATTTCCCTAGCTTGAGATTTCGGCCCCTAAGAGTTTAATTGTTTCCAAGTATTGAAAACTATGTTTCATAATTTTTCTAAGCTTTTATGAGTTCAAAGAATGCGTAGAACTAAGTTTTATGAATTTAGGAACCCTTGTGACAAATTTGATTTAACTACTGCCCTCATAAATATTTGGATGATTTTAGATGTTAAAAATGTTTATAAATGAGTTTTTAAAGTTTGAAAAAGGTTCCAAGAGAAACTAGTATTTTATGTGCTTTAGAAATTGTGTTTGATGCCTTTAAATAGAGATGTTTGTTTCGGTTCTACCTTGCTATGTTTAGCCACTGTATGTGTTGTGTTAATGATCATAATATGATTATGTTTGAGTATAATTAATGTTAAAACTCATATGTGGAAGATAAGAGAAGTTAGTAACTAGAAAAGAATTAATTTGAGAGTTTTAGATCCCTTAATATTTGAATTTTCTGGATTCTGTCCAGCAAGGTTTAGTAATGCTAATCATGGTTTTAAATTAGTCTAAATGTGTAGGAATGACTCAAAAATGGTTTAGGACTTGATCTTGATGCCTTAGGAGCAAACCGGACTTAGAAAGGGTCACTGTTGTGACTCCTAAGTACCCGTAAAGTTAGGATTTTAGTTTCTGCATCCTTGAGGTTTAGAGATATTCTTGACCATAGTGTGAGGCAATGAATACTTAGATATGAGCCTATAGGTACCCGAGAGTTTAAGTTTTGATGATTTATAACTTAGACTGTGAGTTAAGGACCATAAGGGTCAATGCATAAGACATTAAGAAGTTATTAATGCTATGATGTTTATATGATGCGATCATATGTTGAGATGATTATGATTCATGAGGAAATGATTGTTTAAGACATGAGGTTTATCATAGCATGAGATTTCATGAGAACATGTTGTGTGATTTTAGCTTGTGGCAGTTTGAAGGAAATTCGGTTTAACAGCTGTCATGCTGCCGAATTTCCGTCAAACCTAAAAGGGTTGATAAATGTTTAAGAAGTACCATATGAGTTGAAAACCCTGGGTGACACTGGTTCGGCCGAGCACCCCTAGGAGATTTTTATGTGACAAAGCACTGAGACGTGCTTTCCTGGGTGACACCGGTTCGGCGGAGCACCCCTAGGGGAGACAAATCCGTGAGGGTATGAGTAGATGCAGCATACCAAAGCGAACAAATTGCTGTGGCTTAATTCCCGCAAAACGTTTCAAAGAGGGTATATCCTAAGAGAGGTTATCCTCGCCTCTACCCGCATTTCTTCATAGTCGGGATTATTTTATTATGTTTCGCTTATTCAAAAAATAAGTAAGAGCTAGTGACGACTAGCTGAGGTATGAGCTCATAACCTAGTTATTTTAGGGTGGCCTTATTATGCTAAAGTACCATGATTGATGTCACGAAGTTGAGGAATGATCCACTTGAAAGTATATGCCCTTATGCCACATGGTTTATGTTATGTGCTTTGATGTGTTGTTGTATATGCTCAAGTATTGACATGCATCCATGATATAATATGTTGCATTCATAACGTCAAGATGCATGCTAAAAGGAATGGACCTTGGATAATTAGTTTTGGAAAACCCTAAATTGAATCTTATATGCATGATCACTGTTTCATAATTAAACCCAAGATTCCTGAGGATGTGAACGATGTAACCCTAGGATAGGAGACTCCTGGCGAGATTCTTTAGCAAGAATTCTCACTCCTCTCTCTGCTTTCTTCCGTCACATCTTCAGAGAGTGACGGGGACGTTCGTGGTCTTTGTTGATACACCCACTTGGGAGGTTCACTATGACCCGGACCACAGGTCATATCATTTTGAGGGGCAGTGCACCGTGCGAGTCTTCGTGTTCATCGGACACCCCTTTGCACAACCTGTACAGAGCTACCATTTTTCCCCGATGTCACCCTATGACGATGCGAGAAGAGAGGATTCTGCGGACGTATACTGGTGGCTCGATGCCTCGAGACTTCCAAGACTACGTGCCTCGATCCCCAAATTCGGAGGACAACCCATCCGAGGACCCGCCGATGTACATGTATAGCGTGAGTTCTGCTCCTACACCTCAGTTCATGTAAGGCGTGAGCGAGGAAACTGTTACACAGCTGAGGCTGGCTAGGCGAGCCGAGAGGTGCCCCTATCGAGGAGCTCACGCTCAGTCTTCACGTGTTCCTACTCCCACTGCCCTGCGTCCATGGATCGGTTACACTCCACCGTTTCCCGGGTTCCAGTAGTTGACTTTGTGGGGGAGGCATAGTGCACACATCCACATGTAGAGTGGATAAACCTTCTTTTGTGTTTTGAGGTTATTTACTATAGGTGCACTCGGGTAGTTATGATTTATTTTTGCTTTCTTGTTTTCTGTTGTATTTCATTTTCGCTGTATTACAAGCTCTGCCCGTCCCTATGAGGGTATGACTACTTATGTACTCTAATTAAGTTATTAATGAAATATTTCCTTTGTTATCATGATTGTTGTTCTTTGAATACATACTTTACTTTATGATTTATAATGGTTGTAACGCGTGCCTTATATTTTTGTCATTCGACTAGTCAGGTTCGCGACTCTCACTTTGCTTTATATTTTCAAAAAAAAAAAATTTACCCATTATTTCCGCTAAGTATTTTATTAAAATGATGAGACTAAGAAGTAATAGCCTAATGTTTAACCTAATGTATTCTAGAGAGTTGGGTTAAAAATTAGGGTGTTACAATAAGTTAACAAACTAATAAACTACTAACTAATATCTAACTACCTAAACTAACTTCAACTAACTTCTAATTACAATTACATCCTCTAACAATAATAAAGATGGAGAGATAAAAGACATTGTCTCTGTATCATGTTTAATTGTGAAGTATAGAGCATGACAACAATCTCTATATCTTATTTAAGAACACCAGGACAAGATGACAAATACGACATTATGTAATGATAGTGTTGTTAACTTGTATAATTTTCTATATTTACCAAGATGTTTTTCCATTTTCCTTGATAGTGTATTATTTGATTTTTCCTAGTTACAATAAAATGGAGGAAGTAATAGTCAATGAGTGAAATTACTTAGGGACATTATTAGAAAAATAAATAAATACTGCATTGAAATGTAAAGTTGTCTAAAAATGAACAGATATTTTGAAATGTGAAGTTGTAAGAAAATAGACATATTTTGAAAAGGGAATAGTTAGTGAGTAAAACTATATAGGGGTACTATTGGAAAAAAAATAAATATTGTATTGGAATGTGAAATTATTTAAAAGTGGATAGATATTTTTAAATGTAAAGTTAGCTGAAAATGGATAAGTATTCTAAAAGGAATGGAGTAACTTGTTTTTGCATGGCTACATTAATTAATTATCATACACTTTCATTCTTTTATTGTTTCATTTTTAAGTTTTCATGCAACGAAGAGAATTTTATGTTTAATTCACAGTTTGACACCTCTATAATTTTCATAAAAATATAACAAAAATTAAAAGCAACAATGATTAACAATTTTGATATGTTAAATAATAAATAGAACAGAGGAAGAAATTTTTTATTGAACTAAAAAAATACGTATCTATGAAATGTTGAAAAAAAAATACAACATTGAACTGAGTTCAAATTCAATAACATAATATGTATGCCGATTGTAACACCCTAAATCTTAACCCAAGACTACTAGTATGTACTTAGGTTAATCTTTAGAATATTACCTCTTGGTCTCATCTTTTACTTAGAAAATACTTAGCGGAAATATGGGTAAAATTTTTCTTTTTGGAATTATAATCAAAGTGAGAGCCACGCATGAATCTTTAAGGGGAAGCATAGCGAAACATATAAGCAAAGCATAAAGAAACACATCATATCACGGAGACATCAACTGAAACATAGATATATATATATATATATATATACTATGCCTACCCGAAAGGGCAGGACTATTCAATACATCGGGAAGCGGAATACAACTGAAATGCAATACAAGGAAATCATAAAAAAGCAAATACAAGAGAAACAACACCCATACCCATGTGCACCTAGAGTAGACAACCTCATATACAAAAGAAGGTTTGTCCTCAACTATGTGGCGTGTGTGCACTACTACTACCCCTCCTATGTCAACTCCTACTGGTCCGAGTACTGTGGGGTCGAGTCGATCCACTGACGAATCTCGGCGGGAGTGGTCGAGCGCATCATCGGGGCATGTCCACCACGGTGAGGGCGCATAGATGGCCGACGAGCCAACCTCGGCTGGACCACCATCTCCTCACTCCCAGCCCTCATCGGTGGGGGAGTGGGACTAGAGCTCCAGCTGTACATGTGTGATGGCGGGTCCTCGGATGGGTCCGTCTCCGAGTACTGGGTGCGAGGCATGTACTCCGGGTAGTCGCGTACAGCTGACGTCTCGGGCTCCATGCGGAGAATCTGCTCATCACGTGGTCTCGCTCGCTCAAAAATCCCGTTATGACGGTAAGGAGCAGTCGGGGTAAAACGGTAACTCGGGACTGGATGCGCAAAGGGTCGTCCCATGAACATAAATACTCTGACAGTGCAGCGACCCTCAAAATGGTATGACCCGAGTGCCGGGTCATGGTGCAGCTCCCATACCGGGGTGTCGATGAAGAGTACGAATGTCGCCATCTGAAGATATGACGGAAGAAAAGAGAGAGGGAATGAGAATCTTTCTAAAAGAATTCTCAGTAGGGTTATCCTTACCTAGGTGACATCGTCACATCCTCAGGAACCTTGGGTTTATTTCTAAAAAGGTGTGCATGCATATAAATTCCTTTTAAGTTATTTTTCCAAAGTGTTATTTATCCAAGGTCCATCATATTTTACAATGCGTCTTATAGCTAAGCATAAAATATACTAATGATATGAGTGCATCATAAAGGTAAACCAAACAATAGATCAACTAAGAAACATCATGACATTGGCATAAGTATAGTATATGTGATATTGTTAACTTTAACTTTCATTTCATGGGGCCACCCTAAAACATCTCTAGGTTATGAGCTCATACCTTAACTAGTCGTCACTAGTTCTTACTTATCCTATGATAAGCGTAACATATACATAATCCCGACTTAATAGTGCGGGCTAGGGGGCAATTAAGGATCACCTCTCTTAGGGTCATTTCCTCTTTGAAACGCTCTACTAGCAACTAGTGCATCGTAGTTTTGTCCGCTTTGGCAAGTTCTATGTCAATACCCTCACGGATTTGTTTTCTTGGGGGTGCTCGGCTAAACCGGTGTCACCCAAGAAGGCGTCTCAGTGTTGTGTCACATTTAAATTCTCATAAAGTGTTAATTCATAGATACATAATTATTCGTTACATACATCTTTTTCATAGCATATACATCATCACATGAAACTTTCTTCATAGTGTATACATAAAACCATAGCATATACATTATCACATAATCACACCTTAGACAATAATTCATACAAACCCCCAAGCTTATTATGTTATAAACTTATAGTATGTTATGCTTTGGTTCCTTTGAGTCTTAAACTTGTAAACTAATCGTTCTAGAATTATTCTTAACCTCTTACACAACTATAGGTTCACAGCTAATCAGTGTTACTAATTTTTATGCTCAAGGACTTATCCAAACAGCACTATGCAGATTTTGGACAGCTTATATTTGTGTGATTACGGGGTGCTAGAGATTACGGTTTAGACCCTTAAAGTCCTTAACTCACATTCTAAGTTATCGATAATCAAAACCTAGTCTCTTGGGAACCTATGAGGTTATAACTAAGTATTTCTCACCTCACAATATGGTCAAGAACATCTCTAAACCTCAAGGATGCAGAATTTGAAATCCTAACTTTACGGGTACCTAGAAGTCACAACAATGACCCTTTCTAAGTTTAGTTTGCTCCTAAGGCTTCAAGATTAAGTCCTAAACCAATTATGAGTCATTCCTACACATTTAAACTAATTTAAAACCATGATTATTAAATCTAAACCTTGCTGGACAGAATCCAGAAAATTACATAATTAAAGGATCTAGAATTCTCAAATTAATTCTTTTCTAGCTCCTAACTTATCCTATCTTTCACATATGAGTATTAACATTATTTTTACTCAAACATAGGTACATTATCACCATCAAAACAGCACATACAGTGGCAGCAAAGAGCAAGGTAGAACCAAAAATATACTTCTCCAAAAAGGCATAAAACATCATTTCTAAAGCACATAAAATACTAGTTTCTCTTGGAACTATTTTAGAACTTTCAAAACTCATTATAAAACATTTTTAACACCTAAAATCATGAGAGTATTTAAGAGGGCAGTGACCAATTTATCCTTATCTCAAGAGGTCCTAAATTCATAAACTTAGTTCTATGCATTCCTTAAACTTATGTAAGCTTGGAAAAATTATGAAACATAGTCTCAAATACTTAGAAACTTCAAGACCCTTTTGGGGCGGAAATATGAACCAAGGAAAGTACATATTGTTAGACCTTTGTTGAGACAACAATGGGCAAGTCTTTGAGCTCTAGGTTCATTTAGGTGATGACATAAAAATAAACATGCTTATGCACTTATTTTAGGTTCCATTAGAAAGTAAAGTGATAGCACAAAGTAAATATGAATGTAACTTATTATTATCTTAGTAATAAGTGAGAACTTGAAATATAAACATGATAATGCATAGCTTGAAATATAAACATGATAATGCATAGCTTGAAATATAAACATGATAATGCAAGTTCATTCATTATCTTGGTATTTAGTGATAGCAAGGAAGTAAACATGATACGCAAAGCATAAAGTAAACATGATGCAAGGTTCATTTTATGATTAACTAGAGCTCATTCAAGACTTTAACAAGATAGCAACCCAATACAATATCTCAAAGATCACAACACAACAACCGAAAGTCATACAAAAGAGAAAGAAAGTGAAACTACGTCAAGTTCTTTATTAAATACCCAAAACCCCTATCTAGAGAAAAATCTCTAGAACGTGCCGGCCAACTTTAAGGTTGACAAGGGTAGGCTTGGGCTTTTAGAAATCCTTAGATTAATTTTCTTAAGTTGGAAAACCATGTGAGCTAGATAACATATAAATGAAGTTACAAGAAAAGGAAAACTTAAGCTTTAGAGGTTTCTTTGAGATGAACACAACGTCATCATCTAGAAACTCTCATCATCAAGCTATCATGCTCATAGTAGGGCCTAGAGGCCGAAATGAATAGAAAAGGAAAAACAAAGGAAAGTTCAAAAAGAATCCAAGGGGAAACTAGAGAAAAACACTTTCTTGAGCAAAACAAAGTTTGAAAACAAATCCCTACCTTGTGATGAAGGTAAAAGCTTGGACTTGAAGATGGAAATGAGATGAGCAACACCTCCTAGGATGGTGATGATGATTCGGCCTTGATGAAAGAAAAAGGAAGGAAATGTGTTTCAAGTGAAGTTGTGTTTGAGGTGTGGTGTTTGAGAGGTTTGATGGTTAAGAGATGATGATGAGATGAAGAGAAGAAGAAGATAAAGATGAAAAGAAAGGAAGAACACTCTTGAAACTTTGAGAGAAAAAGAAAGAACTAGCAAGACAACTCTAAAACTCTAAACTTAGCAAATGCTTCAAGGTGCAACAAGGCTATCACAAGCACCCTATTTATAGAAAAACAAAGCCATGGAGCTTACAAAGGGAGGGAGTGGCCGTGTGGTCTTGGAGGGAAAAGGGAGAGGAAAATATCTCTTACACAAGGTCATTCAAGCATGGTTTGAAGTATGGAAGCTATGCTACAAAGTATGGCTTGATGTGAGTTAATTTCCTATCAAATTTTTATGAAATTAGGCTTCTAGAAACAATGCATGGCTGGAACTTTTCCAGCCACAAATAAATGGGGAAAATGGGTTGTTTTAATTATTTATTCATGTGGAAATTCAAGCTTGATTGAAAGTTATGACAAGGTATAGTGTATGTGACTTGAGGTATGGCCTTGGAGTGTTGAAAAATTGAACATGTGATGCATAATGGGGAGGGACAGCTTCGGCCAAGGCTGGATAGCAGAGTGGGGGTGAGTTTTGACCATTTAATTGTGTGTTAATGGTAGGTTTAGATGTGTATTAGCTTAGGTACAAGGTTATGAATGATTAAGCTTAAGTTTAGGTAACTAAGAATGTGATTTAGGGAGTTTATGACAAGTTTAGGAGTGCTCATACATCATTAAAGAATTTAAAATTCATTTGTGAATAAACAATGTATAACACAATTCCATGATTTAAGGAATTGGAAAGAGAAAACACTATTCAAGATTCTATGACTAGGTGTCTTGAAATTAAAATATGATTTTAGGTTGTAATTAAGCATTTTTTGGTTCTAATCAACTTTAATAAATTATTTTGACTCAAGATTAATTAAGGAAATTAATTAACCTTCGATTAGAGCCTAATATTGCTTAGGTTTGCTTAATCACGTGATTAAGCGTAAAAACACGAAACTAGGGGCAAAACCGTAATTTTGCACTAATTTTGCCCGGGACTTCAAAAATTAAAACTGAGGTTATAGAATACATAAAAACGCCTTTTAAAACCATCTGGAGAAGTTTCAGGTTCATCCGGCACTTGCAAACGGGTAAAACACCGCAGCGGCATTTTGGTCATTTTGACCTGAAAACTCGAAAAACGAGATTTTCGATCCCGGGAAGGTACACAAGTTATCCAATCCCCTTCCAAAATTGAGTTTGCCCTTCGAGTACTGCCGAACCGGCTTTCCTCGGTCAGTGAAAATGACCTCAGGGGCATTTTGGTCATTTTCACTCTAACAGAAAAATCGGGGCGTTACACCGATCTTGTATGATAGGGAGTTTTTCCTTTTAATGTGTTGAATATCAAGTCCAACCACCTCTAACTCGGCCCAAACCTACTTAACCAACAAGTTACATGAGTCGGACCAATTCAATCCACTTTTACGTGAGCTCAATTTTCAGCAACCCAGGATTGACTCGCGAGTTGTGACTAACTTTGAAGATTCTACGTTTAAACCATCCATTTGTTTTATATATCATTATGTTGTTTTATCCATTCTTTTTATATTTCATTCTTCTAATTTATTTGGGTCATCTAGGGTAATGCATTTGCAATTGATATCCCATGTTGCCAATAATGGGCTTATAACATTAGTTTTATTTTTGATAGTGATCATCCAATGTGATAAAAAAAAAAACCTTGAGGAGCAGTCGAGCCATTGCTCCAGTGGTAGACATGTGAGTCTCCTATAGTAACTGCACCCAGGTTCGACAGTAGTAGAGTTGATGTGTGACCCAAACCCCCCCCCCCCCCCAAAAGACCAAAAGAAAAAAGAAAAAACCTTAAGGAGACATCACAAAATAAATTCAAAGGACATGTCAGAAAATCAATTCTAACTTTCTAAGCAGTTAATTGTTGGTTTTAGAAATTTTTAATTGTTGGCTTCAAAGTTTAAACTAACTACTCCATTGATGGTAGACCGTCAATCTCACTCAGATCTGCCTTAAAGAATTTAACAAATCCAAGTGAGAGAATCACACAAGAACTACAATGAAGCTACTAAATTTTGAAATTTGGAGTGGAAGTTACATTGTAAAGATTCCTTCAAGATAAATTCAGATTTTTACACAAGCATAGGACTCGAATAACTGCAATCAAGCTTCTAAATTCCCCATATGATAAGATAGTGCATAAATGACCTTGAATCCTCATTGGGTTGGAACCCCTGATAATTTGGTCATGAAGGCTCTGATATCACGACAAGAAATCATTTCTTTCAAAAATTTAATCCTATGGATAGGGGTATGAAATTGGTAACAACTAAAGGAAAGAAGATGAACTCAGCAATGTATGGTTGAGAGCTAGCTTAAGGACGAGAAAGAGAAAATAGAGAGAGTACAAGACGATATGACTGAATGCACTAAGAATGTGATTAAGGGGCATCTCACTGAAATGATTATAATTGTGTTATTTATATACAACTAAACTTATCTCACTAATGAACAATAATAGAGGGTCCTAACAATAACTGATTAACTAACATCACAGGATGAATCAATCAGTTAGTTATCAAATAAAAAGAGGCACATGATGAATGATTTTATATACTCTCACGTATCGAATTAATATGCTAGTTAATTAGCTAGCTGTTAGTTATCTTAGTTGGCCAGTTGGTTTTATTCGATACTTTGTTATCATGTACAACAACTTATTAGCTAGGGTGTGCCTTCTAATCTGTTTATATAAACCCATGAATAATGCTTTTGTTCATTGATATTTTTCACTTATTCACAGTCAATACAAATTCTCTCTTCTATCGAGCTCATTGTTCTTCATCATCTTTAGTACAATATGTTTGGTCGTGAAGTAAAAATGAGGATAAATTTGCCAAGGATGAACTTGATGTGTAATTTTATTTTACACATAGAGATCATTTATGAAAATTATATTTATATTTCATTTTTATCCTCTAATGAAATATACCTTAGTGTTATATTTGTCACTATTCTAATTAACTCTATGGAGTCAACCAAAATAAACACTATAGTAGTGTGATGTCAATTTAAATAAACAATTGTTGTAGGGAAATAATGCTAGTTGCCAACTTAAATTTCAAGAATTCTTCCACGATCCATCCTAAGTCTTCCAATAATTGGAAACAAAAAAAATTGATTTAGTTTCAACGAAGCTCCATAAATTTGTTGGATGGTGTTCTTTTTATTACCCACTTGCTTGGTTTATTTCCACTAAATAGCTTAAGATATAAAAATATTCATTGTCTCTCTCTATATTTTTTTACAGCTATACTTTGGAAGTCTTCTATACAAGTCTAGGCTTTGATTATCCAAATATTTTTGTTCTAGCTAATTTCCCTCACCTAGTCACCAATTTCTCTATACTCTTTAATGGAGCCATCTGCTTGACCCATTATTTATAAATGCAGTTCAAATTGACTAGTATGGCATAAGATGTTGATACATCATAATCAAACCTTTAAATTCCACAAGATATAAATATAAAATAAGATGAAGAAAATCTGCAAAAGAAAAAAAGAAAACATATGGAATTTCATTCAATTTCTCGCCTATAGAAACAATAACAACGACTTTTTCTTTTCTTAAGGTGACAATGTAGACTTTTTTGTTGATGATAATTATATTTAAAGGAACTTATATAGGTGCTCTTAGAGCAAAATATTTGTCTAACTATGACTAGCTTGTTCACTCTTTGTTACAAAAATTTTGTCACTCACCCTTATTTTCTTAACTATTTACTTTTTTTGGTTATTAGCTGATGTGAGAAATAATGAAAGGGTTCGCATAAGAAAAATGTCTAGTTTTAAGAGTACCTAAAATTTTCTTGTTACATTATTCTTCTAATTAACACTGTTAGAATTTGATTTTTACTAAATTAAATGTTGCAAAATCATAAAAAAATGTTGCAGTTTCTTTTACCAATATTTTTGTAAACGTTTCATTTACTCTATGTCACTATAGAGCTTTAGCAACATTTTTATATATTTTTACTAACTTGTTACAATAGATGCATTTTGTAACATTTTTCAAATATTACAAAAGCACATATATATCACAATATTTTTTAAATGTTAGTAATTTCTTATTTTGCAACATATTAAAAATATTATAACATATGCTTTTTTGTGACATTTTTCAAATGTTGCACAAACACACATACATATCACACCATTTTTAAAATGTTACTAATTTCTTTGCAACATTTAAAATATGTTTCCTCTTACTCTCTTTTCACAACATTTTAAAAATATTACCAGTTTAAATGTTAAAATGTTACCATTTTAAGTGCCAGTAAGACTTAAATGAGACATGAAAACAACGAAATTGTCAATGCTATGCAGGCTAAAATGAAGGTGGATGAATCCCTCCTTCAAATTCACATGCTTCAAATCCTCATGGAATTAAATTACAAATTAGCCCCACCTGTCAAGTCAATAAAACTAAAAACGACTTGTTTGACTCGTCTTTTAATTTATGGTCTAGTCCACACATCGAATAATCATATCTATGGCAATGAAGGTACCAACATAGCAATAATAAACCATCTTTTGCGTTGATTTAATAATGTAATATCCTAATTTTAACCCAATACTCCTAGAACATATTTAGGTTAATCATTAGGTTATTACTTCTTAGTCTCATTCTTTAAAATCTTTGCTTAAAATACTTAGCAGAAAATACGGGTAAAATTTTTTTTTTGAAATATAAAAGCATAGTGAGAGTCGCGTATAATGTAAACATGCATTAACATATATTGTAAAACATGAGGATGAATCACAAAATAAAAAGGCATATAAAATCATGGAACAATCAATAACACATCAAGGAAATACTACATTAATATCATAATACGCCCACCTAAAGGCGGGACTTAATTTTGATACAACACGAAAGCAAATACAATGGAAATGAAAGTACATAGAAAGCATAAGAAATAACACCCATGCCCTAGTGCACCTAAGGTGGATAACCTCATAGCAAAAGTAGGTTTATCCTAAACTATATGTGGTGTGTGTGCACTAGGCCTTCCAAGGGATCTACTACTGCTGACCCTGAAAAGGGGGAACACAACCGATCCATGGATGGAGCAAGTCAGGCCTAGGCACACGAACGGCAGATGTAGTGGTGTGCATGCGGAGAATCCTCTCGTTGTGCGTACGTGTACGCTCGAAGACCAAATCATCGGCATACGGAGAAGTCGGGGAGAAATGATAGCTACATATAGGATGTGCAAACGGGCGTCCCATGAACATGAAGACTCTAATTGCACAACGCCCTTTAAAATGGTATGACTGCAGCTTGCGGTCATACTGGGCCTCCTATGTGGGGTTGTCGATAAACAGAATGAATGTCGGTATCCTGATATGAAGACGTGACGAAAAAGAAAGAGAGATAAAGGGGGTGAGAATCTTGATAAAGAATCTTAGTAGGGGAAACCTCCTATCCTAGTGTCATCGTCTATGTCCCCAAGAACCTCGGGTTTGTTACAAAGGGTGAGCATGCATAGAGTTCATTTTTAGGTTTTCAAAATATATTTATCCAAGGTCCATTCGATTTAGGATGAGTCTAAATGTCATGAATACAACAGATAAAGGCATGAATGCATGATAAAACCATATGAACATTAACATGAAAATCATGGTATTGGGGCACAGCATAAAGGATCATAAATCATATACGTGGCATAAAAGGAACATTACTTTCATGTAACTTCTTTCTCATATTCAAACTCTTAAGTTCTCTTTCATAAAGACCTCCTTCTTATTGTGTCCACCAAAATCCAACCAGCATGCTCGCCCCGGCGATTTTTATAATAGCCACCAAAACTCCATCTCACCTATCGCCTAGGAATGAGCTCAATCCTAACTAGTCGTCACTAGATTTAATATGGGGCAAAAGAAGGGGTAACATATCATTTGACTTATCCTAGATAAGAATAAATAAATCTCGACTCCCAGAGTGCGGGTTAAGGATCACCTAAAGACATCCCGGCTCTTGGAGTGCGGGTTAAGGTTATCTCCTTCTTCGAAATACATCTACGACACCTAGTGCATAGTAAATTTATCCGCTTTGATAGGCTGCATCTACCATACCCTCACGGTTTTGTTATCTCTTTATCGAAGTAAGAGAAATGCGTCTCGGTGTGCTATGCCAGAATGCATCATAAACACATGTTCATCAAATCATGCAATTCATCATATCATGCCACAATAACTCATAATGCATGTACATTTCTCATTCAACTTCTATAATCATGATAATCTTGAAACCACATAAACATACTCATCATGGCACATGCATCGTCACATCATACTTGAATTAATAAACTCATTGCATCAAAGGTGTCTTATGCTTTGACGCTTAAGGTCTTAGACTTGAAATCTAAGTTATCTAATATTCAATCTTAACCTCTTATGTATCTAAGGGTTCACAACTAACTATTCTCACTAATGTTCATGATTATAACCAATTCTAAACCTCAAAAGTGCAGAATCTATGTTTTGTAATTTACGGGTACCTAGGAGTCACAACTTTGACCTTTTCTAGATTCAGTCTTCTCCTAAAGTACTAGGATCAATTCCTAAACCAATTATGAGGGATTCCTACACACATATACTAATTATAAACCATGATTACTGCCTCTAAAGTTTGCTGGACAGAAACAGTATTATTTGTGTTCTAAGTATTCTAGAATTCTTATTTTAAATCTTTTCTAATTACTAGTTTTTCTTAGCTTTCACAAATTAATTCTAACATCAAATATATATGAAACCACTCATTCTAACATAATAAAATCATCATCATACAGTGAGCACAACATCAAGGCAGAACCAAAACATATATGTCATGGGATCTTATAACATCCTAATTTTTAACCCAATACTCTAGAACATATTTAGGTTAATCGTTAGGTTATTACTTCTTAGTCTCATTCATTGTGAAAATACTTAGCGGAAAATATGGGTAAATTTTTTTTGAAATATAAAATTAAAGTGAGAGCCGCATTCGACATAATCATGAACTAATCATACATTGCAACTTATAAAAAATAAACACAAAGCAAAAGAACATATAACAAATGGAACAGTCAATGACACACCAAAGGAAATACTTTCATTAATATCATAGTTACTTAAAATCATACCCTTATAGAATCGGGCTGAGCTTGCAATACAAGGAAATAACAGGAAACCAAATACAACGGAAATAGAAAGATACAAGGAAATCATGCTAAGCGACACCCATACTGTAGTGCACCTAATGTGGATAACCTCAGACAAAAGAAGATTTATCCTATTCTACGAGTGAGTGTGTGTACTAGACCTCCCCTAAAACACCTACCACTGGAACCCGGGGTATGGTGGGATGAAACCAATCCACGGACGTAGAGTGACAGGAGTAGGCATGCGTGGTGGCTGATCATGTGCTCCTCGGTAAGGGCGCATCTCGACTCGCCTAGCCAACCTCGGCTGCGTAACTGTCTCCTTGCTCTCACTTCTCACGAACTGAGGAGTGGGGGCGGAGCTCTTGCTATACATGTGAGTCGGCGGATCCTCCAAGGGGTCATCCTTCGAGCTTGGAGATCGGGGCACGTAGTCCTAGAAGTCGCGGGCAGCCGACCCTCCGGAGTACATCCGAAGAATCCTCTCGTCACGCGTCCGGGCATGCTCAAAAACCATAGCATCGTCGTAGGGAGACATGGTGGAGAAGTGGTAACTATGTACAGGGTGTGCGAAGGGACGTCCCACGAACATGAAGACGCGAACAGCACAACGTCCCTCAAAATGATATGACCCGTGCTCCGGATCAAAGTGCACCTCCCACGTCGGAGTGTTGATCAAGACCACGAATGTCGCTATCGAGCTCTGAAGATGTGACAGGAAAGAAGAGAGAAAGAAAAATGGAGTGAGAATCTTGCTAAAGAAACTCAGTAGGGATCTCCTATCTAGGGTTACATCGTTCACATCCTCAGGAACCTTGGGTTTATTATTAAAAGGTGAGCATGCATATAAATTCCTTCTTTAGGTTTATAAAACTAAGTTATCCAAGGTTCATTCCTTTTAGAATGCATCTTAATATCATGAATGCAATATATCAAAGTATGAATGCATGGTAATACTTTAAACAAACAGCTCAACAAATCATAACATCAAGAAGCATACAAGTGGCATAAAGTGGCATGTAACTTTCAAGTGGAACTTTCCTCAACATTGTGACTTAGAACATCATGCTTTAGCATTAAGGGCCACCCTAAAACATCATCTAGGTTATGAGCTTATACCTTAACTAGTCGTCACTAGTTCTTACTTATCATCTGGATAAGCGAATAACATAATAAAATCCCGACTCCTCGAGTATGGGTTAGGGGGTTAAGGATCACCTCTCTTAGGATATACCTTTTTTGAAATGCTTTACTTGCATCTAGTGCATAGCAATTTCTCCGCTTTGGTAGGCTGCATCTACTCATACCCTCATGGATTTCTCTTTCCTGGGGGTGCTCGGCCGAACCAATATCACCCAGGGTTTTCTTTTCTCATATGATTCTCAAAAATATTATCAAGTATTGATTTGATGGAAATTCAACAGCATAACAGCTGTAAACCGAATTCCTTTCAGATCTACTCTATGCCACAATAACTCATGATACATAAACTATCATATTCAATCTCTATCATCATAGCAAACTTGCATTCACATAATCATACTCATCAAAGCACATGCATCATCATATCATACTACCATCATCAAACTCAAGCATTAAAATTGTCTTAATGTCTTATGCTTTGACCCTTAGGGTCCTTTAACTTGAAATCTTAGTTGTCTACCATCACAACTTAACCTCTCGGGTACCTATTGGTTCATATCTAAGTAGTCCTCACTCAATTCTATGATCATAAACAATTTTAAAACCTCAAGAGTGCAGAATCCATATTTCACTAATTACGGGTACCTAGGAGTCACAACTTTGACCCTTTCTAGGTTCGGTTTTCTCCTATAGTACCAAGATCAATTCCTAAACCAATTATGAGTGGTTCCTATACATTTAAACTAATTATAAACCATTAATTCTAATTTTTATCCTTGCTGGACAGAATCCAGAAAATTCCATTTCTAAGGGATCTAAAAGTCTCATTTTAATTCCTTTCTTGTTATTAACTTGTCTTAACCTTTCTCAAATTAATTCTAACATCAAATATACATGAATATACTCATTTTATCGTCATCAAAACAGCATCATACAGGGAGCAAAACACTCTAACAGAATCATGGACATCATCATAATATAGTGCATAAAATTTCATTTTTAACACATAGATTGCTAGTTTTTCTTGGAACCTTTTTAGAACTTATGAAACTTACTAGGAAACATTTTATTTCATCAAAATCTTCATAAAACACATAAGGGCAGTAGCTATTTCAAATTAATCTCAAGAGGGATTTAAATCATAAAACTTTGCTCAAAACATTTCTTGAGATCATCAAAGCTTAGGAAAATCATGAAACACAAGTTTCAGCACTTGTGACTAGATGAATCTTACTCTAAGTTCATCATCATCACATGGCCGAATTCATGTGAATAAGACACACACATTTCCGAACTTTGTTTGAGATAATAATGGGCAAGTCCATGAGCTCTAAATCTCTTAAGTGATGACATAAACATAAACATGCAATGCACTTTATTTTACTCTTTATTAGGAGGTGAGAGCATAAAAATAAATATGCTATGCAAGTCCATTATTATCTTAGAGACTTAGCGAGGACATAAACATAAATATGGATATGCAAGTTCATTCTTTTATCATGAGAGTTTAGTGATGACATAAAGATAAATATGGATGCAAGTTTCTTTTATCTCAACTTAGAGCTCATGCATGACTTTTAAAGAAACATAGTCTCAACCCAAAGTTTATCTCCAACAAACAAAGTAAGCTTTAGAGTTCTTGAACCAAGGTTTCAAGGAAACCACATGGCCTTTGAACATCATCATCAAGCTTCAAGGAAATAAGCTTAAAAGAAAACATAACCATAAAGGAAAGGAAACAAGGAACCGAAATCATAAAAAGAAGGAACATATACCATGTTCTTTATTATGTACTCAAAACCCCTATCTAGAGAGAACTCTAGAACGTGCCGACCAACTTTAAGATTGACAAGGGTAGGCTTGAGCTTTTGGAAATCATTGATTATTTTTCTTTAATTTGAAAACTATGTGAGCTAAGTAGCATAGATAAAGTTCAAGAAAGGAAAAACTCAAGCTCTAGAGGTTTCTTTGAGATGAACATAGAGTCATCCTCTAGAGACACTCATCATCAAGCTATCATGATCAAAATAATGCCTTGAGTTCGAAATGACAAGAAAAGGAAAAGAAAGGAAAAGCAAGGAAAAACTTAAAAAGAATCCAAGAGAAACTTCAAGAAAATAACATTTTTGAGTAAAACAAAACTTGAGAGCAACTCCCTACCAAGTATGAAGACAAAGACTTGGTCTTTGAGATAAGAATGAAAGGAAGAACTCCTCCTAGGATGATGATGAGGCTTCGGCCTTGAAGAAAGAAAAGGAAAGGAGATGTGTTATGGATGAGTTTGTGTTTAAGAATGAGAGTTTAGGTGCTTTGATGGTGATCTAAGGTTGTGGTGTGGTAGTTTGAGGTTGTGAGGTGATGATGCAAAAAGGAGATGAAGAAGATGAAGATGAAGTTCTTGAGAACTTGAGAGAAAAAGGAAAGAACTCACCAGAATGCTAAAAGCTAAAACTTAACAAATGATCTAAAGTGTGACCAAGTTCATCCAAGCAAGGTATTTATAGAAAAACAACAACACAATAGGGTATGAAGGAAGGGTGCTGGCCGTAGCTTATGGGGGCATGGGAGGAGAGAAAATATCTCTTACAAGTGGTCATTCAAAGCATGGTTGAAGGTATGATAGGTATAGGCTCAAGCATGGCTTTCCAGCATGGTTTTTGAGGTATTTTCCTTTTAATTTTGAAATGAAATAATTCTTCTAGAAGGGAAAGGAGGGGCTGACGGTTTGGGCAGCAACGAAAGAGGGAAAATATCTTGTAAAAGTTGTCATATGAAGCATGGTGGATATGACTCAAAGTATGGTTCAAGGTAAGGCGTAAGCACAGTTATTTGAGTGCAAGAATTTACACATGTGATGGAAAATGGGGGATTGACTTTTGGCCAGCTAATGCAGTCCAAGGGGAGGGAAATTGTTTCATCTAATTGTGTGCTAATGATGTGTTTAGGTGTGTATTAGTTTAGGTGCAAGATTAGGAATTGCTAAGCTTGTATTTAGGTAGCTAAGAATGTAATTAGGAATTTCAATACTCAATTAAGGAGTGGTCATACATCATTAGAGGAATTTAAACTCATTTTATGAATAAACAATTGTGGACACAATTTCATGATTTAAGAAATTGGAGAGAGAAAATACTATTCAAGATTCCATGACTAGAAATCTTGAATTTAAAATAAGATTTAGGTTTAATCTAAGCAATTTTAGGTTTTAATTAACTTTAATAAATTATTTTGACTCTAGATTAATAAAGGAAATTAATTAATCTTCGATTAGAGCCTAATATTGCTTAGGTTTGCTTAATCATGCGATTAAGCTTAAAAACACAATGCTTAGGGGCAAAATCGTAATTTTGCACAAAAACTTCCTGGGACTATCGGGACTAAAACTGAGGTCACAGAATACATAAAAACACCTTTTAAAACCATCTGGAGAAGTTTCGGGCTCATTCGGCACTCATACCCGTGTCAAACATAACAGGGGTATTTTGGTCATTTTGATCCAAAACCTCAGAAAATGAGATTTTCAATCCCGGAAAGATTCACAAGTCAACTAATCCCTTTCAAACATTGAGTTAGCCCCTCGAGGGCTGCCGGGTCGGCTATCCTCGAGTTCTGGGCAAAAAACGACCTCAGGGGCATTTTGGTCATTTTCACTCTAACAGAAAATCGAGGTGTTACAGATCTCATGAAATCACATTTTCAAGTGCACATAAGTTACTAGTTTTTCTCTTGGAACCTTCTTAGACCCTCAAAACGCTTTTAGAAATTATTTTATTTCATTAAAATCATAAAAATACTACCAAGGCAGTAGCTAATTTATTTTGCTCATAGTTGAGATTCAAAATGTAAAAACATATTTATATCACATGCTAAGTTCATATAAGCTTAAGAAAATCCTTAAAACATAGTTTGTTGGTCCTTGTGACTAGATGCAACTCATGCTAAGCTCATCCTCATCACATGACCGAAATGCATTTATAAAAGATCTCCATTTTCCAAACTTCTCTTGAGATAAAGTGGGCAAGCCTTTGAGCTCTAGGATCTTTTAGGTGAGAACATAAATTTAAACATGATATGCACTTATTTTATCCTTCATTATAAAGTAAAGTGATAGCATATAATAAATATGAGATGCAACTTATTATTATCTTAAATATTTAAGTGATGGCTTGAAATATAAACATGATAATGCAAGTTCATTTCTTTATTCTTGGTATTTTAGTGATGACAAAGAAAAGTAAATATGCTATGCAAAGCATAAACTTAAACATGGATGCAATTTTATTTTTATTCTTTACTAGAGCTCATACAAGACTTTAAAGGAACATAAACCTCAACCCAACATATATTATAACAAGGTGAAGTGAGCTTTAGAGTTCTTTGTGTAATATCCTAATTTTTAACCCAATACTCTAGAACATATTTAGGTTAATCATTAGGTTATTACTTCTTAGTCTCACTCTTTTATTAAAATACTTAGCGGAAGATACGGGTAAATTTTTTTTTAAAATATAAAAGCAAAATGAGAACCGCGTTGATGAAATCATAACTGAACATACATTACAATTCATAAGGAATAAACACGAAATAGAAGAACACATAACAGATGAATAGTCAATAACACACCAAGGAAATACTTCATTAATATCGTAATATGCCCACCCGAAGATGGGACTTAGTTTAGTACAAGGTAATACGAATACAATGAAAAGGAAATACAATATAAATGGAAATACATGAAAGACGTGAATACAAACTCCTACCCAAGTGCACCTAAGGTGGATAACCTCATGACAAAAGAAGGTTTATCCTATCTATGAGTGAGTGAGTGCACTACATCTCCCCTAAAACAGCTACTATTGGAACCCGGGGTATGGCGGGATGAAACTGATCCATGGACGTAGTGCGGTAGGAGTAGGCACGTGTAATGGCTGATCATGTACTCTTCGACGGGGCCGTATCTTGGCTCGCTTGGCCAACCTCGGCTGCGTAACCTTCTCCTCGCTCTCTCCCCTCACGAATTGAGGGGTGGGGGCCGAGCTCTCACTGTACATGCGCGTCGGTGGATCCTCTGAGGGGTCATCCTCTGAACCAGGAGATCGGGGCATGTAGCCCTGGAAGTCATGGGCAGCCAAACCTCCGATGTACGTCCGAAGAATCCTCTCATCATGTGTCCGGGCATGCTCAAAAACCATGGCATCGTCGTAGGGAGACATGGGGGAGAAGCGGTAACTACATATAGGATGTGCGAAGGGACGCCCAACAAACATAAAGATGCAAACAGCACAGCGTCCCTCAAAATGATATGACCCGTGCTCCGGATCAAAGTGCACCTCCCAAGTCGGGGTGTCGATAAAAACCACGAACGTTGCCATCGAGCTCTGAAGATGTGACGGGAAGGAAGAGAGAAAGAAAAAGGGAGTGAGAATCTTACTAAAGAAACTCATTAGGGATCTCCTATCTAGGGTTACATTGTTTACATCTCCAGGAACCTTGGGTTTATTATTAAAAGGTGGGCATGCATATGAGTTCCTTCTTTAGGTTTATAAAACTAATTTATCCAAGGTTCGTTCCTTTTAGAATGCTTCTTAATTTCATGAATTCAATATATCAGAGCATGAATGCATGACAATACTTCAAACAAATATCTCAACAAATCATAACATCAAGAAGTGTAACGTCTCGATTTTCTGTTAGAGTGAAAATGACTAAAATGCCCCTGAGGTCATTTTCGGCCCGAAATTCGAGGAAAGCCGATTTGCCAGTACTCGAAGGGCAAACTCAATGTTATAAGGGGATTAGTTGGCTTGTGTACCTTCCCGGGATCAAAAATCTCATTTTTCGAGTATTCGGGTCAAAATGACCAAAACGCCCCTGTGGTGTCTTACCCTTTTGCAAGTGCCGGATGAACCCGAAACTTCTCCAGATGGTTTTAATAGACGTTTTTATGTATTCGGTGACTTTAGTTTTAGTCTCAGAGGTCCCGGGCGAAATTAGTGCAAAATTACGGTTTTGCCTTTAGTTTCGTGTTTTTATGCTTAATCGCGTGATTAAGCAAACCTAAACAATATTAGGCTCTAATCGAAGGTTAATTAATTTCCATAATTAATCTTGAGTTAAAATAATTTATTAAAGTTGATTAGAACCTAAAAGTGCTTAATTACAACTTGAAATCCTATTTTAAATTCAAGATTCCTAGTCATGGAATCTTAAATAGTGTTTTCTCTCTCCAATTCCTTAAATCATGGAATTGTGTTTTCAATTGTTTATTCCTAAATGAGTTTTAAACTCTCTAATGATGTATGAGCACTCCTAATCTTGTCATAAAATCCCTAAACCTCATTCTTAGTTACCTAAACTTAAGCTTAATTATTCCTAACCTTGTACCTAAGCTAACCTACACTTAAACCTATCATTAACACCCAATTACATGGAAGATTTTTTCTCTCCCCTTGGCTGCTGCAATCTGGCTGAAGCCACTCCTCCCCATTTCCATCACATGTGCAAAATTTTGACACACCAAGACCATGCTTCCAACTCATATACACCATACCTTGTCATATTTTCAATCAAGCTTGATTTTCCAAATGAATAACTAAATGAAATAAACCATTTTCCTCATTTATTTGTGGCTGAAAAACTTCCAGCCATGTCTAGCTTCTAGAAGACTAATTTCATTCAAAATTAAAGAAAAGCTCACTCAAATCACCTTACTTGAAGCCATACTTTGTATCATAACCTCCATACCTCAAACCATGCTTATATGACACCTTGTAAGAGATAATTTTCTCTTCTTTTCCCTCCCATTGCTACGGTTACTCCTACCCCTCCATGAGCTCTCATTTGTTTTCATTTTCTATAAATACCTTGCCTAGAAACACATGCAAACACTTTAGCTCATTTGCACACTTTTAGTTTTCTAAGCTTTCTTTGTGTTCTCTCTTTTTCTCTCTAAGTTCCAAGAGAGTTCTCTCTTGTTCTTCATCTCCATCTTCATCATTTCTTCATCTTATCATCATCTCACAACCTTCAAACACCACCCCATAGCCTTGAAACACCTCCTAAGCTCTCAAACACAACCTCACTCAAAACACACCTCCTTATCTTCCTCACCCCCTTGGCCGAATCATCATCAACATCCTTAGAGGAGTTGTTCATCTCTTTTTCTTTCAAAAGTTCAAGTTTTCATCTTCACTCTAGGTAGGAGTATTTTTCTAAATTTGTTTTTCTTGAAAATGAGTTTTTCTCTAACTTTCTCTTGGATTTCTTTTTGAAACTTTTCTCGTTCTTCTTTTCTTGTTTTCGGCCATGAGGCCTTGTTGGATATATGATAGCTCAATGATGAGAGCTCCTAGATGATGACCATGTGTTCATCTCAAAGGAACCTCTGGAGCTTGAGTTTTCACTTTCTCTAAGTTTCATCTTTGTTTTTTAACTCAAAATGATTTTAGCTCAAGAAAACATGTTCATCGTTTCTTGTTTTTGGTTTCAGTTTCTTTGTCTCCTTACTTTGAGATTTTGGTTCTGGTTTCCTTGTTTTTGAGGTTTTGTTTTGTTTTGGAAAGTTTGTTTCTTTTGAGCTTGATGATGATGTTCAAGAACCTCATAGTTCCTTTGAGAACTTGGTTCAAGAACTCTAAAGCTCTCTTTGTGATGAGATAAGTGTTGGGTTGTATCTCTAGAGCCTTGTAAGAGCTCTAGATGAGATTAAAATGAATATTGCATCCATATTTATGTTTATGCCTTGCACATCATATTTACTTTCCTTGCTATCACTAAGTATCAAGATAATGAATGAACATGCATTATCATATTTATGTTTCAAGCTTTGCATTATCATGTTTATATTTCAAGTCCTCACTTAAATATCAAAGATAATAATAAGTTACATCTCATGTTTATTTTATGCCTTCACTTTATTTTCTAATGAAAGCTAAAACAAGTGCATGAGCATGTTTATTTTTATGTCATCACTTAAGAGAACCTAGAGCTCAAAGACTTGGCCATTGTTGTCTCAAACAAAGGTTTCAAAATATTTATTTCTTTAGCTTGAGATTTCGGCCCCTAAGGGTTTTGTTGGTTACAAGTGTAGAAAACTATGTTTCATAATTTTTCTAAGCTTATATGAGTTCAAGGAATGTATAGAACCAAGTTTTATTAATTTAGGACCTCTTGAGATGAAATTGATTTAGCTACTGCCCTCACAAGTATTTTGTTGATTTTAGATGATAAAATGTTTATAAATGAGTTTTGAAAGTTTGAAAAAGGTTCCAAGAGAAACTAGTATTTTATGTGCCTTAGAAACTATGTTTTATGCCTTTTCATGGAGATGTATGTTTTGGTTCTGCCTTGCTATGTTTTTGTCACTGTATATGCTGTTTTGATGATGATAATATGATTATGTTTGAGTATAATTGATGCTAAAATTCATATGTGGAAGATTAGAGAAGTTAGTAACTAGAAAAGAATTAATTTGAGAGTTATAGATCCCTTAATGTTTGATTTTTATGGATTCTGTCCAGCAAGGTTTAGAAATGGTAATCATGGATTTAAATTAGTTTAAATATGTAGGAATAACTCATAAATGGTTTAGGACTTGATCTTGATGCCTTAGGAGCAAACCGGACTTAGAAAGGGTCATTGTTGTGACTCCCAGGTACCCGTAAAGTTAGGATTTTAGATTCTGGATCTTTGAGGTCTAGAGATGTTCTTGACCATAGTGTGAGGCAAGGAATACTTAGATATGAGCCTATAGGTATCCGAGAGTTTAAGTTCTGATGATCTATAACTTAGATTGTGAGTTAAGGGCCTTAAGGGTCAATGCATAAGACATTAAGAATTCGTTAATGCTGTGATGTGTATATGATGCAATGCTATGTTGAGATGTTTATAATGCATGAGGAAATGATTGTTTGAGATATGAAGTTTATCATAGCATGAGATTTAAATGAGGAATATGTTGTGTGATTAGCTTGTGGCATAAGTTTCGGTTTGAAGGAAATTCGGTTTAACAGCTGTTATGCTGCCGAATTTCCGTCAAACCTTAAAGGGTTGAAGAAATGTTTTAAAGTACCACATGAGTTGAAAACCCTGGGTGACACCGGTTTGGCCGAGCACCCCCAGGAGATTTTGATGTGACAAAGCACTGAGACGCGCTTTCCTGGGTGACACCGGTTCGGCCGAGCACCCCCAGGGAAGACAAATACATGAGGGCATGAGTAGATGCAGCCTACCAAAGCGGACAAATTGCTATGGCTTAATGCCCGCAAAGCGTTTCAAAGAGGGTATATCTTAAGAGAGGTGATCCCTGCCCCCTACTCGTACTTGCGTAGTCGGGATTATTTTATTATGTTTCACTTATTCAGATAATAAGCAAAGCTAGTGACGACTAGCTGAGGTATGAGCTTATAACCTAGTTATTTTAGAGTGGCCTTATTATGCTAAAGTACCATGATTAATGTCACGAAGTTGAGGAAAGATCCACTTGATAGTTATATGCCCTTTATGCCACTTGAGTGTTTCTTGAAGTTGTGATTCATTGAGTTATTTGATTGAGACATTGCCATGCATTCATGTTTTAATATGTTGCACTCATAACATAAAGATGCATGCTAAAAGGAATGAACCTTGGATAATTGGTTTTATAAACCCTAATTAATGAACCTTTATGTATGCACACCTTTTATAATTAAACCCAAGGTTCCTGAGGATGTGAACGATGTAACCCTAGGATAGGAGATTCCTACTGAGATTTCTTTAGCAAGAATTCTCACTCCTTTCTCTTCCTTCTCCTTCTTCCGTCACATCTTCAGAGCACGATGGCGACGTTCGTGGTCTTAGTTGACACACTTACTTGGGAGGTTCACTATGACCCGGACCACGGGTCATATCATTTTGAGGGGCAGTGCACGGTGCGAGTCTTCATGTTCATTGGACGCCCTTTCGCACATCCTGTACAGAGCTATTGTTTCCCCCCGATGTCACCTTATGACGACGCGATGGTTTTTGAGCATGCCTGGACACGAGATGAGAGACATACACTGGTGGTTTGATGCCTCGAGACTTCCAGGACTATGTACCCCGGTCTCCCAGTTCAGAGGACGACCCTTCCAAGGACCTGCCGACACATATGTATAGTGAGAGTTTTGCTCCTACCCCTCAGTTCGTGCGAGATGTGAGCGAGGAGACTGTCACGCAGCCGCTATTAGCTAGGCAAGTTGAGAGGCACCCCCATCGAGGAGCTCACGCCCAGTCATCACGTGTGCCCACTCCTACCGTCCTGCGTCCATGGATCGGTTACACTCCACCTTTCCCCTGGTTCCAGTAATAGACGTCTTAGGGGAGGCTTAGTGCACACACTCACACATAGACTGGATAAACCTGCTTTTGTTTTGAGGTTATCCATTATAGGTGCACTCGGGTAGTGATGGTTACTTTATGTTACTTTATGTTTCCCTGTTTCTGTTGTATTTCCTTTTTCGCTGTATTACAAGCTTTGCCTGTCCCTATAAGGGTATGACTACATATGTATTTCTAATTATATTATTAATGAAATGTTTCTGTTATTATGGTGGTCATTGCTCTATTGTTACTTGTTCTTAATTTCCGTGTTACTCTCTGCTTGCAAATCGTGTTTTATATTTCTGTCTTATGATTAGAATAAGAACGCAGCTCCCACTTTGTTTTATGTTTTCAAAAAAAAATTTTACCCATAATTTCCGCTAAGTATTTTAGTAAAGTGATGAGACCAAGAAGTAATAACCTAATGTTTAACCTAATATGTTCTAGAGAGTTGGATTAAAAATTAGGGTGTTACAAGAAGCATACAAGTGGCATAAAGTGGCACATATAACTTTTAAGTGGAACTTTCCTCAACTTTGTGACTTAGATCATCACGCTATAGCATTATAGGGCCACCCTAAACATCATCTAGGTTATGAGCTCATACTTTAACTAGTCGTCACTAGTTCTTACTTATCATCTGGATAAGCGAAAAACATAATAAAATTCTCGACTCCTCAAGTACAGGTTAGGGGGCTAAGGATCACCTCTCTTAGGATATGCCTTCTTTGAAATGTTTTATCGGCATTTAGCCACAGCAATTTGTCCACTTTGGTAGGCTGTACTACTCATACCCTTACGGATTTGTCTTTCCTGGGGGCGCTCGGCCGAACCGGTGTCACCCAGTCAGTGCTTTGTCACATAAAAATCTCCTGGGGGTGCTCGGCCGAACCGGTGTCACCCAAGGTTTTAATCTCATATGATTCCTCAAAAACATTCTCAAGTCCTTTTAGATTTGAGGGAAATTCGGCAGCATAACGGCTGTACACCGAATTTCCTTCAAACTAACTTTATGCCACATGTCTCACAACACATATGCATTTCTCAATCAACTTGCATAAACATGATAATCATAACAACTCAATCAAGCATTCATCATAGTTCATAAATCATCATATCATACTTGCAATATCAACTCAAAGCATCAAAGTCTCTTAATGTCTTATGCTTTAACCCTTAGGGTCCTTTAACTTGAAATCTAAATTGTCTACCATCATGACTTAAGCTCTCAGGTACCTATAGGCTCATGTCTGAGTATTCCTCACTTAGTTCCATGATCATAAACAATTCTAAACCTCAAGAGTGCAGAATCCATAATTTACACTTTACGGGTACCTAGAAGTCACAACTTTGACCTTTTCTAAGTTCGGTTTGTTCCTAAAACATCAAGATCAATTCTTAAACCAATTATGAGTAGTTCCTACACATTTAAACTAATTGTAAACCATAAATTCTAATTTTTACCCTTGCTGGACAGAATCCAGAAAATTACATCTTCTACGGGATCTAAAAGTCTCATTTTAATTCCTTTCTAGTTACTAACTTGTCTTAACTTTCTCAAATTAATTCTAACATCAAATATACATAAACATGCTCATTTTATCATCATAAAAACAGCATCATACAGTGAGTACATCAACCAAATAGAACCGAAAACATCTCCATCAAATAATGCATAGAACTTCATTTCTAAAGCATATAAATTGCTAGTTTCTCTTGGAACCCTTTTAAAACTTATAAAACATACTTAAAAACAATTTATTTCTTTAAGACCATCATAAAACCAAAGAGGGCAGTAGCTATTTTAAATTAGTCTCAAAAGGGATTTAAATCATGAAATCTAGCTCAAAACATTTCTTAAGATCATCTAGACTTAGGAAAACCATGAAACATGAGTTTTAACTCTTGTAACTAGATGAATCTCATTCTAAGATCCAACATCATCACAAGGCCGAAATCTAGGGAGTAAAAGACATGTATTTTCCAACTTTGTTTGAGATAATAATGGGTAAATCCATGAGCTCTAAATATCTTAAGTGATGGCATAAATATGAATATGCAATGCATCTTGTTTTACTCTTGATTAGGGGGTGAGAGCATAAAATAAATATGCTATGCAAATCCATTATTATCTTAGAGAGTTAGTGAGAACATAAACATAAATATGAAGATGCAAGTTCATTCTTTAATCTTGAGCATTTAGTGATGAAATAAAAATAAATATGGATGCAAGTCCTTTTTATTTTAACTTAGAGCTCATACAAGACTTTTAGAGAGAACCAAAAATCTCAACCCAACACTTATCTCATCAAACAAAGTGAGCTCTAGAGTTCTTGAACCAAGTTCTCCAAGGAACTACATGGCTCTTGAACATTATCATCAAGCTCATAGGAAGTAAACAAAACCACAAGGAAAATGGGAACTGAGGCCGAAATATAAGGAAAAGAAAACAAGAAGCCGAAAACAAACAAGAAAGGAAAAAGAGAATGAAACTATGCCATGTTCTTTATCAAGTACCCAAAACCCCTATCTAGAGTAAACTCTAGAACGTGTCGGCCAACTTTAGGGTTTACAAGGGTAGGCTTGGGCTTTTTGAAAACCTTGAAATTAATTTTTCTTAAGTTAAAAACCATGTGAGCTAAGTAACATAGATAAAGTTCAAGGAAAGGAAAACTCAAGCTTTAGAGGTTTCTTTGAGATGAACACAAATTCATCATCTAGAAATACTCATCATCAAGCTATCATGATCAAAATGAGGCCTTGAGGCCAAAATGAGAACAAAGGAAAAGCAAAGAAAACTTAAAAAGAATCCAAGAGAAACTTTAAGGAAATCTCATTTTTGAGTAAAACAAAAACTAGAGAGCAACTCCTTACCAAGTGTGAAGACAAAGGCTTGATGTTTGAGATGATGTTGAGAAGGAAAAATCTTCCTAATGTGGAGGTGTGGCTTCGGCCTTGTGGGAGGAAAAGGAAAGGAAATGTGTTCTTGGTGGGTTTGTGTTTAAGGTTGAGTGTTTGAGTGTTTAGAGGATGATTCAAGGTGGAGGTTTGAAGTTGTGAGGTGAGGATGTAAAGAGGAGATGAAGAAGATGAAGAGGAAAAAGGAAAGCTTCTTGAAACTTAGAGAGAAAAGGAAAGAACTCACAAAATGCTAAAATGCTCAAACTTACCAAAGGATCAAAAGTAACACAAGTTCCTCTAAGGCACCTATTTATACAAAACAAAACAATGAAGGCTCACCAAGGGGAAGGGTTGGCCGTAGCATAGAAGGCATAGGAGAAGAGAAAATATCCCTTACAACTTGTCATTCAAAGCATGGTTGATGGTATGACAAGCATGGTGCAAAGTATGGTCTAAGCATGGCTTGGTGTGGACTTGAAATTGCATTTGAATTTCAAAAATTTGAGGCATGGAGGGGGAAGTGGCCATGCACTTCTAGAAGAGATGAGGAGAGGTTTCTTTTGTTTAATGATAGTTTAGAGATGTGTTTAGGTGTGTATTAGTTTAGGTGCAAGGTTAGGAATTGCTAAGCATAAGTTTAGGTAACTAAGGATGTGATTAGAAATTTTATGACATGATTAAGGAGTGCTCATACATCATTAGAGGATTTTAAATTCATTTTATGAATAAACAATGTGGACACAATTCCATGATTTAAGGAATTGGAGAGAGAAAATACTATTCAAGATTCCATGACTAGGAATCTTGAATTTAAAATGAGTTTTTAGTTTAATCTAAGTAATTTTAGGTTCTAATTAATTTTAATAAATTATTTTGACTCTATATTAATTATGGAAATTAATTAATCTTCGATTAAAGCCTAATATTGCTTAGGTTTGTTTAATCACGCGATTAAGCTCAAAAACACTAAATTAGGGGCAAAATCATAATTTTGCACAAAAATTGCCCGGGACCACCGAAACTAAAACTGAGGTCACAGAATAGATAAAAACGCCGTTTAAAACCATCTGGAGAAGTTTTGGGCCCATCCGGTGCTCATACCCGTGTTAAACACAACAGGGGTATTTTGGTCATTTTGACCTGAAATATCAGAAAACGAGCTTTTCGCTCTCGGAAAGGTTCACAAGTCAACTAACCCCTTTCAAACATTGAGTTTACCCCTCAAGGACTGCTGAGTCGGCCATCCTCGAGTTCCGAGCCGAAAATTACCTCAGGGGCATTTCGGTCATTTTTACTCTAATAGAAAATTGAGACGTTACACTTTGTCCCAAGGTTTCAAAGAAACCTTATGGTTTGAACACCATCATCAAGCTCAAGGGAAAGGGATCAAAAGATCAAAACACATAACACCACTATTTTTAAAACCAAAGTCAAGATAAGGAAAAGGAAGAAAAGAACCGAAAATAAAAAGGAGAAAGGAAAGGAAATCCGAAAACTTGAGCAAGGAAAAACAAAGGAAAACTAAAATGTTTCAAGAGTCAAAACCAAGTTTCAAGTTTTAGAGGTTTCTCAAATGAGACTCTCAAGACCATTATCTTGAAACCTCATCATCAAGCTCAAGATTTTTCCTTTCAAAAAGCAAGTCTCATAACCAAAAACAAAAGAGAGAAAAGAGTTGGAAACAAGAGGAAACTAGCATTTTCATATCAAAAACAACTTCATAAAAGGAAAAGCCTTTGAAAACAAAACCCCTACCAAGTGTGAAGATGAAAGCTTGGTTCTTTGAAGTGAGAATGAGATGAAAACTCCTCCCAAGGTGGAGATGAAGATTCAGCCAAGTTAAGAGGAAAGGAAAGGAATGTGTTTTGTGTGAGCTTTGTGTTTGAGGAAGGAAGCTTTGGTGTTTAGATGATGACCTATGGCGGTGGTGTGGTGGTTTGAGGTTGTGAAAAATGGTTCTTTGAAGAAGATGAGATGCAAAGAACTCAAGAGTTCTTTGAGAGAAAAGAAAGGAAACAAGATAAGCTTTCAAGACAACAACTTAGCAAATGTGTAAAAATGGAACCAAGTTCTTCTAATACATGTATTTATAGGAAAACAAAACATATGGAGGGTGAAAGGAAGGGTGCTGGCCATGAACTTCATTAGCCATGGGGGATAGAAAAATATCTCTTTACTTGGTCATTCAAAGCATGGTTGAAAGCATGGCCAAGTATGGTGCAAGGTAAGGTGCAAAGTATGGTGTTAAGCATGGCCTTTGAGTGCAAGAATTTCAACATGTGAAGAATATGGAGGAGAGGTGGCCGGTTGCTTGTCATGTCATGGGAGAGAGATTTGTCTCATTTAATTGTGGCTTAGGGGTGTGTTTAGGTGTATCTTTGATTCAGCTCAAAATTAAGGATTTGTGACTAAGTGTTTAAGTAATTAAGTAGGTAATTAGGGCCATGTAAGACTAGATTAGGAGATGGTCTTGCTAGATTAATGAAGTTAATTCTCATTAACTTAGAATCCAATGCCAACATACTTCCTTGATTTAGGGGAATAGGTAAGAGAAAACATTATTCCTAGATTCCTTTCTTAAATAATTAAGACTGGAAAATGATTTTGAGTTCCCTTAAGTAATTTTAGGTTCTAATTAACTTTAATAAATTATTTTGACTCAAGATTAATTAGAGAAATTAATTAATCTTTGATTAGAGCCTAATATTGCTTAGGTTTGCTTAATTACATCATTAAGCTCAAAAACACTATGCTTAGGGGCAAAACGAGATTTTCGTTTCCGAAACCATTCAAAAGCCATCTAACCCCTTCAAGCATTGAGTTGGCCCTTCAAGGACTGTCGGGTCGGCTATCCTTGAATTCCGGGCAGAAAATGACCTTAGGGGCATTTTGGTCATTTTTGCTCAGACAGAAAAATCGGGGTGTTACATTACTCCCCTTCTTAAAAGAATTTCGCCCTCAAAATTCGTTACATTTACAAAAGGGATTACGAGGTTCCTACATCATCATATGCTACAACAAAAAATCCTTCGACCTAGAGGCCTTTTGCCTTGTCAAGCTTTTTCTTCAGTGCCATAAGGATGACCTTATTGGCGGCTTCAGCTAGGCCATTCATTTGTGGATGTTCTATAAAATAAAAAATATGCTTGATTTGAAAATTCTCACAGAGTTCCTTCAGTCTTCGGTTTGTGAATTGTGTGCCGTTGTCAGTGATCAATTCTTTGGGAAGTCCAAATCTGCATATAATTCTTCTCCAGATAAATTTTCTGATCTTCTCTGCGGTAATTGTTGTGAGAGGTTCTGCTTCGATCCACTTGGTTAAATAGTCAATAGCCACCACTAAATATCTGAGCTGTCCTGGTGCCAGGGGGAAAAGACCGAGCAGGTCGACTAGCTTCCGAGAAATGTAGTGGTTATGGGTGTCTTTGAGAAACTTCTGAGAATCTCTGGCATTTGTCGCATTTGCGTATGAAGTGTGTGTAGTTAGTTTTCATAGTGATCCAGAAGTACCCTGCCCGAAGTATTTTGGCAGCCAGAGCTCGACCTCTGATGTGGTTTCCGCATACCCCTTCATGTACCTCGGCCATTACATTGTTGACTTCTTGGGGGTCGAGGCATTTCAGGAGGGGGAGGGAATATCCTCGCCTAAAAAGTAGTCCTCCACATAACGTGTAGTAGCTTGCTTGTCGCTTGAACTTTTTATCATCGGGTACTGAGTTTGGGATTTCTCCTGATGTTAAGTAGTTGAGGAGTGGAGTTCGCCAATCTTGGCTTCCAATCTCAGTGTTGCAACTTTCGGATTGAGGGCAGCTCAGGTTTTGAAGTTTCACTTGGATTACTGACTTGTTATTCTGTGGTTTGCTGGTGCTGGCAAGTTTAGAGAGGATGTCGGCCCTGGTGTTGTGCTCTCTTGGTATGTGAGTTACTTCACAGGAGTCGAAGTGTCGTATCAAGTTTTTCACCAGTGCTAGATATTTTCCAAGAGAGGGTCTCTGGCAATGAAAGTACTTAACTTGGCCAACGACTAGCTGGGAATCAACTTTTACTTCGAGTTTTTGGACTCCGACTTCTTGAGCGAGCTTAAGGCCTGCAATTAGGGCTTCATATTCGGCTTGATTGTTACTGGCCTGGAACTAGAACTAGAGAGATTGTTCTATTAAGATTCCTTCTCCATTTTCTAGCGTGATTCCAGCTCCGCTTCCTTTGTCATTGGCAGCTCCATCAACATGTAGTATCCAGGAACCAAGTTCTTGTTGGGAAGTTTGTGAGAGTTCGGACACAAAGTCGGCAAGGGCCTGTGCTTTGATTGGGCCTCTAGGTTGGTATTCCAAGCTGTGTTCTGAAAGTTCAACGGACCATGAGATCATTCTCCCAGCTAATTCAGGCTTAATCAGTATTTGCCTGATGGTTTGTTCTGTGCATACAACAATGTGGTGGCTTTGAAAGTATAGTCTCAATTTTCTGGCCGATACCACTATTGCATATGCTAGCTTTTCGAGTTTTTGGCACCTCTGCTTGGGACCTTGGAGTGTTTTGCTAACGAAATAAACAAGTTGTTGTATCTTGTCTCTTTTTGTGACGAGGACCAAGCTCATGGCATGTTCGGTCACAGAGAGATAAAGAAAAAGGATTTCTCCAAAGTGAGGCTTAGTGGGCACGGGGGGTGTTGAGAGAAGTAACTTTAATTTAGTGAAGGTCTTTTCACAATCTTCTGACCAAACGAAGGGTGCCTGCTCTCTTAGTGTTTTGAAGGATGGGGCTGCTATGCTTTCTTAGCCAATCTTTAGAGGAAACGAGATAGGGCTGCGAGGCGACTAGTCAGTTGCTATACTTCTTTCACCGAGCTTGGGCTTCTCATTTCAACTATTGCTCAGTATTTGTCAGGGTTGGCTTCTATTCCTCGGTTGGTGAGCATGTATCTAAGGAATTTTCCTTCGTGGACTCCGAATGCATATTTTTCGGGATTTCACCTCATGTTGTATGTGCAGAGCTGTCTGAATATTTCTTTGAGATCTTTAATATGATCTCCAGTTGAAGGCATTTTTGCCATCATATCATCAACGTATACTTCGACATTTCTGCCAATCTGTTCTTCGAATACTTTGTTCATGAGCCTCTGGGATGTGGCTCCAACATTTTTCAGGCCGAAAGGCATGACTTTGTAACAAAAGTTGGAGTGCTCTGTAAGGAATGTGGTTTTGTTTTCGTCTTCTGGATGCATTCTGATTTGATTGTAACCAGAGTATGCATCTATAAAGCTAAGATATTGATAGTCAGAGGCATTGTCGACAAGCTTGTTGATGTTGGGGAGGGGATATGACTCTTTTGGGCAGGCTTTGTTAAGATCGGTGAGGTCTACACACATGTTCCATTTACCCGAGCTTTTCTTCACAAATACTACATTCACTAGCCATGTAGTGTACCTGATTTCTCTTATGAAGCCGACTGTAAGTAGCTTCTTGGTTTCTTCTAAGGCTGCTTTCTATTGTTCAGCTCCCTATGTCCTTTTCTTTTGTGCTATTGGTCGAGCTTTTGGGTCGACCATTAGCTTATGACTGATCCCATCCAGGTTGATTCCTAGCATGTCAGTTGGGGTCCAGGCAAATAGATCGACGTTCCTTAAGATTAAGGCAGAGAGTTCTACAGACAAGCTTGGAGGAAGGTCAGCTCCAATGAAGGTTACTATTTTGACCTTATCACCTATCTGGACAGGTTGTAAGTCATCGGCCGATTGCGGTCGCTTCTGAATTTCCCCTCTAGGATCTAGCTCGGAGATAATTGGGATTTGGTCAATGTGAAATACATTGTGTACTTGCTCAGTCTTCTATTTCTCTGTAGACTTTACCTTCAAACACTCATTGTAGCATGTCCTGGCTTCTTTTTGGTTAGCATGGACTACTCCGACTTTGGATTCAGATACTGGGAATTTCATGGCCAGATGAGGTGTTGAGACTACAGCTTCTAGGACGTTAAGTGAAGGTCACGCTAGAATTATGTGGTAGGGACTGTTTGCATCAATGACTAGGTACTGGAGGTCAACTATTTTTGTCAACGATTTTGTGCCAAATGTTGTCCTGAGCCACACATAGTCGAGTACTTTTACTATGCTCCCAGTAAATCCGACCAGTTCACCATTGTAGGGGAGGAGGGAGTTTTTGGATAGTTGTATCTGTTTGAAGATGGAATAGAAGAGTATTTCGGCTGAACTCCCCTGATCTACTAGGACTTTTCTTACTAAGAAATTACCAGCAAGAATGGAAATTACAACAGGATCGTGTAAATTTTCATCAATTCCTTTAAAGTCAGAGTCTGAGAAAGATATTACTGGGTTTTTAGTCTTTGGTTTTGAGGAAGGCGATGTTCCTTCAAGTGACATGATTGTCCGGAGTGATCTTTTCCTTGCCGAGTTTGTCTCGCCTCCTCCTGTGAATCCCCCTACAATGTGGTCGATGACACCACAAATTCTTGGTTCTTCATGAAAAGGAGATTGCCTTTTCCATTCAGACTTTTTCTGTTTTGGTGGGGACTCACTGTCTGAAAATGTTAAGGGGCTGTGGCATTTTCTCCTTTTCTTGGCTTCGGCCTCTCTTCTTTTCTTCTTTTTTGTTATTTATGAATTGTTTCAGATATCCATCTCGGATGAGACATTCAATTCTGTTCTTCAAGCTTTTGCATTCATCTATTGTGTGTCCCCTAGAGTTATGGTATTCACAGACTTTGTTTTGGTCTGTGCCTTTTGGTCCTAGTTGAGGATCACCTTTGGTTGGTTTTAGGAGCCGAGCACTGAATATTTTGGTCATGATTGTACTTGCCCTTGCATTAAGTGGGGTGTAAGTAGCAAATCTTGGTTTCGAATATCCAGAGTTTTTCTTATGCTTATGTTTGCCTTCTTGTGTTTCTGGCCCGATTTATCTTTATCTTGCTTTTGATTATTCTTCTCCGCTGCTCAGAGCTCCTCGGGGTTTATGTATCCAAGGGCTCTTTCACGAAGTTCATGTATGCTCCTTGGCCTGTTAATTGCTAAGCTTTCTTTGAATGGCCCAAATCGCAGGCCGATTCTAATCTAGTGTAGTTCAACTACTGGGTTGAGGTTAGGAATTTGTGATGCCTCTTCTTGGAATCGGGTCAAGTAGGTTCTTAGAGATTCATCGGATCCCTGTCTAACGTGTTCTAAGGAATCCGATGTCTTGGTATTGATCTTGGAGGATACAAATCTATTAGTGAAGGCTCTAGTGAGGTCTTCGAACTTATGAATGGAGTTTGAGGTAAGGTTAAGAACCACCAAAGTGCCAACTTTTCCAAAAAGGAGGGAAAAGTTCGGCAAAGGATTCTATCTGTGGCTCCACTGATGAGCATCATGGATCTGAACATTGTGATGAACGATTGGGGATTTCCTGTTCCATCATAGGGATGAAGTGATGTTGGGAGTCTGAAATTGGTAGGCAGGTTAGCGGCCATGAGTTTTTCTGAGAATGGTCCGCAGTCTATGGGTTCAAGCTCATCATCATATTCGGTTTGGTAGGTGGGATAATGGGAGAATGGGGGTCTGTTGTTGCCAAAATCATGACTAGCGAGTTCGGTGTTTCCTGGGTTAGTTGCTCCTTGTTTGGGATTTCTTGAGTTTTCAAGCTTTAAGGATTGGTTCCCTTCTTGAAGCTTGTGGGTACTTTCGGCCAGGTGACGATTTTCTTCCTGTAATTGGTCGAGGTTGGGAGGAGTTTGGTGATTAGGGGGAGTGTTCTGGTTGGAAGCGTCAGCCATGGATGGTGGTTTTTTTTGAGGTTGTGAGGTAGGTTTGTTTACCGGCCCGATGGTGGGCACCAATGTTTTTACCTAGAAGTAGTGGTAAGGATGCAGGTAACTCCTGTATACGTGGAAACGGGGGATGGGGTACCTACAAAGACACTCCGATGCTTAAGTCAGTAAAAATGTGAGGAGTGGAGAGGTGTATATGTGATAGAGATCGTGTCATACCTGGGGGCGATAGCCCCTTTATATAAGGTGAGGTTACCCTATAGCGAATCTGTTATGATCTTCCTCGGATGTAGGAGATATTCGTGCGATTTTGTCATTACTAAAGAGAATAATAAGATATAATAAGATATAGAGAGATTATATGTGGGATTTAGGAGATATTCACAGTTAAATCCGAGATATAACTTTGATAGATACTCATGCCATATGGCCGAACTGTGGGGCCCTTTACCGAGAGTCTTCCTAATTGGGCCGAGATTTGGGATCTGTATCCGAGGTATTGTAACTTGGGCCGAGGTATAGGTCCATATTTTCTAGTCCAGTACATTTAGTTATTGCACGATTCAATCATCAACTTTTCTATAGATATTTAAGAAAGGTCTACTAATTTATAAGTAACAACTCCTAAGTCTAATGTCATGGCTTAAGGATGATATTATACTTGAGAGAGTGTTACAAGTTTGTTAGAGTTTGTTGACTTAGCTATAACCCTATATAAAAGAGTGTACCTCACTTGATTATTTACTTTTCTTCCTCATTTTATCACATTAGTAAAATTTTCCATCTTCTATCTATAGTTTTCTTTTCTCTACCATGAAATTCAACATGCATGCATAATGGATGGGATACAACCACACATCCTTTCAATTTGGCCACCAAAATGTAAATGTTGCATTCAACTTGAAAAATAGAATTCGGAATTAAGCCATATATCGAATAGCTTATGATCATATTTTATCCATCTCAGGGATTGAGTTTGATTCATTTTTTAGATAGAAATATACTTCCAAGTCATAGATAATCACAATTAAGGTTTAAATTTAATGAATTCTTGATTTGACAGGGAGTCGTTTTTCAATAATTGTCCATTTAAAAAATTTTGTTTGTTTAGAAATAATTGTCCATTTTAAAAATTTAAATAGTATTAGTTAGTTTTTTAATAATACTCCTATTAAATACTATTTTAGGAGGCAAAAGATATAGTGGATGAAGGGAGAAAAAATTAGAATATTAAAAACAAACGAAGACAATTCAGCAAATTAATTTTAATTTTTTTTAACTTCAATGTTTTTCCAATTATTTTATTAATTCCAGTACACATTTAAAATTGGACAATTATTCAAGAATGGATGGAGTAATTTTATTTGGCCATCAAAAAAGGCTCACTACTCATTTAGTGCTCCAGATTAGCAGCACTTAGACATAGACAAGTGAAAATGATGAACACTCTTGGCAAAAATAAAGTGAAGTACAATCCTGAATTCTCTTACCAATTGAATTAAATTTAGTTCTTGTAATTATTGTATTAACTATTATTTTTAATTCTGGTTCTTGTTTCCTTATTAATTCTATTTTCATTTGTTTAACCAAACTTATAACTGGTACAATTTCCGAATTTAGCAAGAATAACAAACAAATCTGCATAAGAACTATCTCCAACTGTCATTTACACTTGCATGATGTAAAATCATCAAATAGTAATAACTAGATATAATACCTGTGCAATGCGCAGGTTTATTTATACTAAAAAGTTTTTTAATAGAAAGTTGTGATAATAATTATTAAAAGAATTATATTGATAGTGTAAAACATTTTTGTACTATAATTTAGTGATTTTGTTTTATATGCGTAATATTTAAAATAGATATGTTGATTAAAAAATAATATAGTATGCTGATTGGAAAGGAAATTGGCATATATATTTTTAGATCAAGTACTATGAACCTTATCTCAATCTTTTTAGAGTATAATAACTTTTGAAAAGCTATCTTATCCCAATTTTTAGAATATTTAGAATGTCGAAGAAAGAAAATATAATGAAAATAATGACAAATATGAACAAATTGGATGAAAATTTTGAAAAGGCAAACAATGTTTCATAATATAAATATTTTTAAAATAAGGAGCATTATTATGGAAGGTGGAATAAGAAATAAATGTAAGCTCCAGAACCCTTCAAAAAGTATGAGCTTTATTATTTTGAATGACAACAAAGTCAATTTAAAGAAAATATTTTGAAGAACGACTAATGGCTACCTTGAGTTTCTTGACTAAGCTTAACAGGTAAATTTCGAAGTGCATTACGCGGGCTTAAGTGAAAAAAATATCACTTTGAATGTGCAAACATGTTTTATCTTGTGGAAAGAGAATAAGCTCAAACGAAGTGAATATTATATTGTGTAAAGAACGCTTATATGCATTAAGGAATGTAGCGTATCAGTACAAGAACAAGAAACCCAAGAAACTGATTTTCAGAAAGTAACATGAGACTTCAAAAAGTATACTAAAGAATGAGGAAATCATGCCAACTCTGATAGTAATGTGCTACTCGGTTGACACTCATCACAATCGCAAATCAATTGGCACAAAAAAGCTAATATTGAAGACTGAAAGATCGAAGAATGATCAAAGGATTAATTAAGTATGTCAGAAAGCTCACTTAACTATAGAGCACAAAATACTACAAGAAATGCAGGGAAGTTCAAAATTCAAATTTCAAAATTTTAGTCAAATCCAATTTTATAACTGATATGTCATATCTTCTGCCTAATTGGTCAACCATCCTAGTTTCTAGAAGAAGGAGTTTAGAAACCACGTTTAGAAAGTAAAAAGAAAGAGGGACATCAAAAACCTCTTTAATACAACGGCTTCTACAACTGATATGACAAGTTTGTCAATCTACCTCTCTAGAATAACGTTCCAAGACACAACAAATGATCTACATGTGTCACTTGGAGATTTGATCAAAGGCAGCGGACATGAAAAAGGACCAATATAAGTGGAGATGCTATGCTTGAATGCCGATGAGAGAGTTGAAAACATAAGAGTGAAAACTCTGGAAAAATCTCCCCACACTTCTTCTAATGTTCATCATAACATGTCATCAATCTCCTTGAAGTGTAAAATTTATTTCTATGTTTTGTAATGATTTGTATACTCTTCTTAGGAAGAGATATTAGAAAGAAGTCGCTCATATTTTCCAGGTCTATTTTATTGAATATTTGTAAAGAAACATCGGTGTAGGTTAGTTTGAGTGGCAACCCAAATACATAATCTTTGTAACCTTGATCCAGTAGTTATCAGAGTGAAACATAGCCTGGAGAGGCTAAGGTAAAACTACTTGCAACGCGATGGCAGAGACGTTCTGCTCATCACGATTCAACTTGGAGAAGCTGTGAGAGAACTACTTGCAACATGATGATGGAGGCATTCCAATCATCATGGTTCAGCTTGGAAAGGCTAGGAAGAACTACTTGCAATGTGACAGTAGAAGTTGTCTATAGGTCACGGTTTAGCTTGGAGAGGCTGGTTCAAGACTACTCGGTTCAGCTTGGAGAGACTGGTGCAAGACTACTTGGTTCAGGTTGGAAAAGCTAGTTCAAAACTACTCAGTTCAGCTTGGAGAAGTTGGTATAGAGCTACTCCGTTTGTGACAGTAGGGGTTGTTTACTGTTCACTGTGAAAGCTTGAGAAGGCTAATGTAAATACTATCCGATTTACTTTCTTAGGTTGAGAAAATTGTTGTTAGTGAAATCTCAACATATGTTGAGTACTAGATGTAGACAGGTTGGTCGAACCAGTATAAAAATATTTGTGTCATTTTTCTCTTCCCTGATCTCCTATTTTTATGTTATGCTTTTTAAGTTAATTATTGTTGAAGTACCGTTAAAGTTGCGTTATTACTAAAATATTTTAGGGATCTACTTTCTAAAATAACTAACCACTATTCCTCTGCACTTCAAACTCTAAACTTGATAGTATTTCTGTTAAATGTTTCAGATTCAGAAGAAAGATCCAAAACACGATTCAACCCCGATTCTCATGTACTATTTTACCTACAATAAAAGCATAAAAGCAAGCAAGAAATAAAAGGGAAAAAAAGCTATTTTTTCTCAATAACACTTAAAAGGTGACTTGGCTAACTGTTCGATTGTAAGAGCACTAAAAAAACAATCCTAATCAAAGAAAATACTCTATGAATAAGCCTTAAATTAATACTTACATTTTAAGGTTTAGGGGTAAATTAATTTATTGTTAAGTTGCGATTTAAGGCTTTAATCTATAAATAAGCCTTAAATTAATACTTGCTATATGATGAATTAGTTTATTGTTCATTTTTAAAAAAATTAGATATTTATTTAAAGATCAAAATATAAGATGTTTGACAAGATGGAAGAAATAAAATGGAGAGTTGGAAAGGTTAGATGAAAGAAGTTGAAAAAAATAATATCAATTAATAATAAAAGGATGAGTATATTAAGATCCATTTATTATAGAATATTACACATGAAAATGGCTTGATTTCCAGCATACATTATATATGAAAAATATTAAACCTTATTATTTAATTAAGAGTATTAGTGTTGATTATATTTGGAAAGTCTCGATACAATAAATATTTTAATTAAATAAACCAACAAAAAATTTGATTTAAAATAATCAATTAATATTGCACCTTCAAAAAGGAAGGACAAATAAATATAAGGAAATAATTTTTAAAAATGATCAGCTGTTTAAAATTTTTAGCATTCCAATATACCACTAAAATATTTTTTTTTTTTGTGAGGTGGTTATAAAATTTTTAAAATGTGCAAATCTAAATATTATTATATAATATTATTTTACAGTAACTTCAAAGTAAATATTATTATATAAATAAAAATATTATTATTTTTTATGCATCTCACATTGATTGCATATATAATATAAGAAAAAAATAGAGCATAGTCATAATTAGTGATTTAGTTTATATTTTATTAGCTAATTTTATTAACCATAGAGTGTTTAGTTATGTTAATGCAATAAATGCTTATATATTTTATTAGAAAATAATTCATAGTAACTTTAAAGTAAAATTATTATATAAATATAAATATTAATTTTTTATGCATCTCATGTTGATTATATATATAATATTAGAAAACAATAGAGCATAATCATAATTAGTGATTTAGTTTATATTTTATTAGCCAATTTTATTAACTATGTAGTGTTTAGTTATATTAATGCAATAAATGCTTCTTACAGTGAAGTTTGATATATATATATATATATATATATATATATATAGAGAGAGAGAGAGAGAGAGAGATTAAGGAATAGAGAAAATTAAAATAAGCCAAAACTTAGAAAGTTTTTATTTTAAGTTTTACAAATTTATTTTCAGGAATAATCACTCTACAATAATATATTTATATGTTTATTATAAGTTTTATAAAATTATTACTAGGTATTAATTATTCCTAGAAAACAGATAATTCCATGTTTTGAGCAAACTTCATTCCTATGATTGAGGGCAAAAACAAAATATTCACATATCTTGGGAATAATAATTATCAGATAAAAATATTAAAATATCTTTCATTTGTTCACTGTTCCATAATTTTGATTCCATTAAATAAGTTAAGGATATTTTAAAAATTATAACATTTTTAAAATTATATATTATAAAACAGGCATTTAAGATTTATTTCCATCAATTTCAATAAATAATTTCAAGAATATTTAATATTAAAATAATTTCAAAAATATTTAATATTAATCAAACAAGTTTTCTAAAATATTAGGGAATGACATTCCTAAGTATAACATTGTCAAGAACGTGAACACAATTCAGAACTCTGAAATAAACACATCTATAGTCACAAATAATCGATGGATCAAAAGAATAGCAGCAACTCGCTTACAATTTCCTTGTGAATCGGTGCACATTTGCGTGGTAAAGGACTAAAGGGTAATCCCGTGTGAATTTTGATTGGCTGGGCTTGTTTTCCCAATGTTTATTAAAAATATAACAATATTATTTCAACACCAAATTTCTCAAACACTCAAATATTCTACTCACAAAATATATGGATTTCATCACTTGCTTTTTCTTTAAACTTATTCTCTCTCCTTCACTCCTCTCGTACACACATGCACGTCTACACTCATGTGAGTGTTGAAATAATATTTTCCTTAAAAATAATATAAAGCAAAGACAAAACAAAGATACCAATAAAATCAGTCAACAATCCTCTGGCCACTTAAATTTGGTTAACCTGCATTTATGCTCAGCCAAAGGAAAAGAAAACATGTGGCACATGTATAAGAATAAGATTTTTTTATTATTATCTTGAAAAAAAAACATACACATACACTCCTCAAACTTTAACCAGTTGTAAAAAAAAAAATACACATACACCTCCAACTTTCAAATTTTCCAACTAGATTCTTGAGCAATACAAATTCTTAAAATAATTGCCTTAAACTACAAAAATTCTTCAAATTGATCATTCCATTCAATTTTGAATTTAGATTGTTGATGTCGCAATATATATAAATTGCATATCATAATTTCTTGCAATTCATTTTTTAAAAAATTTCCTTATGTTATTTAATATTTCCAAAATACATATTATTTTACTGAAAAAAAAGACCAAATCCTGATAAAAATAATTAACGATTCTTTCTTTTTTTTTTCTATAAAAAACCGTATGCATTCTTTTTACTTTTGGGACAATAGATACGAAAAAAACAAGTATCGATTAAATTGAAGTTAGAAGATACAAAATGTTGTATTCTCCACAAGTCACAATAATAATTCAAGTATTCAAAATCAAGGAAATAATCATCAAAAAGAAAGGTAAAACTTTATTTAGATAGGAGTTAAAAATTTTCAATCTTTTTTTTTTTTTACTATTTTTAATTACTTAGTGATTTTTATTAATATGTAAACAAGCTAAACTCTAAATTGAATAGAAGAATTTATTTTTCCAGATCAACAAACTAAACTCTAAATTGAATAAAAGGATTAATTTTAAAGATTATTCTAGTTTAAGAATCTAATTGAAAACTAAATAAAAACACATCTTGCGCATTGGTCAAGAGGCATATTATACCATGCATAAATTGTTTCATTAGTATTAGTAGCAGTAGCAACAAAACTTTAACCTACCCAAAAACAAAAATGAACAATATATTTACATAAACTATTAAGCCCAAAATAGGCCTTCATTCATCTGCAACGCGCAGATTGTACCTTTTTGCCAGATGCTTGGCACTTCCATCAGCAATAATGCCATCGATGATTTTTAACTTTTTGTAATGCATTTTAAGCGTTTCTGCCTGTTGCATCGCAAGCTTCTCTTCTTCTTGTAGTTGCAGCTTAACAAAACCAGCACACATGCACAAAAAGACATCAGAATAACCATACTTACAATGAAATTAACAAGCCAAAGAATTAAGCATATCATTTTGTCACCACTGAAAGGGGAAGCAACATTTTCACAGACCAATATGACTTTCCATACAAATGAAACTCTGTTCTAAGACACAAGAAGAGGCTGATGGGTTTAGATATTTTGCAAGAGGTCATAGCTTCATGCATGTTATCATTGCAACTAACAAAGTCCGCTCTTCAGCAAGGGAAAAAACACGTGCTTTAATTTTCGTTCCTGAATATAAGTGATGTTATGTGTTCTTCATTTAAGACAGCATCCTATCTTTCAGACTCCCACAACCATACATTCATCATAGAGCACATCAGCAATATATTACGCACAGCAGTAATATCTTTCCGGGAAACTTGAAGACCACCCGAATGACAAACTGAAAGATCAAAGCAATTAACGCAAGACAGCAGACGATAAAAAGATTAACGGCTCATCCAGTCTATACCACAAAGAAAAGCCCAATCCTGTATACTTGGTAGCAAATCAAACGATATTTCACGTACCAGACAAGAAGAAAATCCTCTGCAACTTCTTTGCAAGGTGCCCGTTTGTCAATTTTTTTTCTCAAGATCATCTCTCTTGGATTTTCCTTTTTTCAAAATTTGAATGATACAGAAGTTAATGATTAAGGTCCATTCTCCCTTTGCTAGATCCTAATCATATTTCCAGTATCCGAAACACAAGGATTTGTACTCTTGACCCGTTTGATGATTTTTCCTGTAAACCTTTGCTCTCAATTTTTTACTTATTTGAAAATCTATGGGCCTGTTTGGTTTCTGTTTTCATTTCCTATTTCTATTTTCTGTTTAAGTCTGTCTTCATATATTTATAAAGAAAATAGTAAAAACTGAAAATTGGATTAGTTCTCGCTATTTCCTTCACAAGATAAAAAAAAAAATAGGAAACAAACTAAAAACAGAATTATGATTTTTGAAACTAAACAGACTCTACATCCCCTTCAAAGGGCCTCTAATATGTGCATTATGTGTGGGATATAGATTCTGAATTGGAAGCTCACTCTTTCATCATTGCCCTCTTGCAAGATCTCTTTGGATCAACTTGTTTTGTATCATTGTGGATTTGCGTTATAGACCGACATCAGTTTCTATTCACCAAATTCAGAGGTTTCGATTCTTCGAAAGAAGCTAAGGGTGTATTTGGTTTCAGAAAACAATTTTCAATTTGCATTTCTTATTTTCAATTAGTTATATATTATTCAAAATTTTGTGATGGAAATTGTGATAATTACAAAATCCAGTTTTTTAATTTTCATTTTCAATTTTTACTATTTCCTTCACAAAATCATAGAAATAAGAAATATTAAAAACTGAAAATGAAAACTAAAAACTGTTCTTTAAAACCAAGGGCACCCTAAAGGGCTGTTTGGTTTAACTATTTTCAGTTTCCATTTCCAATGAAAATTGCAAACAAAAGTGAAAACATGTTTGCTTGGAAGTCTATAAGTAACAGAGAAATGGGGGCTAATGTTTCCTCGTGCTGGAATCCATCTGCTACTTGATGTGTTTGAGGATTACTCTGCTTATGAGGGTGTGCCAATCACATAGCTGTATCTTGGTGTGCAGGAACTGTGTGTTGATGGCTGATCCTTCCCTCTATGGTTTATGTTTGAGTGTGTTAAGATCAGTCTTTTCCCTTTTTTAGCTGTTGATGCTGATGTTCTTTGCTCCTCACTTTTACTAAGAGTTAAGAATAATTTATTTGCATAATTTACACTGCCTGCTAAAACAATATAGAGTAAGTATTACATAATTGTGTCATTGTCTCGTCAATGCAATCTGTAGCATTGTAAAAAGATCTTTGAGTATTGCTAATGGCAAGCACACATGCCATTGATTTTTCTTTGTTAGGAGGTGTCACATAACTGTGGCCATGAAGGTAATCCTCATTCAAAGAGTTGACGATTTGCCCCTCACAAAGTTTTTAAGCCAATGGTTTATGCCTATGGAAGTGTTACTGAAATTGCCAATTAATGCTATTGTCTGGATGCTTTTCTTTGCAAGTGTCTGAGTTTAGCTTGATTTCAATTGGACTTTGGGTTTCTCAGGTTATGCATAGCAAGTTTTTTGATGCCTTGGTTTCATTAAAGAGATTAAGAATGAAAATTGTTTTCTTATATATGAAAAAGAAATTTATTGAACAAGTGAAAAAGATTGCACAGCTGCACCTAATTCTAGGATTGCAAAATTGTATTCAAAAGGGACTGTAGATGGAAGTGGTGGGGATCTGCAGTGTATTTTGGCTATTCTTTACTTTATAGGAATGCAGATATGCTGCTTAGAGTTCATGAGCCTCATTATTGTCCCAGTTTAGGCACCTTCAGACAGACAGAGCCTTGTTTTGTTATTTCTAGGCTCAAATGACTTATCACTTCAATTGTTAATTTAGTTGTGTCTGGTTGTTTTGTTAATGTGAGATTGTTGTTATTTGTATATTTTGTTATTATTCACATTGAACGATGGATGGTTCATACAAAGTTATTACCATATTGTTAGGTCTCGTAATATTTGATGCTAAGGCTCTATTAATCCTTATAGGGATTCATATGTTACCTCAGGGGGTTGCTGATGCATGTGACCTATAGGTAAGGGGTTTTGTAACTAATTGTGGCCAATGGGTAAGGAGTTTTGTAACTAACTCTGCCACCTAGGCATAGAGAGAATATCCTAATTGGTTAGGGGAGAGGCAAGGGGAAGGAAACTAGGGGCATCTCAAAATTGGAATTGGGACTTGGTAGAGCAGCTGGGTCTCTCTAATACCTAACAACCCTTTACTTTCTTTCATTTTGTGATTAATACAAATACAATCTCAGATACACATTACACAATAAGTTTCTATTCTCTTTATCAGATACTATGATTCTATCAAATGGTATCAGAGCTCCCGATCTTGGGAGTCCTGTGCTGAACACCATGCGAGCAACTGCTGCTATGAAGTCAAAGAAGAAGATGAAGCAAATGATGAAGATGGAGCAGGATCTAAAGAAAATTAAACATCTAGTACAACGACGGTACCAACAGCATTGTCGACTCTCTGTTTGGGAGGGTGATGAAGATTGGTGGTGGAGGAGAAGATGGACATCCTCCATGGCCGATTGGCCTCCTAATGTTCGTGTGTTCTTTGAAAGCATGCAGCATGAAGGGGAGGAAAAGGGAGACAGAGAAGATTCACATGAATCTGAGGAAGAAATGGAGTTGAAGGTAGCAGACGAAGAGGAACAGCTGAACGAGGTCACAACAATGACAGATTTCACAGTGATGACAATTGAGGGGAGAGAAGGGAAGATCGAATCAGTGGTTGAAGCTCTGGGAGTGACAATAGCTTCGAAGGACCAGGCTCAGGCCGGAGAAGACGGGCGATGGGGTTCCGCATGCGAGTAGCATAGGGGAGACATTCTCAAAGCCGCAGAAGAGCTTTGTACTCAAGGCAATTGCCCAAACTCGTGCCACGAGAACCGTTGGTACCGCTGGAATCACTAGATCTGGAGGAGTTCGACGAGGAAGCTACAGGAGTTTCGAGGATGGCGGCCAAGCTTCCATCGCCGGAAAGACGAGACCCCAATGCCAAGCCAGGCATTACAGCCGAAGCACGAGCGGACACGGTGGTTGACGAGCTGTCTTGAATGGTGAACCAAGAGGAAGCGCACGCTCAGCTGGGCGAAGACATGGTTCGTGTGAAAGGGGAGAGAGGGAAGGAAAGCATTGGTGTGGGTAGACCATTCCAGAAATTGGACAAGAGATTAGACCTAATGGGCCAGGCCGAATCCATCAAAGAGAAGAAGGAGTTCTCTAAGTAGCTGGTGGCCCAGATGGAGAAGCATGCTGAGCAAATGAAGGCTGAAGAGGAAAACGTGGATGAGATGACAATTAAAATGTTGATTCATTTGCTTGACTCAATGGGCCAAGGCCCAATATGTGAAGAAAGTTTGGTTGTCTTATTTGACCATAGAAACACACTTGGGGCTGTATACGTTGAGGTGGGGCTAGTAGCATCAATTGTTGATTCTAGCCTAGAGTTCAGAGGTGAAGCTGCTGAGAAGAGGTCACTGAGTGAGGAGTCTAGGAGAAAAGAGTAAGGGAAATGACCAAAGAATTCGTACAAATGGTTCCATTTGGAAATACCGCTTCTTCTCAAGGTAAAGAACTTACGATTAAGAAATTTTTGGAAGGGGTCTGACACTAATATATGGCAAGGGGAGGTTCAATCTATATGTCTAGATATTCTCACACTAACCTTAAACAAGAATACGTTGCAACTTCTGAATTCATACATAAACACCCTTCCTCTTTTGGAATGTCTAATATTCCTCGTTGATGGTTTGGACTATGGACCTGTTTATAGACAAGGCATGAATGGCAAGGAATACTTGACCTGCATGACTTCTTTTCATCCTCTATGGGCAAGGGAAGCTAGATATAGGAAGGAGGCTTGGACCAATTATGGTTCTGATAGCATGGAGTTGTGGGCTTTCAGATTTAAATAGTCAAATCTATAGGAAAATGGCAGCATCCTGGCAATTGGAGGCCTTGTTGTTGTTATTGAGTGTGAAGCCTCTGATGCCAATAACCTCCCATTGAGATTGCCAGTTTACAGTACTCAAGACTTAAAAATAGGTTATTGGAATGGGAACAACATGGGGACAGCTTCTAATAGTATTCTAAGAAAATTAAGTCATCAAGGACTAGAATATGGAGGATTGTTTGATTGTAGGACAATTGGTTTGGACATGATGAGAAGCGAGATTGGGTTCTTCAAGCAGCAACTCTCTGCCATTTTTAGATTTCTGAAACCTGTGACTCCAGAATGCAAGTGGGGGTAGAAGGTGTTGACAAACTACATATGGATGGAAGTGGTGAAGATATGGGTTGATGAGAGGAATCAGATGCGGGGAGACATTACAATGTCATCATGTTTCATGGTTTCCACAGAACTGGGAACTAGACCCCTAGATTTCAACAGCTTTTCAAGAGTTGGGACCCAAGAGGAAGCCTTTTTATTTTTCAGCACTATTGTTTTCCTTTATGTACATCACCTTGAGGACAAGGTGAATTTTACCGGGGGGGGGGGTATTGTCAGGTCTCGTAATATTTGATGTTAAGGCTCTATTAATCCTTATAGGGACCCAAGAGGAAGCCTTTTTATTTTTCAGCACTATTGTTTTCCTTTATGTACATCACCTTGAGGACAAGGTGAATTTTAAAGGGGGGGGGGTATTGTCAGGTCTCGTAATATTTGATGTTAAGGCTCTATTAATCCTTATAGGGATTCATATGTTACCCAAGGGGGCTACTGATGTATATGAGCTATAGGTAAGGGGTTTTGTAACTAATTGTGGGCAATGGGTAAGGGGTTTTGTAACTAACTTTGCCACCTAGGTAGAGAGAGCATATCCTAATTGGTTAGGGGAGAACCTATATAGGCAAAGGGAGGGAAACTAATAGGGGCATCACAAAATTGGAATTGGGACTTAGGAGAGCAGTTGGGTCTCTCTAATACCTAGCAACCCTTTATTTCCTTTCATTTTGTGATTAATACAAATAAAATCTCAGATACACATTACACAATATGTTTCCATTCTCTTTATCAGATATTATGATCCTACAATGGGACGAAATGCTGAAAATGGAGATAGCATAGAATGGTCTACCCAAAACACAACGATTTTTATTTAAGTACTTTATTAATATTGAGGCAGTTCAAGCAATCAAATAGCACAAGTTCTAGAAAATATTGCAGATCAAATGTGGAAAAATTAGTGCAGGCATTGAGAGGTATTATATCATTCATGGATGAAATTTGTTTGTTAGACTTGTATTTGGATTTATTTTTGTTTAATTCTATTTAACATGATACATATAATAATGAAGGAAATTATTATCTACTTTTATCTTTTAAAAAATGAAAATAATAAAGATCATTATAAACATGGTAAATATTAATATACCAAAACATTGATATTAATGGTAAGCCTCATGACATGAAAGTCACAGGTTCAAATCCTGAAAACACATCTCTGCAAAGATGAGATATGGCTGCGTAAATCTACGAATTTACCCTCTTCAAAACCACCAAGTGGGAGCTTCATACACTAGGCCATCCTTATAGAAGTTTATTTTGACATTCATATAAAGCAATTTTCAAAAGTTTTTAATTTATTGAAAATGAATAAATCAAACGTGTTTTCAATGTTTTCGTTTTCTGAAAACGGAAAACATAGAATCAAAACATACATGTTTTCTTACACTTGAAAATTTGAAAATGAAAACAATTTTCTAAAGATTAAAACAGAGAATGAAAATTAAAAACATTTCCGAAACCAAATGACCCTAAGTTTCTGAAGTATTTATCGCTTTTTGCAATGATTTGGATTTTGGAGTATTTGGCTAGAAAGGAATTATGGGGATTTTAATGATTTCTTTTTGTTAGTTGATTTTATTTGGGTTAGGATTACCTTTTTGGCATAATTTTGGAGCTCCGTGCATGGTTTGTTTACTAGTGTTTCTTTAGCTAATATACAAAGGAATTGGCATGTGTTGTGTTAAAATTTGTAAATGTCTATAATTAGGAAAGTCATATTTGTAATTAGGGAAATCATATATTTGTAAAGATCCAGTATTTATTACAATGTCTATATATTTCATTCTCCATTGGGTAGTTGAAACACATGGATTCCCATGTCTTTCTCTTTCTTTGTATCTCAACATGATGCATGGTTTTATCCTTATACATCCCAGTTGTGTTTCTATTTGTATTATTTTATCTTTGTGAATATCGTCTTTTGTACTTAATTCTTACTTCTGCTATAGTTTGTTTTTTCTTTCAAGAGAAAAAAGGAAAAGAAAACAAAAATCCAACCTATGTTTCTAATAGACACCCAGATGTAACCAGAGTCCATGTAAGGAGGGGTAGAAGTAGAAGTGGATAAGGTGCACACTATTTGTATGGGTAAAGAAGTAGTGAGCTTAGGCAAAAATATTGGAATTGGGCTGGGAGAGACTGAGTTGGTTTAGTGCTGACATTATTTTCTTCTATTTTTCTGTATCATATCATCTCAGCATTGGAATGATAGCACACAGGTAGCAGCTCTAGAAGACTTAGTATACAAGATTTTACCTCATTCTTGCATATAGATCCCCATACCTAGTAGTTTCAAACAAATTTCCCTTATTTCGGCTTCCCAAAGAAACTAAATCCATACCCTAGAATATTTAATATGATTATATTATTCTTTCAATCCTTAAGGGCCTGTTTGGTTTAAAATTTTTAGTTTTCAAGATTTTGTAAAGAAAATACTGAAAACTAGAAATGAAAACCAAAAACTGGATTTTGTAGTTTTTACAATTTTCAGTATTCCCTTCATAAAATCCGAAAAACTGGAAAACTGAAAACTAAAACAAAAAAAGCCATAAATTTTCCTGTTTTTAATTTGCAACTGTTTTCTATTATATAAAACTGAACGTACTTTACCTCATCAGAGGTTGATCACCGATTTCCTTGCTCAGATTTTATGAAGAAGGAGGATTCAGTGCAAGAAGAGGAAATGGGTGAAATGGTGCAAGAAGAAATGGTGGGTGAAATGGCAGAAGATGAAGAAGTTCCACAAGGGAGGAAGAGTTTGGAATTACTAAGAAGAATTTCTTCTTTCCCCGGACATTGTACCAAAAGGAGCAGTAACTGGCACTAATTGGCATGTTCTTCTCTCAAACCGTCTCAGTCACTTTGGTATAATCTCTGTCCTACATCACTCTCTCTAGCAGAAATCCTCAGGATTTCAGGGTATTAAAGGAAAAAAGAGCTACACACTAATTAATTATTTACTGGGAAGTAAGAATGAACTTACTTTGTGAAGATATTCAATTTGCGCAGCATGTTTGAGTGTAAGATGCTTTAGTTCTTTTGCCACCTCAAAATCAGCGTCATTTGGGTCCAACCAACAGCACTTTATCTTTCTATCAGGCTTTTCTGGCCTATCAACAAACATTTCTACTTCAGCAGGACGAGCTCTTACAGGCCGTGGCATTCCAGACATCATGAAAGGATACTGCCTTACCATGGTTATAACTTCCTTGACCTTCTTGGCAGAATCCAATTCAACTAATGCACACTGTGGCAGATTGCTTGGTCCAATGTAGTTGGGAATAAACTTGACGCCTTTCACAGTTGCAAATTGCCCAATAGCAGTTCTCAACACAGATTCAGTGACTTGTGGTGACAAATTGTCAAAGTACACTGTCCTACTAACTTTCTGTTCAAATGCAGCATACTTTTCTGCTGATGACCCCATCTAATAATGTGAATGACAACAAACTTTAAAGGTTAGGCAGCTAATAGCAACAAAATTTCTATAGGGAAAAACATGACAGAGAAAAATCATATGCATTATAAGGTTGAACTTCTAACAAAAAGAAGCACATAACATCATGCCCAAGCAATCATTCAAACATTACATTCTTCTAAACAGTGACAATATGAAGAATCAGGATCTAGTTTGCATGAGAAGTTGCATCAATCAATAGGACTCAACGACATGCGCACGATTTCAAGAATTCAAGTTGCAGACCTCAATTTATGAAACAAACAGAGGAAATTGCAACAAAACTGACTCTCAAACAGCGCGTGAACAAGCCAAACCCGATGAACTGAAGTCCAGAAGGTAAAATAAATAATAATAACCACAAGTTTAATGGATTAAGGAGAAATATGAATCAAGAACATTCTATCAGATGAACCATCACGGGTTAGAAAAAAATTCATCTTAAGAAGCCTAAATCCTGACAACAAAACTATATACATAATTAGAATGAGTTTGAAGAGAGTATTCGCAGGTATGCAAAGGACAGGGGGCATAATTGGAATTATCATATGAAGGGAATACATGAACCCAGAATAAGAACCAAAATATTTGAAACGGAAATTTTGCAAACTGCATCAAGTAGAATTTCAAAACAACCCTACTAAGGCTGAAACAAGTGCAATTTGCCAGGTTGAACCCAATTTCTATGACCAGGACTATTGTGGAATTCAGATAATCAAAGAAAAATTGTGAAAGCAAGAGCCAAAAGTTATCCAACACTGTTACGAAATTCGCTCCCCAACTCCTCGCGAGGGAACTACGAAAGCAGTTCTTTCGCGTATGCCATTGGAGTGCGGAACAAATCTCTAAAGATGATGAGAAATTACAGAACGAAAACCGAACTAACTAGACAAAGTAGCATACGAGAACAGAGCAGCTTGTGATATATTATTACCTGAAAAGGAAGGAGATGAAAGTTGCGATGTATAATGACAGGAATGTGCCGTGGTTGATGCGGAACGCAGAATTCCCTTTAGCGAGAAACAAGAGACAAAGAACTGCTCTGGGCTGTTTAGCCTTTACTCCTTGAGGACCTCTCTTACGGGCTTTCAAGCTGGTAGAATAAGGCCCAAGTTCACACCAAGAGAATCACGAAAAATGAACCTTGAAAACGTTTCAATTAATTACTCCGATTACAGATTTACGAGTTTATTTTTAATTCTCTAATAGTATAAATATTTTACATCATCAACCAATAGAATTTTACTAAAATGACAAATAATGATGTGCAGTTACTGTCCATGATTTGTCAAGTGAAATTGTATTGATTGACATTATGAACTTATTTTACATCATTTAGTATAGAAAAACTCTAAGCAAATTGAATTAAAGAAATTAAAAAGTATCTAATTTGTATGTGTTGGACACCCAAAATTATTGGGTCAACTAGCATAGGCCCAAATATGAAAACTAGAGGCTGCTACAGCTAGATAGAGGATTGGGCTTAATTAAAAAAAGCATGCACATGTAAAAGAAAACAATAACTGAAGATTAGGCTTGCATGGTTCAAAGTATTGGAAAACAAGGCAAAGTGATGCTACAAGTGAATGAACGTTTATGAAAGTATGAGTAGTGGTTGATAAAAAAAATAGGAGCAGCTATGATCATGCATAGAGCTTAACCAAGGAACTATAAATAGGAGATCTTTTGTGTATATGAGATGTGCGACAAGTCTCCAAGCAATTAGATATTTTTTTATGTTTTCCTTCAATGTTTTGCTGTACCACTCTTTCACATTAATGCAAGTTATTTTCAGTTTAATATTTACTTCTCTTAATTGATCTTGTCCAAAGCCTTACTATAGTGATTTGGAGAACCCATTGGTTAAAGTTCTCATCTCTAACTTAAGCGCAAATTGTCTTATTACAAGAGAATTCTTTATGTGTTTGTGTTAATCGGATTAAGTCAATCTTAGTCGATTTAACTTGGATCAAACATATTTTGGCACGCCCGGTGGGACTTCCAAGATCAATTTTGAGAAGTTCCCATCCCCTTGCCCGGATCATACTTGGCATGTGAATTTGGGGTCAAGAAGAAAAGCTTAAATGAACTCTATATCACATCCTTGGCCTTGTGCTGCATTGACTTCCCCTCTAAAGGTGACTACAAGCTCGCCATCGTCTATGACCGCTGTGACTCAGCCTAACTCTATCCCATTGATGCCATTGGCAGCCTCAGTACAGCCAAGTAGCATGGTAAGGCCACAAAATGTTACCCCAATATAGGGTGCAACCAGTGTGACTCAGTCTATTCCTATCTCATCAATGCTAGTGGTGGAATCAATATAGCTAGGAATACACGTTCCCCCTCTTGAAATTCCAATGGCTTTCGCTGTTTGTCCACATAGCTTTTCTGTCGACTTTGAGCAGTTAGTCGTTTCCCTTACCACATCGGGTCCCAACATGCTTTGTTCACCGGGTTCGTACCAACACAAAGGTGATTGGCACTTCCTTCCATACAACGCCTCGTACGGTGCCATACCGATACTTGCGTGATAACTATTATTATATACAAACTCGATCGATAGCAGGTACCTATCCCAACTACCCTTCTTGTCCAAAACACACGCCCTCAACATATCTTCCAGGGTTTGTATAATCCTTTCCGACTAGCCATCCATTTGAGGGTGGTAAGCCGTGCTTAGGCATAGCCTTGAACAGAACACCTTTTGAAAGGCTCCCCAAAAACATGACGTAAACCGCAGATCTTGATCCGAGATTATTGTCGATGGTACTCCATATAACCTTACGATCTCTTGAATGTACAACTGGGCCAACTTATCTAAGGAATAGGTTATCTTGATGGGTAAAAAGTGGGCTGATTTAGTCAGTCGATCCACTACCACCCATATAGCATCATGGCCGGCTTAGGTCTTAGGTAGGCCAGTTACGAAGTCCATAGAAATGCTATCCCATTTCCACTCGGGAATAGACAAAGGTTGTAACATTCTAGAGGGCTTTTGGTGCTCAATCTTCACCTTTTGACAGACCAAGCGCTTACTTACCCAAGCAACTACGTCCCTTTTCAAACCAGGCCACTAAAACATTTTCTTCAAGTCTTTATACATCTTGGTTATACCAGGGTGGATGGTGAAATGGCTCTTATGAGCCTCCTCCAAAATCTCCTTTCGGAGGTCACCACATGCTAGTACACAAATTCGACCTTTGAAACTCCATAGTCCATCCACTCCTTGAGTGAAACCCTTTAGCTTTCCAGCTTTTACTACCTCCAAGACCTCTTTAAATTCCTTATCTCCTTGTTGGGCTCGAGTAATTCTCTCCTTAAAATCACTCGTCACACTGAGATGACATATCCTCATGCTCTCAGTGGTCAAAGCCATCCTAGATTCATGTCCCTAAACTTCTCATTTAGTTCTGCCTCCTTAACCATCATCCGAGATTAGTGCAATGACTTTCAACTCAAAGTATCGGCCACCGCATTGGCCTTGCCGGGGTGATATTTCAACCCCAAGTCATAGTCTTTCAAGAACTCTATCCACCTTCTTTGCCTCATGTTCAACTCCTTCTAATTAAATAGGTACTTGAGACTCTTGTGATAAGAGAAAACCTCAAACTTTACCCCTATAAAGATGGTGCCTCCACACTTTCAAGGCAAACACTACTGCTGCTAACTCTAGATCATGGGTAGGATAGTTTGCTTCGTAAGGCTTAAGTTGTCTAGATGTGTAGGCTACCACTTGCTTATTCTGCATCAACACACACCCTAAACCTTTCCCCGAAGCATCGCAATATACCTCGTAATGCGCATTGGGATTGGGTAAAACTAGCACTGGGGTGGTAGTCAACTTCACCTTCAACTCTTGGAAGCTCTTCTCACAGTTTGGGGTCTACACAAATGGGGCATTCTTCCTAGTTAGCTTGGTTAAAGGTAAGGAAATCTGGGAAAATCCTCGAATGAACCTACGGTAATAGCCAGCTAAACCCAAAAAGCTCCGTATTTTCGTTACTGTGGTCGGTCTCTCCTAACTCATCACTGCTTCAATCTTACTAGGATCTACGGCGATACCTCCTTTCGACACTACATGTCCTAAAAACTTAACTTCCTCCAGCCAGAATTCACACTTAGATAACTTAGTGTACAACTTTTCTTTTAGAACCTCCAAAATCATCCTCAGATGTCGCTCATGTTCCTCGTGAGTCTTTGAATATATGAGTATATCATCTATGAAAACAACCACGAATTTATCTAAATAGGGTCTGAAGATCCTATTCATATAATCCATGAACACCGCAGGAGCTTTGGTTAGACCAAACGACATGACTGTGAACTCAAAGTGGCCATACCGAGACATAAAAGCAGTCTTAGGTATTATCTCCTCCTTAACCCTGATTTGGTGATATCTTGACCTTAAATCAATCTTGGAGAATACCACTGCTCCTCTCAACTGGCCCATTAGATCATCAATCCTAGGCAAAGGGTACTTATTCTTTACTGTCACTCAGTTTAGCTCCCTATAATCTATGCAAAGCCTCATTACTCCCATATTTCTTCTTGACGAACAAAACCGGGGCTCCCCACGGTGATACACTTGGCCTAACAAACTTTTTCTCCAACAGCTCCTCTAATTGAGCTTTCAACTCGGCCAGCTCTAGAAGCGACATGCTATAGGGTGCTATGGATATCGATCTAGCTCCCGGAACTAACTCGATAAAGAACTTGACCTCCCTTTTTGGAGGGAATTCGAGTATCTCATCGGGAAACACTTCGGGATAGTCTCTCACTACGGGTATATTACTGATGTTCTGCTCAAGGTCTACATCAGTAGCGGCTAGGAGAACATATTCCTTACTCTCTTCCCCATGACAGTTAATCTCCACTATGTTTAAATAAAGTTTGAAGGATCTACTAGGCTTACTAGGAATTAGAAGGAAGGTACAGACTTTGTGTAACAATCTAACATTCCACAGTTGGTATAAAGCCAATCCATGCTAAGAATTATGTCTAAACCACTCATGGGCAAACAAACCAAGTCTAAAATGAAAGGTCTACCCTCAGCAAAAAGATGATAGTCTAAACAACATTTGAAAGTCTCAACAGGTTTACCAGTGGGTGTGGAAACGGTTAGGTCAAAAGGAAGTTCTGTTACATGCAATTGTAGGGACCTAACACTATCATGTAATATGAAAGAATGAGTTGTGCCAGAATCATATAGTATAATTAAAGTCCTACCATTTATCTCACACGTACCTTCTATGAGGCTTCTGGACTTCACCGAGTCTTCTGCGTTGAGGGTAAAGACCCTCCCTTGGTGTTGTGGATGAGGGTTTGGGGTCCTAGGGTTCCGCTCCATGCATTCCCTAGCGAAGTGATCGGTTCCCACACTTGTAGCAGACTCCTTGCTCAGCCAAGCAAGGGTGGTCTCCATGCATCTTCCCACACTTTGGGAATTCCATAGTAGGTGCGGGTCTGGGAAAAGCGGTAGGGGCTTTTTAAGGTGTTTTGTTTTTAGATCCACTTGATCCTCCTTGGTGATGGTTGTTTCTGGGTCCTCCTGATCCTCCTTGTTGGTGGTTGTATCTGGGGCCATTGTGCTTGAACGGTGGTCAAGGTTGTGGCTTGGATTGTGAATTGAAGTGCATTCTTTGTTGTTGTTGGTTGTGTTGCGGCTTAAATTGCTTATTATATTGCGGGTTGAAGTGGGTTCTGGATTGATTCTGGGGTTGCGGCTTGAATTTCGGGGCTTGAGGTCTTAGGCCCCTGGTGCGTTTCGTCCTCGCGGGGTTCAGCTTCTTATGCTCTTCCTTGATAATGCGACACTTGTTGACCAGGGTAGGGAAATCCCTAATCTCCATGTGCGCGACAGCGACGTTAAGCTCCGCCTTCAGTCCGACCTCGTACTTAACACACTTCCAGATCTCATCGGGATTTCCTTGGAAAACCCGTGAGAACTTGATCAGCTCTTCAAATCTCACCGTGTACTGAGCAACGGTTGACCCTCCCTGGGTTAGTTGCATGAACTCGATATCTTTCGCGTTCCTCACTAACTCGGGGAAGTACTTCTCGTAGAAGTATGTCTTGAATAGCTCCCAGTTAATTGCAGTACCAGAAGCTTATAGCAGTCATCGGGTGCCGGTCCACTAGAAATCGGCGTCTGACTACATCATGTAAGTGGCAAAGGTAACCTTTTGCTCTTCTGAACAGGCGACCACAGTGTAAATCTTCTCTAGGTTCTTGATCCATTCGCCAGCTTTGTTCGGATTCATGGCTCCTCTAAATGTCGGTGGATTCGCCCTGCGGAACTCTTCGAACCGAGCTTGTTCTAATACTTCGACAGTAGTGGACCACGTTCATCATCTCCTTGTTGATTCATTTGATCGAACATGCATTCCATGGCTCTCACCATCTCTCTAACAGTCGTCGCGGTCTCGTTGTCCTGATTCCCTTCGTTTATAGCCCTATTCTATCGTCTGGGTGCCATTGGTTCCTAAACACACAAGACAATAGATATTGAGGTGATCAGGCTCAACATTTCATGCTAGATAAGCTAGTTACCATTGCACATGCAAATAGACAGGGGTCATGCATATCTACCCTATAGCTTATCTCTATTATTCAAGCACTACACATGACATAACTATCGCATCATGCTTAAAAAGCATGGTCAATCCAATCCTTAGGCTCCGTGAGAATCAAACTACTCTGATACCAAAATGTAACACCCTAATATTTAACCTAACATGCCTAGGACGTATTGAGATTGATTATTAGTTATTACTCTTTCGTTTCATTCTTTAACTTCACTTCATCAAAATATTTAGCAGAAAATATGGGTAAATTTTTTTTTTTGAAACATAAAACAAAATGCAAGCTGCTCGTACTAGCATAAACCGAACATTAAGTACCATAAAAGTAAATAGGGAAATATAGATCATGCATGCACATATTTAAAACACAACATTCATGAACATGAAACACAATTATATTCTATATCACAACATAGCATGGTTCATAATACACTAGAAATATAATAAGCATAGTCACACCCATACATAGTGGGTTGAGCTTTGCATACATATGTAAATAACATGAAGAAATACATGGAACACAAAAACACCAGATGCCAACTACAGCTCCCCTTCCCTAGTCCTATTAGTGCTCAAAGCTAAAGTCACCCCTAACAAAAGATGCAGCATAAAAAGGAGTTCCTCGTGATAACTCGGGCACTCAAATGGGTCCTCCATCGAGATCTATTGGCGATGCTAATCCTCCGGTGAAGGGGGCATATACCCAATAAACTGGACAAGCTCCTCAGGTGTATGCAGGCGAAACGAGGGACAAACATGGCCTCCGTGGCATGGACTCATCTCCGGTCATTAGGCTAGCCTAGGCTAGGTCACCGTGTCCTTGCTACCTCTACCTACGTCCATGGGTGCCGCAGATGCAGAACCCTCCGAGTAGATGTGTGTGGGGGAGTCCTCAGATGGGTCGGTCTCTGATCGCCTCGAACGGGGACGTACTTAGGGTTAATTGCAAACTGCCGAAGTGGTGGGGAGAGCACGTCGAGTCTACTCATCGCGGGGTTGAGTGCACTCAAAGATCAAATCATCACCATAAGGGGAAGTGGGAGTGAACATGAAGCTGGAAACTGAGTAGGTGAAAGGGCATCCCATGTATGCAAAAATACGCACTGCACAGCGGCCCTAGAAGTGATACGACCGGTGGTTCAGGCTGTAGTGCACCTCCCATACTGCGGTGTTAACGAAGATAACGAACGAAGTCGTCGCCCTATGAAGACGTAACGGAAAGAAAGATAGAGGGAGTGAGATTCTTAATAAAGAATCTCAGTAGGGAAATCCTCCTATACTAGTGTCATCGTCAACGTCCCTAGGAACCTTGGGTTTATTATTAAAAAGGTGAGCATGCATAAGGTTTATTATTAGGTTTTAAACATAATTATCCATGGTTTGTTCATTTTAGGATGAATCTTGATGTTATGAATGCAACATATCATAATATGGATGTATTATAGAAACATTATGTAATTATCACGTGAATATATCATAAAGAAACATATTTATACAAGTGGCATAAAGAGGCATATAACTTTCATGTAACTCATTCTCCTTTCTTTTGCTTAAGTGATGTAACATCCTAATTTTTAACCCAATACTCTAGAACATATTTAGGTTAATCATTAGGTTATTACTTCTTAGTCTAATTCCTTGTTAAAATACTTAGCGAAAAATATGGGTAAATTTTTTTTTAAATATAAAATCAAATTGAGAGCCGTGTACGACATAATCATGAACTAAACATGCCTTGCAATTCATAAAGAATAAACACAAGTAAATGGACATAAAACAATGAGCAATCAATGACACATCAAAGGAAATACTTCATTAATTTTACCATATACCCACCAAATAGTGGGACTTAGTTTAGTACAAGAGAAAGTAATACACAAGGAAAGCAAATACAACGTAAATAGAAAGTACAAGGAAAACATACTAAATGACACCCATACCCTAGTGCACCTAATGTGGATAACCTTAGACAAAAGAAGGTTTATCCTATTCTACGAGTGAGTGTGTGCACTAGAACTCCCCTAAAACACCTACTACTGGAACCTAGGGTATGACGGAATGAAACCGATCCATGGACGTAGTGCGGTAGAAGTAGGCACGCATAGTGGCTGGTCATGTGCTCTTTGGCGGAGGTGCATCTCGGCCCGTTTAGCCAACCCCGGCTGTGTAACTATCTCCTCGCTCTCGCCTCTCGCGAACTGAGGAGTGGGGACAGAGCTCTCACTATACATGTGAGTCGACGGATCCTCCGAGGGGTCATCCTCCGAACCAGGAGATCGGGGCACATAGTCCTGGAAGTCGCGAGCAGCCGACCCTTCGGAATACAACCGAAGGATCTTCTCATCATGCGTCAGGGCGTGCTCAAAAACCATAGCATCGTCGTTGGGAGACATAGGGGAGAAGCGTTAGCTATGTACAGGGTGTGCGAAGGGACGTCCTACAAACATCAATATTCAAACCGCACAACGTCCCTCAAAATGATACGACCCGTGCTCCGGATCATAGTGCACCTCCTACGTCGGAGTGTCGATAAAGACCATAAATGTCACCATAGACCTCTGAAGATGTGATAGGAAGGAAGAGAGAAGGAAATGGGAGTGAGAATCTTGCTAAAGAAACTTAGTAGGGACCTCCTATCTAGGGTTACATCGTTCACATCCTCAGGAAGCTTGGGTTTATTATTAAAAGGTGAGCATGCATATAAATTCACTCCTTAGGTTTATAAAACTAAGTTATCCAAGGTTCATTCCTTTTAGAATGCATCTTAATGTCATGAATGCAATATATCAAAGCATGGATGCTACTTTAAACAAACAACTCAACAAATCATAACATCAAGAAGCATACAAGTGGCATGTAACTTTCAAGTGGAACTTTCCTCACCATTGTGACTTAGAACATCATGCTTTAGCATTAAGGGCCACCCTAATACATCATCTAGGTTATGAGCTCATACCTTAACTAGCTGTCACTAGTTCTTATCATCTGGACAAGCGAAAAACATAATAAAATCCTAACTCCTCGAGTACGAGTTAGGGGGCTAAGGATCACCTCTCTTAGGATATACCTTCTTTGAAACACTTTACTTGCACCTAGTGCATAGCAATTTGTCCGCTTTGGTAGGCTACATCTACTCATACCCTCACGGATTTGTCTTTCCTGGGGGTGCTCGACTGAAGCGGTGTCACCCAAGAAAGCGCGTCTCAGTGCTTTGTCACATAAAAATCTCCTGGGGGTGCTCAGCTGAACCGGTGTCACCCAGGGTTTTCTTTTCTCATATGATTCTCAAAAACATTCTCAAGTATTGATTTGACAGAAATTCGGTAGCATAATAGCTGTAAACTGAATTCCTTTCAGATCTACTTTATGCCACAATGACTCATGATGCATAAACTATCATATTCAATCTCTATCATCATAGCAATCTTGCATTCACTAAATCATACTCATCAAAGCACATGCATCAACATATCATACTAGCATCATCAAACTCAAAGCATCAAAGTTGTCTTAATGTCTTATGCTTTGACCCTTAGGGTCCTTTAACTTGAAATCTAAGTTGTCTACTATCACAACTTAACCTCTTGTGTACCTATGGGTTCATATCTAAGTAGTCATCACTCAATTCTATGATCATAAAATCCATATTTTACTAATTACGGGTACCAAGGAGTCACAACTTTGACCCTTTCTAAGTTTAGTTTTCTCCTATAGTACCAAGATCAATTCCTAAACCAATTATCAGTAGTTCCTACACATTTAAACTAATTATAAACTATTAATTCTAATTTTTATCCTTGCTGGACAGAATCCAGAAAATTCATCTTTAGGGGTTCTAAAAGTTTCATTTTAATTCCTTTCTAGTTACTAGCATGTCTTAGCTTTCTTAAATTAATTCTAACATAAAAAAAAGTGATCATACTCATATTTTCATCATAAAAACAGCATCACATAGTGAGCACTTCACTCAAGCAGAACCGAAAATATAATCATCATATAATGCACATAGTTTCATTTTTAATACACATAAATTACTAGTTTCTCTTGGAACCTTTTTAAAACTTTTAAAACTCACTTGGAAACAATTTATTTCATCAAAATCTTCATAAAATTCATGAGGGCAGTAGCTATTTTAAATTAACCTCAAGAGGGCTTCAAATCATAAAACTTTGTTCAAAACATTTCTTGAGATTATCTAAACTTAGGAAAAACATGAAACATAGATTTTAGCACTTGTGACTAGATGAATCTTACTCTAAGTTCATCATCATCACATGGCTGAATTCATGTGAATAAAACACACACATTTCCAAACTTTGTTTGAGATAATAATTGGCAAGTCCATGAGCTCTAAATCTCTTAAATGATGACACAAACATAAACATGCAATGCACTTTATTTTACTCTTTATTAGGAGGTGAAAGCACAAAAATAAATATGCTATGCAAGTCTATTATTATCTTAGAGATTTAGTGAGAACGTAAATATAAACATGGAGATGCAAGTTCATTCTTTTATCTTGGGAGTTTGGTGATGACATAAAGATAAATATGGATGCAAGTTTCTTTTTATCTTAAGTTAGAGCTCTTACAAGAATTTTTAGAGAAACATAATCTCAACGCAACATCTATCTCTAATAAACAAAATAAGCTTTAGAGTTCTTGAACCAAGGTTTCCAAGAAACTATATGGCTTTTGAACATCATCATCAAGCTTCAAGGAAATGAGCTTAAAGGAAAACATAACCATAAAGGAAAAGAAACAAGGAACCGAAATCATAAAAAGAAGGAATATACACCATGTTCTTTATTATGTACTCAGAACCCCTATCTAGAGAGAACTCTAGAATGTGCCAGCCAACTTTAAGATTGACAAGGGTAGGCTTGAGCTTTTGGAAATCATTGATTATTTTTCTTTAAGTTGAAAACCATGTGAGCTAAGTAGCATAGAAAAAGTTCAAGAAAGGAAAAACTTAATCTCTAGAGGTTTCTTTGAGATGAACACAAAGTCATCCTCTAGAGACACTCATCATCAAGCTATCATGATTAAAAGAAGGCCTTGAGGTTGAAATGAAGAGAAAAGGAAAAAGCAAGGAAAAACTTAAAAAGAATTCAAGAGAAACTTCAAGAAAACATCATTTTTGAGTAAAACAAAAACTTGAAAGCAACTCCCTACCAAGTTTGAAGACGAAAGCTTGGTCTTGAAGATGAAAATAAGAAGAACAACTCCTTCTAGAGTGGTGATGATATGTTTGGCCAAAGGGAGAGGAAAGGAAAAGAAATGTGTTCTTGGTGAGCTTGTGTTTGAGGATGAGTGTTTGAGTGTTTAGAGGATAATTCAAGGTGGTGGTTTGAGGTTGTGAGATGATGATGCAAAGAGGAGATGAAGAAGATGAAGATGAAGACGAAAGCTTCTTAAGACTTGAGAGAAAAAGGAAAGAACTTACAAGAATGCTAAAATGCTCAAACTTGCCAAAAGAACAAAAGTGAGACAAGTTCATCTAAGGCACCTATTTATAGAAAACAAAGCAATGAGGGTGCACAAGAGGAGGGGCTGGCCGTAGCTCTTAGGGGAATGGGAGGAGAGAAAATATCTCTTACAACTTGTCATTCAAAGCATGGTTGAAGGTATGACAAGCATGGTGCAAAGTATGGTCTAAGCATGGCTTGGTGTGGACTTGAAAATGCATTTGAATTTCAAATATTTGAGGCATGGAGGGGGTATGGCCGTGGACTTCTAAAAGGGAGGGGAGAGGTTTCTTTTGTTTAATTGTGTACTAATCATGTGTTTAGGTGTGTATTAGGTTAGGTTTGAGGTTAGGAGTCACTACGCAAGTGTTTAGACAACTAAGAATGTAATTAGGAATTTTATGACATGGTTAAGGAGTGCTCATACATAATTAGAGGAATTTAAACTCATTTTATGAATAAACAATTATGAACACAATTCCATGATTTAAGGAATTGGAGAGAGAAAACCCTATTCAAGATTCCATGACTAGGAATCTTAAATTTAAAATAAGATTTGAGTTTAAATTAAGTAATCTTAGGTTCTAATTAAATCTAATAAATTATTTTGACTTTAGATTAATTAAGAAAATTAATTAATATTTGATTAGAGCCTAATACTGCTTAGGTTTTCTTAATCATGCGATTAAGCTTAAAAACACAATGCTTAGGGGCAAAATCGTAATTTTGTACAAAAACTGCCCGGGACTACCGGGACTAAAACTAAGGTCATAGAATACATAAAAACATCTTTTAAAACCATCTGGAGAAGTTTCAGGCTCATCTGGCACTCGTACCCGTGTCAAACACAACAGGGGTATTTTGGTCATTTTGACCCGAAACCTCATAAAACAAGATTTTCAATCCCGAAAAGATTCACAGGTTAACTAATCCCCTTCAAACATTGAGTTAGCCCCTTGAGGATTGCCGGGTCGACTATCCTCAAGTTCCGGGCAGAAAACGACCTCAGGGACATTTTGGTCATTTTCACTCTAATAGAAAATCGGGGCGTTACATTACTCCCCTCCTTAAAAAGAATTTCATCCTCGAAATTCGTTACCTCAGAACAACTTGGGGTACTTCGACCTCATCTTTGACTCTAACTCCCACATGAACTCTTCGGGTTTTGCCTTGTCCCCATGCCACTTTCACCAAAGGAACAACTTATTCCTCAACTGCTTGACGCCGTGATCCGCGATCCTCGTAGGTAGCAGATTGAAAGTCAGATCATCCCCTAACTATACGTGCTCTGGCTCTAAGACATGGCTAGGTTCAGACTCATATTTTCTCAACTGAGAAACATGGAAGACATCATGGAGATTGGAAAGATTTGGCAGTAGGGCTATTTTATAGGCTATAGACCCGACTCTCTGAAGAATTTCGAAGAGACCGAGAAATCAGGGACTTAACTTTTTGACTTTCATGGCTCTCCCTATGCCTGTAGTGGGGGTAATCCTTAGAAATACATATTCACCTTCTTGGAACTCCAAGGGCTTACACCTTTTGTCCGCATAGCTTTTCTATCAACTTTGAGCGGTTAAGATTCCATCCTTAATTATCTTAATTTGCTCCGTCGTTTCCCTCACTACTTCAGGTCCTAACACACTTTGTTATCTGGGTTCATACCAATACAAAGGTGATTGGCACTTCCTCCCATATAGCGCCTCATACAGTGCCATACCGATGCTCGCGTGATAACTATTGTTATACATAAACTCGATCAATGGCATGTACTTATCCCAATTTCCTTTTTGGTCCAAGACACAGGCTCTAAACATATTTTCTAGGGTTTGGATTGTTCTCTCTGATTGGCTATCTATTTTGAGTGTGGTAAGCGGTGCTTAAGCACAACTTTGAACCAAACTCCTTTTGAAAGACTCCCCAAAAATGCGACGTAAACCGTGGATCTCGATTCGAGATTATCGTCGACGGCACTCCATGCAACCTTACAATCTCTTGGATGTACAACTGTGCCAATTTATCCAACGAGTACGCAACTCTAATAGGCAGAAAGTGGGCCGACTTGGCCAGCTTGGGTCCTTGGCAATCCTGTCATGAAATCCATCGATATGCGCTCCCACTTCCATTCAAGGATCGACAGGGGTTGCAACATGCTTGAAGGTTTTTGGTGCTCAATCTTCATCTTTTTACAGACTAGGCACTTACTCACCCAGGCGACCACATCCTTTTTCAATCCGGCCACCAGAACATCTTCTTCAAATCCTAATACATCTTGGTTGTACTAGGTTGAATGGCGAAATGGCTCTTGTGAGCCTCCTCCAAGATCTTCTTTCCTAGGTCGCCATCCTGTGGCATATAGATTCGTCCTTCAAACTTCCACACACCATTGGGGCCTTGCTCAAAACCTTTCAACTTTCCAGCCTTAACTGCCTCTAGGGTTTCCAAAAACTCCTTATTCTCTCTTTGTGCGAGCATAACGCTCTGCTTAAACCCACTGGTCACTTGAAGGTGATGCATCTCTATACCATTATTGGTCACAGACACCCCTAAATTCATGTCTCTATACTTCTCTATTAACCCAACTTCCTTCACCATTATATGAGACAGACGTAACGACTTTCGACTCAGGGCATCAGTGACTACATTAGCCTTGCCGGGGTGATAACTTAAGCTGAAATCATAGTCCCTAAGGAACTCCATCCATCTTCTCTGCCTCATGTTTAACTCCTTTTGATCAAAGAGATGCTTGAGACTCTTATGATCGGAGAAAACTTCAAACTTTACACCATACAAATGGTGTCTCTACATCTTTAAGGCAAACACTATGGCCGCTAACTCTAGGTCGTGGGTGGAGTAACTTACTTCATGGGGCTTGAGTTGTCGAGATGCATAGGCTACCACTTGTCGATTTTGCATCAACATACAACCTAAACCTTTGCCCGAAGCATTGCAATACACCTCAAAAGGTATATTGGGGTCGGGTAACACTAATACCGGGGTTGATGTTAGCTTCTTTTTTAGTTCTAGGAAACTCTTCTCACACTCGGGGTTCCACACAAACGGGGCGTTCTTCCTAGTGAGCTTGGTTAGAGGTAGGGCGATCTGGTAAAATCCTTTGATGAATCTACGGTAATAGCTTGCTAAACCCAAAAAGCTCCTTATTTCGGTCACAAAGGTTGGTCTTTCCCAATTCATTACTGACCTCAATCTTCTTTGGGGTCAGCTGACTATGCCACCTTTTGACACAACTTGTTTTGACACAACTTGTCCCAAAAACTTCACCTCATCCAACCAAAATTCACACTTAGAAAGCTTAGCATATAACTTCTTCTCCTTCAAGATCTCTAAAACCAACCTTAAATGATGCTCATGCTCCTCGTGGGTTCTCGAATAGATGAGTATATCATCTATGAACATGTAACATCCTAATTTTTAACCCAATACTCTAGAACATATTTAGGTTAATTATTAGGTTATTACTTCTTAGTCTCATTCTTTTATTAAAATACTTAGTGAAAGATACGGGTAAATTTTTTTTAAAAAAATATAAAAGCAAAGTGAAAGTCGCGTTGACGAAATAATAGACTAAACATACATTGCAATTCATAAGGAATAAACACGATATAGAAGAACACATAACAAATGATCAGTCAATAACACACCAAGGAAATACTTCATTAATATCATAATTAAAGGTACATAAAGTCACACCCTTATAGAATCAGGCTGAGCTTTCGATACAAGGAAAAAGAAATACAACATGAACGGAAATACATGAAAGGCGTAAATAAAAACTCCTACCCTAGTGCACCTAAGGTGGATAACCTCATGACAAAAGAAGGTTTATTCTATCTATGAGTAAGTGCGTGCACTAGACCTCCCCTAAAACAGTTACTACTAGAACCCGGGGTATGGCGGGATAAAACCGATCCACGAATGTAGGGCAGTAAGAGTAGGTATGCGTAGTGGTTGATCATGTACTCCTCGGCGAGGGTGCATCTCAGCTGCATTACTGTCTCCTCACTCTCGCCCCTCATGAACTGAGGAGTGGGGGCAGAGCTCTCGCTATACATGTGTGTCAACGGATCCTTTGAGGGGTCGTCCTCTGAATCGGGAGATCGGCGCACGTAGTCCTGGAAGTTGCGGGCAGCCGAACCTCCGGTATACGTCCGAAGAATCCTCTCGTCAAGCATCCGGGCGTGCTCAAAGACCATAGCATCATTGTAGTGAGACATAGGAGAGAAGCGATAGCTCTATACAGGATTTGCGAAGAGACGTCCGACGAACATAAAGATGCGAATAGCACAGCGTCCCTCAAAATGATATGACCCATGCTCCGGGTCAAAGTGCACCTCCCAAGTCGGGGTGTCGATAAAAACCACGAACGTCACCATCAAGCTCTAAAGATGTGACGGGAGAGAAAGGAAGAAGAGAAAGGAGTGAGAATCTTACTAAAGAATCTCAGTAGGAATCTCCTATCTAGGGTTACATCGTTCACATCCTCAAGAGCTTTGGGTTTATTATTAAAAGTGAGCATGCATATAAAACTCATTTTTAGGTTTCATAATACTGGATTATCAAAGGTTTGTTCCTTTTAGAATGCATCTTTAATGAGTGCAGCTTCACAGATCATGAATGCATGAAAATACCTTATGCAATCAAGCAAATCAACATGACATCAGAAATCATAATTAGTGGCATAATGTGGCATGTAAACTTTCAAGTAGACTTTCTCTTTTATCAACTTTGTGACTAAAGAACTTAAGCTTAAGCATTACGGCCACCCTAAAACATCTAGGTTATGAGCTCATACCTTAACTAGTCATCACTAGTTCTTACTTATTATCTGAATAAGCGAAACATAATAAAATCCCGATTCCTTAAGTACGGGTTAGGGGGCTTAGGGATCACCTCTGTTAGGATATACACTCTTTGAAATGCTTTGCGGGCATCTAGCCACAGCAATTTGTCCGCTTTGGTAGGCTACATCTATTCATACCCTCACGGATTTGTCTTTCCTGGGGGTGCTCGGCCGAACCGGTGTCACCCAGGAAAGCGCGTCTCAGTGCTACATCACATAAAAAAAATCTCCTAGGGGTGCTCAGCCAAATCGATGGCACCTAGGGTTTTAATCTTTTATGATGCTTCAAAAACATTCTCAAGTCCTTTAGGTTTGATGGAAATCCGGCAGCATAACAGCTGTACACCGAATTTCCTTCAAACTTCTTTATGCCACAAATCTCATAACACATATGCATTTCTCAACCAACTTGCATAAACATAATAGTCATAACAACTCAATCAAACATTCATCATAGCTCATCATCATATCATACTTGCAATATCAACGCAAAGCATCAGGTCTCTTAATGTTTTATGCATTGACCCTTAAGGTCCTTTAACTTGAAATCTAAGTTGTCTATCATCACAACTTAAGCTCTCGGGTACCTATAGGCTCATATCTAAGTATTCCTCACTCAATTCTATGATCTTAAACAATTCTAAACCTCAAGAGTATAGATTCCATAATTTACACTTTACGGGTACCTAGGAGTCACAACTTTGACCCTTTCTAAGTTCGGTTTGTTCCTAAAACATCAAGATCAATTCCTAAACCAATTATGAGTAGTTCCTACACATTTAAAATAATTATAAACCATTAATTCTCATTTTTAACCTTGCTGGATAGAATCCAGAAAATTATATTTCTAAGGGATCTAAAAGTCTCATTTTAATTCCTTTCTAGTTATTAACTTGTCTTAACTTTCCCAAATTAATTCTAACATCAAATATACATGAACATGCTCATTTTATCATCATCAGAACAGCATCATGTAGTGGACAATCAAGTAGGGCAGAACTGAAAACATCTCCATCAAGTAATGCACAGAACTTCATTTTTAAAACACATAAGTTGCTAGTTTCTCTTGGAACCTTTTCAAGGACTTTAAAACTCATTAGAACACTTTTTATCTCGTTAAAATCATTATAAAATAACATGAGGGCAGTAGCTAATTTAAAATAATTTCAAGGGGGTTTTAAAACATAAAATCTTGCTCAAGGCTTTGCTTGAGATCATCTAGACTTAAGAGAATCATGAAATATGAGCTTTAGCACTTGTAACTAGATGAATCTCATTCTAAGACTCAACATCATCACAAGGCCGAAATCAAAGGAGCAAAAGACTTATATTTTCAAACTTTGTGTGAGATAACAATAGGTAAGTCCATGAGCTCTAAATTTCTTAAGTGATTGACATAAAAGTAAAAATGCATTGCACTTTGTTTTATTCTTTATTAGGAGGTGAGAGCATGAAATAAATATGCTATGCAAATCCATTATTATCTTGGAGATTTAGTGAGAACATAAACATAAATATGAAGATGCAAGTCCATTCTTTAATCTTGATCATTTAGTGATGACACAAAAGAAAATATGGATGCAAGTCCTTTTTATCTTAACTTAGAGCTCATATAAGACTTTTAGAGAGAATCAAAAATCTCAACCTAACACTTATCGCATCAACAAAGTGAGCTTTAGAGTTCTTGAACCAAAGTTTTAAGGAACTACATGGCTCTTGAACATCATCATCAACCTCAAGAAATCAAATTAAGACATTACTTTGAAGGAAAAGAAAATAAGGAAACCGAAACCCAACAAGAAAAGAAAATGAGAAGGAAACTATGTCATATTCTTTATTGAGTACCCAAAACCCTTATCTAGAGAAAACTTTAGAACATGCCGGCCAACTTTAAGGTTGACAAGGGTAGGCTTGAGCTTTTTGAAAACCTTGAGATTAATTTTTCTTAAGTTAAAAACCATGTAAGCTAAGTAAAATAGATAAGGTTCAAGGAAAAGAAAAACTCAAGCTTTAAAGGTTCCTTTGAGATGAACACAAGCCATCATCTAGGAACACTCATCATCAAGCTATCATGCTCAAAATGAGGCCTTGAGGCCGAAATGGAAAGAAAAGGAAAAGCAAGGAAGAACTTAAAAAGAAACCAAGAGAAACTTCAAGGAAATCTCATTTTTGAGTAAAATAAAAACTAGAGAGCAACTCCCTACCAAGTTGGAAGATGAAAATGCTTGATCTTGAAAGGAAATGAGAAGAGCAACTCCTTCTGGAGTGGATATGTGGCTTCGGCCTTATGGAGAGGAAAAGAGAGGAAATGTGTTCTTGGTGAGCTTGTGTTTGAGGTTGAGTGTTTAAGTGTTTAAAGGATGATTCAAGGTTGTGGTTTGAGGTTGTGAGGTGATGATACAAAGAAAAGATGAAGAAGACGAAGATGAAAGTAAGTTCCTAAGAACTTGAGAGGAAATGAAGAACTTGAGAGGAAAAAGGAAAGAACTTGAAAAGAGTGCTTGAAAGCTTAAACTTATCAAATGATCAAAAGTAACACAAGTTCATCTAAGGCACCTATTTATAGAAAATGAAACAATGAGAGTGCAATGGGGAAGGGTTGGCCGTAGCTTTGGATGGCATGGGAGGAGAGAAAATATCTCTTACACAATGTCATTCAAAGCATGGTTTAAGGCATGGCAGGCATGGTACAAAGTATGGGCTAAGTAAGGCTTAGTGTGGACTTGAAATGGCATTTGAATTTCAAAAATTTGAGGCATGGGGGGAGGAGTGGCCGTGCACTTCTAGAAGAGAGGAGGATGGGTTTCTTTTGTTTAATGATGGTTTAGAGATGTGTTTAGGTGTGTATTAGATTAGGTGCAAGACTATAAATCACTAAGCATGAGTTTAGGTAACTAAGGATGTAATTAGGAATTTTATGACATGATTAAGGAGTGCTTATGCACATTTAGAAGGGTTTAAATTAATTTTATGAATAAACTATGTAGACACAAGTCCATGATTTAAGGAATTGGAGAGAGAAAATACTATTCAAGATTCCATGACTAGGAATCTTGAATTTAAAATGAGACTTTAGTTTAAATCAAGCAATCTTAGGTTCCAATTAACTTTAATAAATTATTTTGACTTTAGATTAATTATGAAAATTAATTAATCTTCGATTAGAGCCTAATATTGCTTAGGTTTGCTTAATCACGCGATTAAGCTTAAAAGCACAAAACTAGGGGCAAAATCATAATTTTGCACAAAATTTGCCTGGGACCACCGGGACTAAACTGAGGTCACAAAATACATTAAAACACCTTTTAAAATAATCTGGAGAAGTTTCAGGCCCATCCAGCACTCATACCTGTGTCAAACACAACAGGGTATTTTGGTGATTTTGACATGAAATCTTAGAAAATGAGATTTTCGATCCCGGAAAGATACACAAGTAAGCTAATTCCCTTCAAACATTGAGTTAGCCTCTCGAGGATTTCCGAGTCGGCTATCCTCGAGTTCCGGGCTAAAAATGACCTCAGGGGCATTTCGGTCATTTTCTCTTTAATAGAAAATTGGGGCGTTACAGAACACAACCATGAACTGATCTAAATAGGGTCGAAAGATCCTATTCAAGTAATCCATAAAAACTGCGGGAGCATTCACCAAACCAAACGACATCACATTGAACTCAAAGTGTCCATACTGAGTTCTAAAGGCGGTTTTAGAAATGTCTTGATCTCTAACCCTAATCTGGTAGTATCCTAATCTCAAATCAATCTTGGAAAATACTACTGCTCCTTTCAATTGGTCCATAAGATCATCAATCCTAGGCAACAAGTATTTGTTCTTCACTGTTACTCGGTTCAACTGCCTATAATTTATACACAACCTCATACTTCCATCCTTTTTCTTCACAAATAAGACTGAAACGCCTCAAGGAGAAGCACTCGGGCTTATAAAACTTTTCTCTAACAGCTTTTCCAATTGAGTTTTTAACTCAGCCAACTCTAGGAGTGATATCCGATACGGGGCTATAGAGATAGGTCCCGTTCCAGGAACCAACTCTATGGAAAACTCTACTTCTTTTTTGGGAGGGAACTCGGGTATTTCATCCGGAAACACCTTGGGATAGTCTCTCACCACAGGTATATCACCTAGGTTTTGCTCAAAGTCTACATCACAAGTGGCTAGAAGAACATATCCCTTAGTCTTTTCCCCACTATAGTAGACCTCTACGAAGTTTAGGTACAGTCTCAAAGGTTGACTAACTGAGCTAGGGGCAGAGGGAAAAACAACAGTTTGGGTTCCATAATCTAATAACACACGGTTGGCGTGAAACCAATCCATGCTTAGAATGATATCTATGTCTTTCAGGGGTAAACCAATCCAATCATGATAAAAGACCTATTTTCCACAACAAGATGACAGTTTAAACAACATTTGCAAGTATTAACAGGGCGATTTGTAGGAGTAGAAACAATGAGATCAAAAGGAAGCTTAGAAACTTGCAAATTTAAAGACTCGACACTAGCATGTGAAACAAAAGAATGGGTAGCGGCAGAATCATAAAGTACAGTTAAGGTTCTACAGTTAAGTTCGCACTTACCTTCAATGAAGTCATTAGACTTCTGCGCATCTTCCACGTTGAGGGCAAAGACTCGTCCTTGGTGTTGTGGTCGGGGGTTCTGATTTGATGGTCCTCCATTCGTGCAGTTGTTTGCATAGTGGCCAGGCTTACCACACTTGAAGTAGACCCTCTGTCCCGCTAGACAGGGGCAATTCCTATGATTCTTCCTACACTGGGGACAGACATCAGTAGGTGCGGCTCCAGGGTAAGCAATAGGGGCTCCTTGTAGTGCCTTGCTCTTGGCCCCGCTGGACCCTCCTTGGTTATTTCGAGGACCGCCCGATCCTCATTGTTGATTGTTGTTGAAGTTCCTCGAGCAGTTGTGTTGGAATGGCAGCCTTTGTTATTGTTTGGATTGTTGATATGTGGGTGCTCTTGGTTGTTGTTGTTGTTGTTGGTTGAACTGGTTGGTGTGGTATAGATTGTAGTGGTTCCTTGATGGGTATTGTGGCTTGAACTTCGGGGCTTACGGACCTAGCCCCTTTGCTTGCTCTGCCCTCGTGGCGTGGAGCTTCCGTTGTCTTTCCTCCAAAATCTGGCATTTGTTGACTAGGGTCGGGAAGTCCCTAATCTCCATATGGGCTACGGCATAGTTTAACTCCGCTTTCAGACCGGCCTCATATTTCACACACTTCCATACCTCATCGGGGTTTCCTTGGAACACCGAAGAGAACTTGATCAGCTCTTCAAACTTGGCTGTGTACTGGGCAACAGTAGACCCTCCCTGGGTCAACTGAATGAACTCAATGTCTTTGGTGTTCCTTACAGACTCCGGGAAATACTTCTTGTAGAAGTAGGTCTTAAACAGTTCCTAACCAGTGGGAGTTCCAGAAGCCTCCAGTAGTTGATTCGTGCCATTCCACCAGAATTCAGCATCAGACTTCATTATGAAGGCAGCAAACATAACCTTCTGCTCCTCCAAGCAGGTAACGACGGAGTAGATATTCTCCATGTCCTTGATCCACTCGTCAGCCTTGTCGGGGTCCATTACCCCCTCTAAACACAGGTGGGTTCGCTTTGTGGAACTCGCTGAAACGGGCTTGCTTAACCACCTCAGCAGCAGGGGGAGCAGGGGCGGTCTTCTCTTGTTGGTTCATACGATCGAACATTCATTCCATGGCTCTCGCCATCTGATGGACGGCAGCAGCAGTCGCATTGTCTTGATCACCCTTGGGCGTATTCCTAGGCTGTCATCGCAGTGCTATTGGTCCGTAAACACATGAGACAGTGAACATCAAGTTGATCAGGCTCAATATTCCATGCGAAATGAGCTAGTTACTGGCACCTGCAATCAACAGAGGTCATGCATTTCTAGTCCTATAGCTTATCTCTATCAAGCACTATACATGACATAACTATTGCATCATGCTTCTAACGCATGGTCAGTCCAATCCTTAGGCTCCGTGAGAATCGAACTGCTCTGATACCAAAATGTAACATCCTAATTTTTAACCCAATACTCTAGAACATATTTAGGTTAATCATTAGATTATTATTTCTTAGTCTCATTCCTTGTTAAAATACTTAGCAAAAAATACGGCTACATTTTTTTTTTAAAAATATAAAATCAAAGTGAGAGCCGCGTATGACGTAATCGTGAACTAAACATGCCTTGCAATTCATAAAGAATAAACACAAGTAAATGGACATATAACAATGAGCAATCAATGACACATCAAAGGAAATATTTCATTAATATTACCATATGCCCACCAAATAGTAGGACTTAGTTTAGTACAAGAGAAAGTAATACACAAGGAAAGCAAATACAACGGAAATAGAAAGTACAAGGAAAACATACTAAACGACACCCATACCCTAGTGCACCTAAGGTGGATAACCTTAGACAAAAGAAGGTTTATCCTATTCTACGAGTGAGTATGTGCACTAGACCTCCCCTCAAACACCTACTACTGGAACCCAGGATGTAACACCCTAATTTTTAACCCAATACTCTAAAACACATTAGGTTAATCATTAGGTTATTACTTCTTAGTCTCATTCATTTAATAAAATACTTAGTGGAAATTACGGGTAAATTTTTTTGAAATATAAAACCAAAGTGAGATCCATGTTCTTATCTAATCGTGATCGATACACATATTACAAAGCATACAACATAAACACACGGTAATAGAACAAGTATTAACTTAAACAATGAATGAACATGGAAGGATGCACTTTCATTAATATCATATTTAGAAGTACATAAAGTCACGCCCTTATAGAACCGGGCTGAACTTGCAATACATAAAAGATAACGAGAAAGCAGTCAAGTACATGGTACGATGGCAAAATAAAAACCAACTACACTACCCTCCTACCAAGCTATGAGTACTAAGCTAAAACCCCCTCCCAAAAGATACCGCCGAAGGGGAGATCTTCATGACTGCTGGGGCACTTGAATAGCTCTCTGATGAGGTCTAGTGATGATGGGGATCCTTGGGTGATGGAGGTACGTAACCGGGGAACCGCTCGATCTCCTCCTGAGTGAGCTAGTAAAGTGGGAAAGGAATGCGTGTCGGCTGGACATGAGTTTCTCGGCGCGGACGCATCTCGGCTCTCCTCGCCAAGCGTGGCTGCATCACGGTATCTTCGCTCTCCTCTCGCCTGAATGGGGGAAAGGGAGCAGAGCTTTCCGAGTAGACATGCATCGGTGAATCCTCAGACGGATCCATCTCTGACCTCCTCAAACAAGGCAATACTCCTAGTGGTCATGAATAGCTGAGGCGAACGAGCGAGCGTGACGCAACTGCTCATCACGAGGGCGGGTGCGCTCGAAGATCAAGTCGTCGCCACCAAAAGGAGCGGTAGGAGTGAACTGGTAGTTGGTCACCGGGTAAGCAAAAGGTTGACCCATGTACACAAAAATGCGAACAGTACAACAACCCTCAAAGTGATAAGAACGGTGGTCCGGGTCGTAGTGCACCTCCTAGACGGGTACGTTAATGAAGACCATGAATGTTGCCATCGATCTCTGAAGATGTGATGGAAGAGAGAGGAAGAAGAGAAAGGAGTGAGAATCTTACTAAAGAATCTCAGTAGGAATCTCCTATCCTAGGGTTACATCGTTCACATCCTTAGGAACCTTGAGTTTATTTATAAAAGGTGTTCATGCATGCAAGATTCATTATTAAGGTTTGTAAAAGTAATTATCCAAGGTTCATTCTTTTTAGCATGCATCTTTAATATCATGAATGCAACATATTTAAACATGAATGCATGGTAATACTTGAGCATATAAAACAGCAAATCATAACAATCAAGAAACATACAGGTGGCATACATGGGCACATAAAACTCTTCCTTTTCTCAAAACTATGTGACTTAAAGGCATCATATCTCTTTTTCATACTTACACTCTTAAATTCTTTCTCAAAGGCCACCCTCTTAAACATGGTCACCTAATTCTATCCGACATACTGCCCCGGCGATTTTTATCATGGTCCCCTAACTCCGTCTCACGTAATCGCCTAGGAATGAGCTCGAACCGGTGAGCTCAAACCTAACTAGTTGTCACCAGATTTAACATGGGGAATTGAGGGGGTAATATATATATAAATATTTCATTCTCTGAAACGCTTTATTGGCATCTAGTGCACAGTGAATTGTCCGCTTTGGTAAGGCTCATGTCAATACCCTCACGGATTTGCCTCCTCCTCACCGTAAGTACGTCTCAGTGCTTGTCACATAAAAGTCTCCTGGGGGTGCCCAGCCGAACCGTGTCACCCAGGGCTTTCAAACTTATATAGTACTTTAAAAACATGTCTCAACCTTTTAGGTTTGATGGAAATTCGGCAGCATAACAGCTGTTAGACCGAATTTCCTTCAAACCAACATTTATGCCACCTGCTCACAACACAAACATAATTCTCATTCAATTCTCATGCTTATGATAAACTTAACATCTCAATGAATAATTTCCTCATGCATCATCAGCGCATATACATCTCAACATCATACTTGCATTAACAACATCATAGCATTAAAAGATTTCTTAATGTCTTATGCATTGACCCTTAAGGTCCTTAACTCATAATCTAAGTTATAAATCATCATAACCTAAGCTCTCGGGTACTTATAGGCTCTTATCTAAGTATTCCTCACTCATTTCTATGATCATAAATATTTTTAAACCTCAAGAGTGCAGAATCTAAAATTCTAACTTTACGGGTACCTAGGAGTCACAACAATGACTCTTTCTAAGTTCGGTTTGCTTCTAAGGCATCAAGATCAAGTCCTAAACCAATTATGAGTCATTTCTACACATTTAAACTAATTATAAACCATAATTTTCAATTCTAAACCTTGCTGGACAGAATCTAGGAAAATCTGTTACTAAGGGATCTAAAACTCTCATATTAATTCTTTTCTATTTACTAACTTCTCTTATCTTTCACATATGAATTTTAGCATCAATTATACATGACTATACTCATATTATCATCATTAAATCAGCATATAACCGTGAGCATAGCAAGCAAGGTAGAACCGAAATTGTCTCCAAACAAACAAGGCATAAACTTGATTTTTAAAGCACATAAAACACTAGTTTCTCCTGGAACCTTTCTAAAACTTTCAAAACTCATTAGTAAACATTTTTGTCATCTAAAATCATCAAAATACTTGTAAAGGCAGTGGCTATTTTAAACTAAACTCAAGAGGTTTTAAATTCATAAAACTTTATTCTAAACATCCCTTGAGCTCATATAAGCCTAGAAAAGTTATGAAACATAGATTGTAGTACTTGTAACAAATCAAACCTTCTAAGGCCAAAATCAAGGAACTAAGAAACATAAAACTTTCAAACCTTTGTTTGAGACAATAAAGGGTAAGTCTATGAGCTCTAAATCTCTTAAGTTGTAACATAATAGTAAATATGCAATGCACTTTATTTTAGTCTTTATTTAGAGGTGAGGACATAAGATAAATATGCTATGCAACTCATTATTATCTTAGAGATTTAGTGAAAGCATAAACATAAATATGAGGATGCAAGTTCATTCTTTAATCTTGAGCATTTAGTGATGACATAAAAGTAAACATGGATGCAAAGTCTTTTATCTTAACTTAGAGCTCACATGAGACTTTTAAAGAGATCACAAAGAGAGCTTTAGAGTTCTTGAACCAAGTTCTCAAAGGAACTACATGGTTCTTGAATATCATCATCAAGCTCAAAAAGAAGCAAACTTTTAAGAGAAAACAAAATTTCAAGGAAGTAAGAACCAAAACAACAACATTTCTAGAGATGAAATAAATATAAGAACACTTTGAAAATTTTTTAACAAAACTTTTAAAGGAAAGTTCTTGGGGCCGAAATCCTTTAAGAAAAGAAAAACCAAACAACAGTCTTTCTTGACATGAAATAAAAATAAAGATACTTTAAAAATTTTAACAAAATCTTTGAGGTAAAGATTATGGAAATCGAAACTATGTAGGAAAGAAAAAGGAAAGAAAAACTAAAACTTTGCTAGTTCAAGAACAAAACTCAAGCTTTAGAGGTTTCTTTGAGATGAACACAAGGTCATCATCTAGAAACTCTCATCATTAAGCTACTATGGTCATAAACAAGGTCAAGAGGCCGAAATGAAAAAGAAAGGAAACAAAGGAAAGCTTAAAAAAGAAATCAAGAGAAAACTAGAGAAAACTCAATTTTAAGCAAAATAAAGTTTTGAAAGCAACTCCCTACCTAGAGTGAAGATGAAAACTTGAACTTTTGAAAGGAAATGAGATGAGCAACTCCTCCAAGGATGGTGATGTAGCTTCGGCCTTGAGGGAGAGAAAGGAAAGGAGATGTGTTCTTGGTGGTTTAGTGTTTGAGGTTAAGTGTTTGAGTGTTTAGGAGGTGATTTGAGGTTGTGGTTTAAGGTTGTAAGGTGGGGATGTAGAGAGAAGATGAAGAAGATGAAGATGAAGATGAAGAGGAAGAACTCTTGGAATGCTTGAGAGAAAAAGAAAGAACTTAGAGAAAAGCTAGAAAACTAAACTTAGCAAATGATCCAAAGGTTCACACAAGTCCTTGGGCTCATGTATTTATAGAAAACAAAAGCAATGGAGATGTGATTTGGAGGGAAGCTGGCCGTGAACTTTGAGGAATGGAGGAGAGAAAAATATCTCTTAACAATTTGTCATTCAAGCATGGTTTGAGGTATGGAAGACATGGTGCAAGGTATGGCTCAAAGTATGGTGATTAAGTGTAGATTAGTTTAGGTACAAAGTTAGGAATTATTAAGCATAAGTTTAGGTAACAAAGAATGAGGTTTAGGAATTTTATGACAAGATTAGGAGTGCTCATACGACATTAGAGAATTTAAAATTCATTTGTGAATAAACAATTGAAAACACAATTCCATGATTTAAGGAATTGGAGAGAGAAAACACTATTCAAAATTCCATGACTAGGAATCTTGAATTTAAAATAAGATTTTGAGTTGAAATTAAGTATTCTTAGGTTCTAATCAACTTAAATAAATTATTTTGACTCAAGATTAATTATGAAAATTAATTAATCTTTGATTAGAGCCTAATATTGCTTAGGTTTGCTTAATCACACGATTAAGCTTAAAAACACAAAACTAGGGGCAAAATCGTAATTTTATACTAATTTTTCCTGGGACCTCCGAGACTAAAACTGAAATAACAGAATACATAAAAATGCCTTTTAAAACCATCTAGAGAAGTTTCGTGTTTATCTGACACTTGCAAACGAGTAAAACACCACAGGAGCGTTTTGGTCATTTTGACCCGAAAACTAGAAAAACGAGATTTTCGATCCCGGAAAGGTTCGCAAACCAACTAATACCCTTCCAACATTGAGTTTGCCCCTCGAGGACTGCCGGATCGGCTGTCCTCGAAGTTCTGAAAATGACCTCTGGGGCATTTTGGTCATTTTCACTCTAACAAAAAATCGGGGCGTTACACGGGGTATGGCGGAATGAAATTGATCCACGGATTGGAATGCCCCGATTTTCTGTCTGAGTGAAAATGACCAAAATACCCTTAAGGTCATTTTTTACCTGCACTGAGGATAATCGACCTATAGCCCCTCGAAGGGCTAAATCAATGTTTGAAGGGGATTAGATGACCTTTGAGTGTTCTGGGATTGAAAATCTCGTTTTATGAGATTTCAGGTCAAAATGACCAAAATACCCATGTAGCGTGTTTACGCGGGTATAAGTGCCATTTGAGCCCGGAATGTCTCCTGAGAGTTCAAAATGCTAATTATAAGTATTTGATGATGTTTTTATATGTTTAGGAGTATCTGTTTAAGTCCTGGTAGTCCCGGGCAGTTTTTGTGCAAAATTATGATTTTGCCCTTAGTATAGTGTTTTTGAGCTTAATCGCGTGATTAAACAAACCTAAGCAATATTAGGTTCTAATTGAAAATTAATTAATTTCCATAATTAATCTAGAGTCAAAATAATTTATTACATTTGTTTAGAACCTAAAATTGCTTAAAGAAACTCAAAATCCTTTTCTAGTTTTAATTCTTTGAGAAAGGAATCTAGGAATAGTGTTTTCTCTTACCTATTCCCCTAAATCAAGGAAACATGTTGGCATTGGATTCCAAGTTAATGAGATTTGGCTTCATTAATCTATCAAGACCACCTCCTAATCTAGTCGTACATGGCCCTAATTACCTTCTTAGTCACCTAAAACACTTGCTTAGTAATTCCTAATCTTAAGCTTAACCTAAGCTACACCTAAACACATCGTTAACACACAATTAGAAGAGCAATTTCTCCTCCCCATGGGTTGTCATGTGCTGGCCAAAATGCACTCCCCTTCATTTCCCACATGTTGAAATTTCTTGCACACAATGGCCATACCTTGCACCATACTTAGTCATGCTTGAACCCATACTTACCATCCTTTCAACCATGCTTTGAATGACCACTTTGAGGAGACATTTTCCTCCCTCAAAGGCTCCAAAATTTCATGCATCTTCCCCCCATAATTCACCTCCACATTTTAAAATTTAACTAGCAAAGTGTAAAGAAATCCCACACTTTTACCATTTGCTTTTTTGTTTGAGTTTGTGACCAAAAAAGCTTTCTTACTTTCTCTTAACCTCAAATTCTCCTCCACCACTTAGAAACTCCTTCTACCACCACAAACCACCATAAACCACCTCAAGCCACCACACCACCACCATAGATCATCATCTAAACACCAAAGCTTCATTTCCCAAACACAAAGCTCACATAAAACACAACTCCTTCCTTTTCCTTTGAGCTTGGCTGAAACTTCCTCTCCCCTTTGGAGGAAGATTGCTTTTCATTCTCACTCCAAGGACTAAGCTTTCATCTTCACTCTTAGTAGGGGTTCTTGTTTCCAAAAGCTTTTCTTTTGTTTTTGATGTTTGAGATGAAAAAGTGTTGGTTTTTCTCTTGGAACACATTCTTTTCTTCTTTATTTTATTTTTATTTTTATTTTGGAACTTGGTTCTCAAAAGAAAAACTTGAGCTTAATAATGGGGGTTTCAAGATAATGGTCTTGTGATTCTCATTTGAGGAACTTCTAAAGCTTGAAATTTGTTCTTGACTCTTGAAACATTTTAGTTTTTCCTTTGTTTTCCTTGCTCAAGGTTTCAGATTTCCTTTCCTTTTCCTCTTTATATTTTCGGTTCTTCTCTTCCTTTTTCTTATCTTGATTTTGGTTTTAAAAATAGTGGTGGTATGTGTTTGATCTTTTGATTCTTTTTCCTTGAGCTTGATGATGAGGTTTCAAGATAATGATCTTGAGATTCTCATTTGAGAAACCTCTAAAGTTTTAATCTTGTTTTTTATCTCGAACCATTTTAGCTTCTCTTTTCTTTTCCTTTCTTTTGGTTTTCAGTTTCCTTTTCTTTTCTTATTTTGGTTCTCATTTCCTTTCCTTTACAAGTTTGATGAAATATTGCTATTTATTTTAGCTTCTTGGTTCATCTTCCTTGAGCTTGATGATGATGTTCAAACCATAAGGTTTCTTTGAAACCATTGTACAAAGAACTCCAAAGCTCACTTTACCTTGTTAGATAAGTGTTGGGTTGAGGTTATTTGTTCCTTTAAAGTCTTGTATGAGCTCTAGTAAAGAATACAATGAGTTTGCATCCATGTTTAAGTTTATGCTTTGTACATCATATTTACTTTTCCTTGTCATCACTAAATACCAAGAATAAAGAAATGAACTTGCATTATCATGTTTATATTTCAAGCTTTGCATTCTCATGTTCATATTTCAAGTCATCACTAAGCTCAAAGATAATAATGAGTTGCATCTCATGTTTACTTTATGCTTTCACTTTATTTATAATGAAGAGTAAAACAAAGTGCATTTCATGTTTAAGTTTATGTTATCACCTAAGGAACCTAGAGCTCAAAGACTTGCCTTTTCCTTATCTAAAGTAAAGTTTGGAAAATGGAAGTATTTTATAAAAGTATTTTCGGCTATGTGATGATAATGAACTTAGTATGAGTTTCATTTAGTCACAAGTGCCAAAACATATGTTTTATAATTTTCTTAAGTCTAGGAGATCTTAGAAACTATTCTAAACATGATATTATGATTTAAATCCCTTTTGAAATTATGTTGGAAAAGCTACTGCCTCTACTTGATTATGATGATTTGTATGAGATAAAAATGTTTTCTAACAAGTTTTAAAAGTTTTAAAAAGGTTCCAAGATAAACTAGCATTTTATGTGTGTTAGAAACGAATTTATGTGCATTATATGAGGGCTATGATTTCAGTTTTGTTTGAGTTGTTTGCTCACTGTATGATGATGATTTTATGATGACAAAATGAGTATGTTCATGTATATTTGATGTTAGAACTAATTTGTGGAAGCTAAGACAAGTTTGTAACTAGAAAGGAATTAAAATGAAATTGTTAGAACCCTTAGAAAAGTAAATTCTAGATTCTGTCCAGAAAGGTTTAAAATTAGAATTTATGGTTTATAATTAGTTTAAATGTGTAAGAACTACTCATAATTGGTTTAGGAATTGATCTTGATGCTTTAGGAACAAACCGAACTTAAAAAGGGTCAAAATTGTGACTCCTAGGTACCCGTAAAGTGTAAATTATGGATTCTGCACTCTTGAGGTTTAGAATTGTTTATGATCATAGAATTGAGTGAGGAATACTTAGATATGAGCCTATAGGTACTCGAGAGCTTAAGTTGTGATGATAGACAACTTAGATTTCAAGTTAAAGGACCTTAAGGGTCAATGCATAAGACATTAGGAGACTTTGATGCTTTGAGTTGATATTGCAAGTATGATATGATGATGAGCTATGATGAATGTTTGATTAAGTTGTTATGACTATCATGTTTATGCAAGTTGATTGAGAAATGCATATGTGTTATGAGGTTTGTGGCATAAAGTAGTTGAAGGAAATTCGGTGTACGACTGTTATGCTGCTGGATTTCCGTCAAACCTAAAGGACATGAGAATGTTTTTGAAGTATCATATGAGATTAAAACCCTACGTGACACCGGTTCAGCCGAGCACCCCAGGAGATTTTTATGTGACAAAGCACTGAGACGCGTTTCTTGGGTGACACCGGTTCGGTCGAGCACCCCCAGAAAAAACAAAAACATGAGGGTATTGACATTGAGCTTACCAAAGCGGACAATATCACTGTGTACTAGTTACCAGTAGAGCATTTCAAAGAAGGAAAGATCCTATGATAGGTGATCCTTAGAAATGATAAGTTACCCTTTCTTTTGCCCATATTAAATCTAGTGACGACTAGTTAGGATTGAGCTCATTCCTAGCCGATAGGTGAGATGGAGTTTTGGTGACCAAGAATAGAATCGTCGGGCCGGTATGTTGGTTGGATTTTGGTGAACATGATATGAAGGTTGTCTTGAGAAAAAGAACTTAAGAGTTTAAGTATGAGAATGAGTATAATGTTTTAATGTCGCTTTATGCCACTAATATATGTTAAGGTTTTTCTGATGATTGTGTTCTATCGATTACTTGGATAATGTATTAGCATGTATCCATTCAATACCTGTTGCATTCATGTCATTAAGGCTCATACTAAAGGACACTCGCTTTGGATAAATAGACTTGGAAAGTTTAAAACCAACCCTTATGCATGAATGCCTTTTTCATAAATAAAACTGAAGTGGCTGGGATGATGACGATGACACTTGTGTTAGAGTCAGGAAGCCCTACTGAGAACCTTGAATAAGTTTCTCACCCCTCTCTCTTTTCTTCCATGTCGTTTCTAGACGAAGATGATGGTGTGTTTTGTGACCTCTACTAAGGCATGGACATAGGGCATACACTACGAGTTAGATCAGTGGGATGCAACGGAAGAGCGTAGATGTCGCTTTAGGTTATATATGTGTATTTCTTTTGATGTGACAATGAAGCTATGTTAATAGTAATTAATGTATCCATAATGATGTGACTATGTTGTGCTATGATGTAATGAACAACGTTTTTATTTTGTGACCATGAATGTTATGATACCTCTTTTCCGTATGTTGGTTTTCGTTACGTCTTACGCGGTTCTCACTTTGCTTTTATATTTCAAAAAAAAATTTTACCCCTATTTTCTGCTAAGTATTTTAATGAAAAGTATGAGACTAAGAAGTAATAACCTAATGATTAACCTAATGTGTTCTAGAGTATTGGATTAAAAATTAGGATGTTACACGGACGTAGTGCGGCAGGAGTAAGCACGCGTAGTGGCTGGTCATGTGCTCCTTGGCGGGGGCGCATCTCGGCTCACCTAGCCAACCTCGGCTGCGTAACTATTTCCTCACTCTCACCTCTCATGAACTGAGGAGTGGGGGCGGAGCTCTCGCTATACATGTGAGTCGGCGGATCCTCCAAGGGGTCGTCCTCCGAGCCTGGAGATCAAGGCACGTAGTCCTAGAAATCACGAGCAACCGACCCTCTGAAGTACGTCTGAAGGATCCTCTTGTCACGCGTCTGGGCGCGCTAAAAAAACCATAGCATCATCATAGGGAGACATAGGAGAAAAGCGGTAGCTATGTATAGGGTGTGCAAAGGGACGTCACATGAACATGAATACGCGAACCGCACAGCGCCCCTCAAAATGATACGACCCGTGCTCCGAATCATAGTGCACCTCCCACGTCGGAGTGTCAATAAAGAACACGAATGTCGCCATCGAGCTCTGAAGATGAGACGGGAAGGAAGAGAGAAAGAAAAAGGAGTGAGAATCTTGCTAAAGAAACTCAGTAGGGACCTCCTATCTAGGGTTACATCGTTCATATCCTCAGAACCTTGGGTTTATTATTAAGAAGTAAGCATGCATATAAATTCATTCTTTAGGTTTATAAAACTAAGTTATCCAAGGTTCATTCCTTTTAGAATGCATCTTAATGTCATGAATGCAATGTATCAAAGCATGAATGCATGGTAATACTTTAAACAAACAACTCAACAAATCATAACATCAAGAAGCATACAAGTGGCATAAAGTGGCATGTAACTTTCAAGTGGAACTTTCCTCAACATTGTGACTTAGAACATCATGCTTTAGCATTAAGGGCCACCCTAATACATGATCTAGGTTATGAGCTCATAACTTAACTAGGCATCACTAGTTCTTACTTATCATCTGGATAAGCAAAAAACATAATAAAATCCCGACTCCTAGAGTACGGGTTAGGGGGCTAAGGATCACCTCTCTTAGGATATACCTTCTTTGAAACGCTTTACTTGCACCTAGTGCATAGCAATTTATCCGCTTTGGTAGGCTGCATTTAATTATACCCTCATAGATTTGTCTTTCCTGGGTGCTTTCCAAGCGGTGTCACCCAGGAAAGCGCGTCTAAGTGCTTTGTCACATAAAAATCTCTTGGCTTAGCCGAACTGGTGTCACCTAGGGTTTTCTTTTCTCATATGATTCTCAAAAACATTCTCAAGTATTGATTTGACTGAAATTCGGCAGCATAACAGCTGTAAATTAAATTTCTTCCAGATTTACTTTATGCCATAATAACTCATGATGCATAAACTATCATATTCAATCTCTATCATCATAGCAATCTTGCATTCACTATATCATACTCATCAAAGCACATGCATCAACATATCATACTTGTAACATCCTAATTTTTAACCCAATGCTCTAGAACACGTTAGGTTAATCATTAGGTTATCACTTCTTAGTCTCATTCTTTTATGAAAATACTTAGTAGAAATACGGGTAAATTTTTTTTTTTGAAATATAAAATCAAAGTGAGAGCCGCGTATGACATAACAAAGACTAACATATAGAAAAATGATCTCATATCATTCATGGTCACAAAACACAAACGTTGTTCATTGCATCACAACAGAATCATATTATCATAGATACATAATTTACGACTATTATAGCCCTATTATCACATCAAAAGAAATACACATCCATATGTATATAAATCTAAGGCGGCATCTCTGTGCTTCCATTGCGTCCCACTGATCCAACTCGTAACACATGCCTTTCGCCCATGCCTTAGTAAAGGTCACAAGATACACCATCATCTTCGTCTGGAGACGACATGGGAGAAAAGAGGGAGGGGGATGAGAAACTTATTCAAGATTCTCAGTAGGGATTTCCGACTCTAACACACGTGTCATCGTCATCGTCCCCCAGCCACTTCGGTTTTAATTATAAAAAGGTGGTCATGCATAAGGTTTAATTTTAAATTTTTCAAATCTATTTAGCTGAATTGGGTGTCTTTTAGTATGGGTCTTAATGTTATGAATGCAACAGATATTGGATGAATGCATAACAACACACCATGCAAACAGTCGATAGAATACAACATCAAGGAAAATATTGACATATAAGTGGCATAAAACTTCTCATATACAACTTTTTCTTTTCTTATAACTATATGCCTTTAAAAACATCATATCTCATTCTCATGCTTGAACTCTTAAGGTCTCCTTCTCAAAGACCACCCTCTTAAGCATATCCTCCTAAATCCAACTGACATACCGCCCCGACGATTTTTATCATGACCCCCAAACTCCGTCTCACCTAATCGCCTAGGAATGATCTCAATCCTAACTAGTCGTCACTAGATTTAACATGGGGAATAATGGAGGGGGTAACTCATTGCTAGTTTCCAACTCATTATCTGAATAAACGAACCATGAGATAGAATCCCGACTACTAGAGTACGGGTTAGGGGCTTAAGGGTCACCTAATAAACCGACTCCTTGAGTGCGGGTTAGGGACTTAAGGATCACCTAATACATTGACTCCTTGAGTACGGGTTAGGGTTATTTCCTTCTTTGAAACGCATCTACGACATCTAGTGCACAGTAAATTTGTCCGCTCTGGCAGGCTGCATCTACCATACCCTCACAGTTTTGTTATCTCCTTACCAAGGTAGGAGAAATGCGTCTCGGTGTGTTATGCAAGAATGCATCATAAACACATGCCCTCAACTATCATCATGGAACCTCATGCAATATGTATGTCATGCTCATCAGTTCATGCTATTCATCATAGTGTGCCACATCAACTCGTAATGCATGTACTTACACATTCAATTTCACATTTCATAATCAATTTCTAAAGTCATATAAATAGTTTCATCCTAGTACATGTATTCACACATCATTATAGCATCAGCAAAAAAAGATCACATCATCATAACTCATATATCATCACATTATGCATATCAACATATCATACTTACATCATAAAATGCATAGCATTAAAGATCTCTTAAAGTCTTATGCTTTGACCCTTAAGGTCCTTTAACTTGAAATCTAAGTTGTATTTCATCATTACTTAAGCTCTCGGGTACCTATAGGCTCATATCTAAGTATTTCTCACTCAATTCTACGATCATAAATAATTCTAAACCTCAAGAGTGTAGAATCTAAAATTCTTACTTTACGGGTTGTAACACCCTAATTTTTAACCCAACTTTCTAGAACACATTAGGTTAAACATTAGGCTATTACTTCATAGTCTCATTCTTTCATTAAAATACTTAGCGAAAATTATGGGAAAATTTTTCTTTTTGAAAACATAAAACAAAGTGAGAGCCGCGAGCTTAACTAATCGAATGACAGAAACGTAAAGCATGCGTAACGATCATAAACAACCATGCAAAATAAATCATACATCAGAAGAACATAGATCATGAAGATGACAGAAACATTTCATTAATAATAAAGTAGCTAAAGTACATAACTAGTCATACCCTTATAGAAACGGGCAGAGCTTGGAATACAACGGAAAAGGAAATACAACAGATAGCAAAGTACATGGTACAACGTAAGGATAAAAACCCAAAATACTACCCTCCTACTATGCTACGAGCACTAAACTACATCCCCTCCCAAAAGGTATGGCCGAAGGAAAGATCCCTGCGAAGCTCAGGTACTCAAAAGCTCTCCAATGGAGTCTAGTGGCGACGGGAATCCACGGGTGATGGAGGCAGGTAGCCGGGGAAATGCTCTAACTCCTCCTGAGTGGCCCAATGCAACGTGAAAGGCACACAAGGTGGCTGAATATGGGCTCCTTGCTGCGGATGCATCTCGGCTCTCCTTGCCAGGCGTGGTTGCACCACAGTCTCCTCACTCCCCATACGTCGGGATCGGGGAAAAGGGGCTAAACCCTCCAAAGGAACATGCGTCGGCCAATCCTCGGATGGGTCAGTCTCGGATCTCCTCGAACGAGGTACGTACTCCGGGAAATCTCGGACGGCAGAGGCAGAGCTACGGGCACGTCGCAACTGCCCCTCGCGCGGGCGGGTGCGCTCGAAGATCATGTCATCACTACCAAAAGGCGTAGTAGGAGTGAACTGGTACCTCGAAACTGGATAAGCGAAAGGTCGTCCCATGTACACAAAACCACAAACGGCACATCGACCCTCAAAGTGATATGAACGGTGGTCCGGGTCGAAGTGTATCTCCCATACTGGCATGTCAATGAAAAGCACGAACGTCGCCATCGCTCTCTGAAGATGTGATGGAAGGAAAAAGAGAGAGGAGTGAGAAATCTTGCTAAAGAAATCTCAATAGGAGTCTCCTATCCTAGGGTTACATCGTACACATTCTCAGGAACCTTGGGCTTATTTATAAAATAATGATCATGCATATAAGGTTTAATTAAGGTTTTCCAAAACTAATTATCCAAGGTCCATTCCTTTTAGCATGCATCTTGATGTTATGAATGCAACATGTTATATCATGGATGCATGGCAATACTTGAGCATATAAGACAACATCTCAAAGCACATAAACATAATCCATGTGGCATAAGGGCATATAACTTCCAAGTGAATCATTCCTCAACTTCGTGACATCAATCATGGTACTTTAGCATATAAGCCACCCTAAAAATAATAACTAGGTTATGAGCTCATACCTTAACTAGTCGTCACTAGTTCTTACTTATCTTATGATAAGCGTAACATATACATAATCCCGACTTAATGGTGCGGGCTAGGGGGCAATTAAGGATCACCTCTCTTAGGGTCATTTCCTCTTTGAAACGCTCTACTAGCAACTAGTGCATCCTAGTATTGTAGCTTTGGCAAGCTCTATGTCAATACCCTCACGGATTTGTTTTCTTGGGGGTGCTCGACTAAACCGGTGTCACCCAAGAAGGCGTCTCAGTGTTGTGTCACATTTAAGTTCTCATAAAGTGTTAATTCATAGATACATCATTATTCATTACATAAAACTTTTTCATAGCATATACATAATCACATGAAGCTTCTTCATAGTGTATACATAAAACTATAGCATATACATTATCACATAATCACACTTTAGACAATCATTCATACAAACTCCCAAGCTTATTATGTTATAAACCTATAGTATGTTATGCTTTGGTTCTTTTGAGTCTTAAACTTGTAAACTAATTGTTCTAGTATTATTCTTAACCTTTCACACACCTATAGGTTCACAACTAATAAGTTTTACTAATTTTTATGCTCAAGGACCTATCCAAACAGCACTATACAGATTTAGACAGCTTTATATTTGTGTGATTACGGGGTTCTAGAAATTACGGTTTAGACTCTTAAAGTCTTTAACTCACATTCTAAGTTATTGATTATCAAAACCTAGTCTCTTGGGAACCTATGAGGTTATAACTAAGTATTTCTCACCTCACACTATGGTCAAGAACATCTCTAAATCTCAAGGATGCAGAATTTGAAATCCTAACTTTATGGGTACCTAGAAGTCACAACAATGACCCTTTCTAAGTCCGGTTTGCTCCTAAGGCATCAAGATCATGTCCTAAACCATTTATGAGTCATTCCTACACATTTAAACTAATTTAAATCCATGGTTATCATTACTAAACCTTGCTGGACAGAATCCAGAAAATTCAAACATTAAAGGATCTAGAACTCTCAAATTAATTCTTTTCTAGTTTCTAACTTCTCTTATCTTTCACATATGAGTCTTAACATTAATTATACTTAAACATAAGCAAATTATCATCATTAACACAGCTCATACAATGGCTAAACATGGCAAGGCAGAACTGAAACAAACATTTCCATTTAAAGGCATCAAATACATTTTCTAAAGCACATAAAATACTAGTTTCTCTTGGAACCTTTTTAAAACTTTCAAAACTCATTTATAAACATTTTTAACATCTAAAATTATCAAAATATTTATGAGGGCAGTAGCTAGATCAAACTTGTCTCAAGAGGTCCTAAATTCATAAAACTTAGTTCTACATATTCCTTGTACTCATAAAAGCTTAGAAAAAGTATGAAACATAGTTTTCAATATTTAGAAACATCAAAGCCTCTTAAGGCCGAAATATGAACCAAAGGAAATAAATATTTTTAAACCTTTGTTTGAGACAACAATGGGCAAGTCTTTGAGCTTTAGGTTCATTAAAGTGATGACATAAAAATAAACATGCTTATGCACTTATTTTAGGTTCCATTAGAAAGTAAAGTGATAGCACAAAGTAAATATGAATGCAACTCATTTATTATCTTGGTATTAAGTGAGAACTTGAAATATAAACATGATAATGCATAGCTTGAAATATAAACATGATAATGCAAGGTTCACTTATTATCTTGAAACTTAGTGATAGCAAGGAAGTAAACATGATGCAAGGTTCATTTTATGGTTAACTAGAGCTCATTCAAGACTTTAACAAGATAACAACCCAATACAATATCTCAAAGATCACAACACAAAAACCGAAAGTCATACAAAGGAGAAAGAAAGTGAAACTACGTCAAGTTCTTTATTAAATACCCAAAACCCCTATCTAGAGAAAAATCTCTAGAACGTGCCGGCCAACTTTAAGGTTGATAAGGGTAGGCTTGGGCTTTTAGAAATCCTTAGATTAATTTTCTTAAGTTGGAAAACCATGTGAGCTAGATATCATATAGATAAAGTTATAAGAAAAGGAAAACTCAAGCTTTAGAGGTTTCTTTGAGATGAACACAAGGTCATCATCTAGAAACTCTCATCATCAAGCTATCATGCTCATAATCAAGGCCTCATGGCTGAAATGAAAGGAAAACAAAGAGCCAAGGAAAAGTTTCAAAAGAAATCCAAGAGAAAGCTAGAGAAACTCATTTTTCAAGAAACAAAGTTTAGAAAAACACTCCTACCTAGAGTGAAGACACAAAGCTTGAACTTTTGAAAAGAAAAACAAGATGGTGAGCTCCTCCTTGGGGCTTGAAGGTTTCGGCCAAGAGGAAACAAGAAGGTTGGAGTTGTGTTTCAAGTGAGGTTGTGTTTGAGGTGTGGTGTTTGAGAGGTTTGATGATGGTTCAAGGCTTTGGGGTGGTGTTTGAAGGTTGAGAGATGATGATTCAAAAGGAAAAAAAGAAGAAGATGAAGAAGAATAATGCTCTTGAAACTTGAGAGAAAATGAGAGAACTAACAAGAATGCTTAGAAATCAAAACTTAGCAAATGAACAAAAGTGTAGCAAAGTTTATCTTAGCATGGTATTTATAGAGAAGGATAAGGGTGAGTGTGTGGAGGAGAATGAATCCTCATGGAACATGAGGTGAGAGAATTGCATTTTGATGGCATGGTGAAGTATGGTGGTGAGTGTGGCTTCAAGCATGGTCTTTGGAGTGTGGAATAAAATTAAATTGTGATAAAATGGGGTATGAATTTCGGCCAGGTCTGATGCAGCAAGGGAGGAGGGAGTTTTGGTCATGTAATTGTGTGTTACTGATGTGTTTAGGGGTGTATTAGCTTAGGTGTAAGGTTAGGAGTCATTAAGCATAAGTTTAGGTGACTAAGAATGTGATTAGGAACCTTTATGACATGATTAAGGAGTACTCATACATATTTAGGAGATTTTAAATTCATTTTATGAATAAAACAATGTAGACAAAATTCCACGATTTAAGGAATTGGAGAGAGAAAACACTATTCAAGATTCCATGACTAGGAGTCTTGAATTTAAAATAGGATTTTAAGTTGTAATTAAGCACTTTTAGGTTCTAATCAACTTTAGTAAATTATTTTGACCCAAGATTAATTATAGAAATTAATTAACCTTCGATTAGAGCCTAATATTGCTTAGGTTTGCTTAATCACGCGATTAAGCGTAAAAACACGAAACTAGGGGCAAAACCGTAATTTCACACTAATTTCGCCCGGGACCTCCGGGACCAAAACTAAAGTCATAGTCTACATAAAAACACCTTTTAAAACCATCTAGAGAAGTTTCGGGTTCATCCGGCACTTACAAATGGGTAAAACACCGCAGGGGCGTTTTGGTCATTTTGACCCGAAAACTCGAAAAACGAGATTTTCGATCCCGGGAAGGTATACGAGTCATCTATTCCCCTTCCAACATTGAGTTTGCCCTTCGAGTACTGCCGAACCGGCTTTCCTCGAATTTCGGGCCGAAAATGACCTCAGGGGCATTTTGGTCATTTTCACTCTAATGTAAAATCTGTATGCGTTACACGGGTACCTAGGAGTCATAACATTGACCCTTTCTAAGTTTGGTTTGCTCCTAAGGCATCAAGATCAAGTCCTAAACCAATTATGAGTAATTCCTACACATTTAAACTAATTATAAACCATGATTTTTAATTCTAAACCTTGCTGGACAGAATCCAGAAAATTCATCTTCTAAGGGATCTAAAAGTCTCAAATTAATTCTTTTCTTGTTGCTAACTTCTCTTAACTTCCATATATAAATTTTAGCATCAAATATACATGAACATACTCATATTATCATCATCAAAACAACATAAAACAGTGAGCATGCCATCAAAACAGAACCGAAATCATCTCTGTCAACTAAAGCATAAAACTTGATTTCTAAAACACTTAAATTGTTAGTTTCTCTTGGAACCTTTCAAAAACTTTCAAAACTCATTAGTAAACATTTTTAACTTACTAAAATCATCAAAATACTTTGAAGGGCAGTAGCTAGTTTGAATGAAACTTGAAAAGATTTAAAATCATGAAACTTTGTTCAAAACATCTCTTAGGCTTATCTAAACTTAGAAAAATTATGAAACATAAGTTTTAGCATTTGTAAACACACCAACCTCATAGGGTCGAAATCAAGAAGCTAAGAAACATATATTTTCAAGTATTTGTTTGAGATTATAGTGGGTAGGTCTATATGCTCTAATTCTCTTAAGTTATGGCATAAAAATAAATATGCAATGCACTTTGTTTTAGTCTTTATTTAGAGGTGAGAACATAAAATAAATATGCTATGCAACTCATTATTATCTTAGAGATTTAGTGAGAACATAAACATAAATATGGAGATGCAAGTTTATTCTTAAATCTTGAGCATTTAGTGATGACATAAAAGAAAACATGGGTGCAAAATCTCTTATCTTAACTTAGAGCTCATATGAGACTTTTAAAGAGAATCACAAATCTCAACTCAACATTTATCTCATCAACAAAGTGAGCTTTAGAGTTCTTGAACCAAGTTCTCAAAGGAACTACATGGTTCTTGAACATCATCATCAAACTCATAAAGAAGTAATCTCAAAAGAAAACAAAACCTCAAGGAAGCAAGAACCAAAACAACATTCTTTCTTGATATAAAATAAATATAGAGATACTTTAAAATTTTTAACAAAATCTTTGAAGAAGAACCTATAGAGGCCGAAATCATGTAGAAAAGAAAAGGAAAGAAAAATAAAAACTTTTCTAGATCAAGAACAAAACTCAAGCTTTAGAGGTTTCTTTGAGATGAACACAAGGTCATCATCTAGAAACTCTCATCATCAAGCTATCATGCTCATGAACAAGGCCAAGAGGCTGAAATGAAAAAGAGAAGGAAAACAAAGGAAAGCTAAAAAAGAAACCAAGAGAAAACACATTTTTGAGTAAAAACAAAGTTTGAAAGCAACTCCCTATCAAGTGTGAAGACAAAGGCTTGATCTTTGAGGTGAGAATGGAAGGAAAAACTCCTCCTAAAGTGATGATGATGCTTCGGCCTTGATGAAAGAAAAAGGAAGGAAATGTGTTCTTGGTGAGCTTGTGTTTGAGGTTGAGTGTTTAGGTGTTAATCTATGGTGGTGGTGTGGTGTTTTGAGGTGGTTTGCGGTGGTGGAAGGAGTTTGTAAGTGGTGGAGAAGAACTTGAGGTTGAGAGAAAGTAAGAAAGCATTTTTGGTCACAAACTCAAACAAAAAAGCAAATGGTAAAAGTGTGGGATTTCTTTACACTTTGCAATATATATTATGGGTTCAATTGTGAAATGTGGAGGTGAAATATGGGGAGAGATATGCACGAAATTTTGGAGCTTTGAGGGAGGAAAATATCTCATCCAAGTGGTCATTCAAGGCATGGAAGAAAGCATGGTAAGCATGGTCAAAAGTATGGGCTAAGTATGGGCTAAGTAAGGCTTATCATGGACTTGAAATTGCATTTGAATTTCAAATATTGGAGGCATGGGAGGAGGAGTGGCCATGAGCTTCTAGAAGAGAGGAGGTGAGGTTTCTTTTGTTTAATGATGGTTTAGAGGTGTATTAGTTTAGGTGCAAGATTAGGAATTGCTAAATATGTGTTTAGGTAACTAAGGATGTGATTAGGAATTTTATGACAAGGTTAAGGAATGCTCATACATTTTTAGAGAGTTTACAATTCATTTTATGAATAAACAATGTAGACACAATTCCATGATTTAAGGAATTGGAGAGAGAAAACACTATTCAAGATTCCATAACTAGGAATCTTGAATTTAAAATAAGATTTGAGTTTGAATTAAGCATTTTTAGGTTCTAATCAACGTTAATAAATTATTTTGACTCTAGATTAATTATGGAAATTAATTAATCTTCAATTAGAGCCTAATATTGCTTAGGTTTGCTTAATCATGTGATTAAACTCAAAAACACAAACCTAGGGGCAAAATTGTAATTTTGCACTAATTTTGGCCGGGACCACCGGGACTAAAACTGAAGTCACAGAATACATAAAAACACCTTTTAAAACCATCTGGAGAAGTTTCGGGTTCATCCGGCACTTACAAACGGGTCAAACACCACAGGCGTATTTTGGTCATTTTGACCCAAAAGCTTGAAAAATGAGATTTTCAATCCCGGAAAGGTACACAAGTCAACTAATCCCCTTCCAACATTGAGTTTGCCCTCGAATTCCAGGCCGAAAATGACCTTAGGGGCATTTTGGTTATTTTCACTCTAATAGAAAAATCGGGGCGTTACAATACTAGCATCATCAAACTCAAAGCATCAAAGTTGTCTTAATGTTTTATGCTTTGACCTTTAGGGTCCTTTAACTTGAAATCTAAGTTGTCTACTATCACAACTTAACCTCTCGGGTACCTATGGGTTCATATTTAAGTAGTCCTCACTGAATTCTATGATCATAAACAATTTTAAAACCTCAAGAGTGCAGAATCCATATTTCACTAATTACGGGTACCTAGGAGTCACAACTTTGACCCTTTCTAAGTTTAGTTTTCTCCTATAGTACCAAGATCAAAACCAATTATGAGTAGTTCCTACACATTTAAACTAATTATAAACCATTAATTCTAATTTTTAATCCTTGCTGGACAGAATCCAGAAAATTCATCTTTAAGGGTTCTAAAAGTTTCATTTTAATTCCTTTCTAGTTACTAACTTATCTTAGCTTTTTCAAATTAATTCTAACATAAAAAATACATGATCATACTCATATTTTCATCATAAAAACAGCATCGCACAGTGAGCACTTCACTCAAGAAGAACTGAAAATATAATCATCATATAATGCACCTAGTTTGATTTCTAACACACATAAATTACTAGTTTCTTTTGGAACCTTTTTAAAACTCATTTGGAAACAATTTATTTCGTCAAAATCTTCATAAAATTCATCAGGACAGTAGTGTTTTTAAATTAACCTCAAGAGGGCTTCAAATCATAAAACTTTGTTCAAAACATTTCTTGAGATTATCTAAACTTAGGAAAAACATAAAACATAGGTTTTAGCACTTGTGACTAGATGAATCTTATTCCAAGTTCATCATCATCACATGGCCGAATTCATGTGAATAAAGCACAAACATTTCCAAACTTTGTTTGAGATAATAATGGGCAAGTCCATGAGCTCTAAATCTCTTAAGTGATGACATAAACACAAACATGCAATGCACTTTATTTTACTCCTTATTAGGAGGTGAGGGCATAAAAATAAATATGCTATGCAAGTCTATTATTATCTTAGAGATTTAGTGAGAATGTAAACATAAACATGGAGATGCAAGTTCATTCTTTTATCTTAGGAGTTTAGTGATGACATAAAGATAAATATGGATGCAAGTTTCTTTTTATCTTAACTTAGAGCTCTTACAAGAATTTTTAGAGAAACATAATCTCAACCCAACATCTATCTCTAACAAACAAAGTAAGCTTTACAATTCTTGAACCAAGGTTTCCAAGAAACTATATGGCTTTTGAACATCATCATCAAGTTTCAAGGAAATGAGCTTAAAGGAAAACATAACCATAAAGGAAAAGAAACAAGGAACCGAAATCATAAAAAGAAGGAATATACACCATGTTCTTTATTATGTACTCAAAACCCCTATCTAGAGAGAACTCTAGAACGTGTCGGCCAACTTTAAGGTTGACAAGGGTAGGCTTGAGCTTTTGGAAATCATTAATTATTTTTCTTTAAGTTGAAAACCATGTGAGCTAAGTAGCATAGATAAAGTTCAAGAAAGGAAAAACTCAAGTTCTAGAGGTCTCTTTGAGATGAATGCAAAGTCATCCTCTAGAGACACTCATCATCAAGCTATCATGATCAAAATAAGGCCTTGAGGTTGAAATGAAGAGAAAAGGAAAAAGAAAGGAAAAACTTAAAAAGAATCCAAGAGAAACTTCAAGAAAACATCATTTTTGAGTAAAACAAAAACTTGAAAGCAACTCCCTACCAAGTTTGAAGATGAAAGCTTGGTCTTGAAGATGAAAATGAGAAGAACAACTCCTCCTAGAGTGGTGATGATATGTTCGGCCAAAGGGAGAGGAAAGGAAAAGAAATGTGTTCTTGGTGAGCTTGTGTTTGAGGATGAGTGTTTGAGTGTTTAGAGGATGATTCAAGGTGGTGGTTTAAGGTTGTGAGATGATAATGCAAAGAGGAGATGAAGAAGATGAGGATGAAGAAGAAAGCTTCTTAAGACTTGAGAGAAAAAGGAAAGAACTTACAAGAATGCTAAAATGCTCAAACTTGTCAAAAGAACAAAAGTGAGGCAAGTTCATCTAAGGCACCTATTTATAGAAAACAAAGCAATGATGGTACACAAGGGGAGGGGCTGGCCGTAGTTCTTGGGGGCATGGGAAGAGAGAAAATATCTCTTACAACTTGTCATTCAAAGCATGGTTGAAGGTATAACAAGCATGGTGCAAAGTATGGTCTAAGCATGGCTTGGTGTGGACTTGAAAATGCATTTGAATTTCAAATATTTGAGGCATGGAGGGGGGTGTGGCCGTGGACTTCTAGAAGAAAGGGGAGAGGTGTAACACCCTAATAGAACCCCACTGTACTTAAGTTCACATTTGGATTCTATTAGTTGTCACTTATGCCTTGCATTTATTTTCTTTTGAAATTAACTTAGAAAAATAGTGGAAGTTTTTTTTTCTTTAAATAAATTAATTTTTTGAAAACTTAAGCCTGTAACGAGAAGTGAAATACATAGCTCTTTTATAGATAATAATCAAGTTACATTGCGCACTTAATTAAATAAGCGAAATAAGAGATTAAGTGTAGAACTATTATCACATAAACTGGAATATAATCACTTAATACATAAGTCACAACAGGGCATATATCATACTGATAAGTTATTACAAATAACAATATAAGTTCTACTATTACTAATTGTTTCTCACAAACTATAATGTAACTAAAGCTCGGAATGCTCCTACTTGAAAGGTTTGAAATCTTCACGCGCTACCTCCTTCCTCAGCTACAGCTTCGTTGCTTTAGGTGGACACGTCTGTCTCTGGTAACGACAATGGAAAATAAACATATGAGTGAGAAATACATGATTTCTCAGTAGGAGTTCCTAGTTGTACTAAAAGTGTCATCGTTGTCGTCCCAGTCACTTCGGGTTTATTATAAAAAGGTGAACAGGTAAGGATTCAATTATCAAACTTTCACAAACGTGATTAGCCGAAGTGCAGTTACTTTTAAACTAATCTTGAACATTAGCAGAAATATCCATTCAGTATTTCATCAAGCATACATATAAGCATATCATGTAAAACCACTAATAAGCAATAATCATTTAGGAGCTGCATGCATTTCATGATTACTCATCCTCAACATTCACTTATTTAGTGATCATCATCTTTCATTTATTTCATCAACATATTTCTTAATTACTCACGGGATGAATGCATCAATGCCTTAGACCACCCTAAAAGGGTAATGAGCTCATACCGTGGCCGTCGCCACAACCTTTTGGTTTTCTTCCCGTTACCATGATCTCAACGGTTTAGGGGGTTAAGCCATGAGTTTAGCTCAAGTCCACTTTTCCAGACTATCATTGCTACTTTTTCAGGTTTTACTTTTATTCTCACTGAGTGAAATCATCAATACCTTAATCCTCAAAGAGGATTAAGCAGTGAGTTGGTCTATTTATTATTTCATTTGAAACATGAATGTATGCACATTAATAAATCATGGCACAGTCAATCATTTTATCATTATCATTTCATATCTCATCAATACATTCACATTTCTGTATATCACTTCATGTAACATAGACAATATCATGTAAATCTTATAGTAAACATTCTCATAGATAATTCATATTAAGCAATCTAAGTTATCAAGTTAGGTCTCTAGTGTTCCTAATAGGTTATGGATATCTTGGTATTATCTTTTTCTCTTAGTCTTCTTTGTACTCTTAGTATTTCCATTAATACATTAATACCCTTTAAGATATTTTTAGAGGTTCTTTATATATTTTTATTATGACTTTTATATATATCTCCTGAAGATTATTATTCTACTTAAATCCTTAAAATTATCTATTTACAAGACTTGAATCTTTTATTTAGAGTTCTGACATCTTTTAGAATAAAATTTGTAGCACTAACATCTTAGATTAGTGTAAATCAACTGTAAATTGTGAATAGTAGGATTCCCAGGAAAGAGAGGTGAGTCACAATGGACACGCTTAAATACCAAGTCTTTCCTTAGCCAGAACCTTTCCAAATTGCACTCTCACAGTATCACGCTACCTTCAAGACTTTCTCAGCACACTGTCCCGAAAATATATCTCTCATTTTGTATTTTTGTGGTGTAAAACTTTATCCATAGCATACATAAGTGTGTTTGTAGATGTGTTAGCTTTTCCACAAAGTTGAAATCAGTCCATTTGCATTTTTCTAGAGTGAGTTACACCTATTTTACTACTACAAGGTCAGATTAAGAGTTTTAGTCTTAGGCTCTACTTTAAAAATTTATATCTTGGGCTAGGAAACTCCATTTTAGGTGATTCTTTTTGGAGAGTGTTCTACAATGATTCTAGTGTATAATAAAAATATTTTCATTTCGAGATCCTTCATATTTTATGAACACTAAGTTTCGAAATAACTACTGCCAGAAATAACTAGAAATTCCAGCACCTGCCATGTTCATGTCTTAAATTATCTTTATTAACTCAAGTTTCACATACAATCTTTTAAGTTATATTTGAGTTTTATAACATCATAAAAGTACTCATAGCAGAATAGAACATGTGTTTTCTAAAAATATAATTATTCAAAACTTTTGACAATAACTCAAGTCTGAGGCATTCTATCCATGAGCAAAGTTAGAAGCCAACAATACTTGAACAAATAAAGAAGAAACTCCTACCTCTTGTGTAGGGTCTAAAAAGGGTCCTTCTCTTCTTCCTTAAGCTTTGAACAAGAGTCTTTGGAGTGGATGACCCTCCTTGAATCTTGGCTCTAGAACTTGAGTGCTTAAGAAAATATTTCTCACTAGAGTTAAAGATTGTAACTCTTGTGAGGGCTAGTGAAAGTTTGGACTTAGGATTTAAGTGTTTGGATGAAGTTTAGAGGATCAAGAGAAGTCTTTGAAGAACATAAGAAGAATGATAGAATAAGAAAGAAAGAACACTTAGGGAGTTTCTGAATTGAAGAGAGTTTGAGGAGTATTTATAGTGGAAAGATTAGAGAAAAAAACAGAAGAAGGAAAGCACTTGGAGCATGATTTATGGAAACATGTTGGCTGAATTTTGGGATGAAAATGCTCCTTGTTTTGTGCAAACATGTTTCCATGTTTTATGCAAACATGTTGGATGAAAATGCTCCATGTTTTGTGCAAAGATGTTAGTGGAGATTTTCTAACCTTTAGTGCATGTATGTGATTCAGAAATGTGTATGATGTATGTGGTTAAATTATTATGTTATCATCTTAATCCAATTGCTTAGATTCATTCTTGTCTAAAGACAAGTCTAGGGATTTGTGCAAATGGCATTATAGCAATTTATTTAACTAAGACAAGGATATTTTTGTAATTAGACAATGATAGTGGTATTCTTGTAATTCCATTCATAGAGTAAGGGTATCTTCGTCATTTAATAAGGCAAGGGTAGTTTGGTAATTTCCTTTACATAGCAAGGGCATTTTCGTAATTTCCACTAAGTGATGGCATTTTCGTAATTCTTTGCATTTTTCTGTAGACATACTTAAGTAGTCTATTTGTTGTGTTTCATAACATTTGTCCAGATTCTCTTGGTTTTGCTATCGCTAATTAAGATTAATATTTATCTTAGTTATAAATTTGGGGATGTTACAAGAGATTTCTTGTAACACCCTAAATCTTAACCCAAGACTACTAGTATGTACTTAGGTTAATCTTTAGAATATTACCTCTTGGTCTCATCTTTTACTTAGAAAATACTTAGCGGAAATATGGGTAAAATTTTTCTTTTTGGAATTTAAATCAAAGTGAGAGCCACGCACGAATCTTTAAGAGGAAGCATAGCGAAACATATAAGCAAAGCATAAGAAACACATCATGTCATGGAAGCATCACTGAAATCATAGATATATATATATAACGTGCCTACCCAAAGAGGCAGGACTATTTGATACATCATGAAGCGAAATACAACTGAAATGCAATACAAGGAAATCATAAAAAGCAAATACAAAAGAAACTACCCCCATACCCGTGTGCACCTAAAGGAGACAACCTCATATACAAAAGAAGGTTTGTCCTCTACTATGTGGCGTGTGTGTGCACTAACTATTACCCCTCCTATGACTACTCCTGCGGGTCCGAGCATGCTGGGGTCAGTCGATCCTTGGCGAATCTCGGCGGGAGTGGTCGAGTGCATCATCGGGCATGTCCACCGCATGGCGAGGGCGCATAGATGGCCGTCGAGCCAACCTCGGCTGGTCCACCGTCTCCTCACTCCCAGCCCTCATCGGTGGAGGTGTGGGACTGGAGCTCCAACTGTACATGTGGGATGGCGGGTCCTCGGATGGGTCCGTCTCCGAGTACTGGGGGCGCGGCACATACTCGGGAGTACTCAGCGTCTGGTGACGTCTCGGGCTCCATACGGAGGATCTGCTCATCGCGTGGTCTCGCTCGCTCAAAAATCCCGTTATGACGGTAAGGAGCAGTCGGGGTGAAGCGGTAGCTCGGGACGGGGTGCGCGAAGGGTCGTCCCATGAACATGAATACTCTGGCGGCAGCGACCCTCAAAATGGTATGACCCGAGTGCCGGGTCATGGTGCAACTCCCATACCGGGGTGTCGATGAAGAGTACAAACGTCGCCATCTGAAGATATGACGGAAGAAAAGAGAGAGGGAATGAGAATCTTTCTAAAAGAATTCTCAGTAGGGTTATCCCTACCTAGGTGTCATCGTCCACATCCTCAGGAACCTCGGGTTTATTTCTAAAAGGTGTGCATGTATATAATTTCCTTTTAAGTTGGTTTTCCAAAGAGGTACTTTATCCAAGGTCCATCATATTTTATAATGCGTCTTTATAACTTAAGCAGAAATATACTAATGATATGAATGCATCATAAGGTAAACCAAACAATAGAATAACTAGGAAACATTATAACATTGGCATAAGTATAGTTTATGTGACATTGTTAACTTTAACTTTCATCTCATGGGGCCGCCTCTAAAACTTCTCTAGGTTATGAGCTCATACCTTAACTAGTCGTCACTAGCTCTTACTTATCCTATGATAAGCGTAACATAATCCCGACTTAAAGTACGGGCTAGGGGGCAACTTAAGGATCTCCTTTCTAGGATCATTTCCTCTTTGAAACGCTTTGCTAGCCACGTGGGCCTCGCAATTTGTCCGCTTTGGCAGGCTGCATCTACACATACCCTCACGGATTTGTCTCCTCACGGGGTGCTCGGCCGAACCGGTGTCACCCAGAGAAGCGCGTCTCAGTGTTGTGTCACATTTATATTTTCATAAGTATTACATCACAATTACCTCATCATTTATCATATTCATTTTTATCATGCATTCTCATGTAGCTTTTTCATAACATATATATCATCACATGAAACTTTCTCATAACATTCGTCACATAAAACTTTCACACAAACATCATCACATAGTCATATTTAACAATCATTCCCATAGGCTCATAGACATGTTATGTTATATCTCATAGTGCTTTAAACTTCGATTATTATGAGTCTTAAACTTGCAAATTATTTATTCTTAACTTCTTTATACACCTATAGTTTGACAATTTATGAGTTATACAAACCTCATGCTTAAGAACTAATCCGAATAGCACTAAGCGGAATTTGGACAGCTTTATGTTTAAGTGATTACGGAGTTCTAGAAATTACGGTTTAGATCTTTATCTCACTTTCTAAGTTATTGATCATCAACACCTAGTCTCTTGGGAACCTACAAGGTTATAACTAAGTATTTCTCACCTCACCCTATGATCAAGAACAACTCTAAACCTCAAGAGTGCAGAAATCAAAATACTAACTTTACGGGTACCTAGAAGTCACAATAATGACCCTTTCTAAGTTCGGTTTGCTCCTAAGGTTTCAAGATTAAGTCCTAAACCAATTATGAGTCATTCCTACACATATAAACTAATTTAAAACCATGATTATTGAATCTAAACCTTGCTGGACAGAATCCAGAAAAATAAATCTTTAAGGGATCTAAAACTCTCAAATTAATTCTTTTCTAGTTCCTAACTTATCCTATCTTTCACATATGAGTCTTAACATAATTATTACCCAAACATAAGCATATTAACATCATTAACACAGCCAATGCAGTGGCCAAACATAGCAAGGCAGAACCGAAACAGAAACTCCATTTAAAGGCATTGAATCATAGTTTCTAAAGCACATAAAATACTAGTTTCTCTTGGAACCTTATTAAAACCTTCAAAACTATTTTATGAATACTTTTATCATCTAAACTCATGAAAATACTTAATAGGGCAGTGGCTATGTTATTTTCATCTCAAGAGGTCCTAAATTCATAATACTTAATTCTACACATTCCTTATACTCATATAAGTTTAGAAAAATTATAAAACATAGTTTTCAATACTTGAAGACATTAAGGCCTCATAGGGCCGAAATATGAGCCATAGGAGATAAATGTTTTAGACCTTTGTTTGAGATATCCTTGGGCAAGTCTTTGAGCTCTAGATTCATTAAAGTGATGATGTAAAAATAAACATGCTCATAAACTTATTTTAGTTATTGCTAGAAAGTAAAGTGAGAGCATAAAATAAATATGTAGTGCAATATGTTATTATCTTTGATATTTAGGTGAGGACTTGAAATATAAATATGATAATGCAAAGCTTGAAACATAAACATGATAATGCAAGTTCATTCATTATCTTGGGATTTAGTGATAGCAAGGAAGTAAACATGATATGCATAGCATAAAATAAACATGATGCAAGATTCATTTTATAGTTAACTAGAGCTCATTCAAGACCTTAACAAGATAGCAACCCATTACAATATCTCAAAGATCACAACACAAAAACCGAAAGTCACATAAAAGAGAAAGAAAGTGAAACTATATCAAGTTCTTTATTAAATACCCAAAACCCCTATCTAGAGAAAAATCTCTAAAACGTGCCGGCCAACTTTAAGGTTGACAAGGGTAGGCTTGGGCTTTTAGAAATTCTTAGATTAATTTTCTTAAGTTGGAAAACCATGTGAGCTAGATAACATATAGATGAAGTTGCAAGAAAAGGAAAACTCAAGCTTTAGAGGTTTCCTTGAGATGAACACAATGTCATCATCTAGAAACTCTCATCATCAAGCTATCATGCTCAAATCAAGGCCTCATGGCCGAAAATGAAAGGAAAGGAAAGACAAAGGAAAGTTCAAAAAGAATCCAAGAGAAAACTAGAGAAATACACTTTCTTGAGCAAAATAAAGTTTGAAAACAAATCCCTACCTTTTGATGAAGATAAAAGCTTGATCTTGAAGATGGAAATGAGATGAGCAACACCTCCTAGGATGGTGATGATGATTTCGGCCAAGGAAAGGAAAAGGAAAGGAGATGTGTTTTGAGTGAAGTTGTGTTTGAGGTTGAGTGTTTGAAAGCTTTGAGAGTGGTTTAAGGTTATGAGGTGATGGATTAAGGTTATGAGGTGATTATGTGATGGAAGAATGAAGAGGATGAAGATGAAGAGAAAGAGCTCTTAGAACTTTGAGAGAAGGAAAAGGCTTAGTAAGACAACTCTAAAACTCTAAACTTTGCAAATGCTTCAAGGTGCAACAAAGCTAACACAAGTATCCTATTTATAGAAAAACAAAACCATGGAGCTCACATTGGGAGGGTGCTGGCCGTAGCTTTGAAGGGCAAAGGGAGAGAAAAATATCTCTTACACAAGGTCATTCAAGCATGGTTTGAAGTATGGAAGCTATGCTACAAAGTATGGCTTGATGTGAGTTAATTTCCTATCACATTTTTATGAAATTAGGCTTCTAGAACCTTAACATGGCTGGAACTTTTCCAGCCACAAATAAATGGGGAAAATGGGTTGTTTTAATTATTTATTCATGTGGAAATTCAAGCTTGATTGAAAGTTATGACAAGGTATAGTGTATGTGACTTGAGGTATGGCCTTGGAGTGTTGAAAAATTGAACATGTGATGCATAATGGAGGGAGTGAGGCTTCGCCAGCTTGGGGCAGCAGAATGGGAGGATGATTTGACCATTTAATTGTGTGTTAATGGTAGGTTTAGATGTGTATTAGCTTAGGTACAAGGTTAGGAATGATTAAGCTTAAGTTTAGGTAACTAAGAATGTGATTTAGGAGTTTATGACAAGTTTAGGAGTGCTCATACATCATTAAAGAATTTAAAACTCATTTATGAATAAACAATGTGTAACACAATTCCATGATTTAAGGAATTGGAAAGAGAAAACACTATTCAAGATTCTATGACTAGGTGTCATAAAATTAAAATATGATTTTAGGTTGTAATTAAGTACTTTTGGTTCTAATCAACTTTAATAAATTATTTTGACTCTAGATTAATTAAGGAAATTAATTAACCTTCGATTAGAGCCTAATATTGCTTAGGTTTGCTTAATCGTGTGATTAGCGTAAAAAATGCGAATCTAGGGGCAAAACCGTAATTTTGTACTAATTTTGCCCGGGACTTCAAAAATTAAAACTGAGGTCATAGAATACATAAAAACGCCTTTTAAAACCATCTGGAGAAGTTTGGTTCATCAGGCACTTGCAAGCGGGTAAAACACCACAGGGGCATTTTGGTCATTTTGACCGAAAACTTCAAAACGAGATTTTCGATCCAGGGAAGGTACATAAGTTTTCTAATCCCCTTCCAACATTGAGTTTGCCCTTCGAGTACTTGCCAAGACTGGCTTTCCTCGAATTCCGGGCTGAAAATGACCTCAGGGGCATTTTGGTCATTTTCACTCTAACAGAAAATCGGGGCGTTACATTTCTTTTGTTTAATTGTGTGCTAATCATGTGTTTAGGTGTGTATTAGGTTAGGTTTGAGGTTAGAAGTCACTAAGCAAGTGTTTAGGTAAGTAAGAATGTAATTAGGAATTTTATGACATGGTTAAGGAGTTCTCATACACAATTAGAGAAATTTAAACTCATTTTATGAATAAACAATTGTGAACACAATTCCATGACTTAAGGAATTGGAGAGAGAAAATACTATTTAAGATTCCATGACTAGGAATCTTGAATTTAAAATAAGATTTGAGTTTAAATTAAGCAATCTTAGGTTCTAATTAACTCTAATAAATTATTTTGACTCTAGATTAATTAAGGAAATTAATTAATCTTTGATTAGAGCCTAATATTGCTTAGGTTTGCCTAATCACGCGATTAAGCTTAAAAACACAATGCTTAGGGGTAAAATCATAATTTTGTACAAAAACTGCCTGGGACTACTGGGACTAAAAATGAGGTCACAGAATATATAAAAACACCTTTTAAAACCATCTGGAGAAGTTTCGGGCTCATCTGACACTCGTACCCGTGTCAAACACAATAGGGGTATTTTGTTCATTTTGGCCTGAAACCTCATAAAACGAGATTTTCAATCTTGGAAAGATTCACAAGTTAACTAATCCCCTTCAAACATTGAGTTAGCCTCTCGAGGATTGCCGGGTCGGCTATCCTTGAGTTCCGTGCAGAAAACGACCTGAGGGGCATTTTGGTCATTTTTACTCTAACAGAAAATCGGGTCGTTACAAGTGACATTCCTTTCATCATTTGTTATCTCATGGGGCCACCCTAATAACTTCTCTCCTTTGAGAGTTTCTAGGTTATAAGCTCATACCTAACTAGTCATCCCTAGTTTCAACTTATCCTAAGATAAGTATAAATATATCCCGACTCCTAAAGTGCGGGTTAGGGGGCTTAAGGATCACCTATCATAACCTATAATTCGGGGAGTCTATAGGGTCATTTCCTTTTGTGAATCACCTCTCATAACCTTTAATTCGGAGAGTCTAGAGGGTCATTTCCACATAGCTTATGTCACTTAAGTCTTTTAGTGAATCACCCTTCATAACCTTTAATTTGGGGAGTCTAGGGGATCATTTCTATATATCATTAGATCACTTTAAATCTCATCTCATGTCATGGAATAACACATGCATTTCAACATCAATTCACGAATATGATAAGCTATTAAAGCCATGTAAACACTTTCTCATAACGCATACATCAACACATAAAGATCTCCATTCCTTTGTAAAATAAACATGCTCCTTGTAATGCCCCGATTTTTCCTGTTTTGAGCGTAAATGACCAAAATGCCCCTGAGGTCATTTCTACCCAGAAATTCAAGGATGGCCGATCTGGCAGTCCTCGAAGGGTTAACTCAATGTTAGAAGGGGATTATATATGTTGTGATTAATTGTAGAGGTGAAAATCTTGTTTTTCAAACTTTCGGATCAAAATGACCAAAATACCCCTATAGCGTTTTACGAGGGTATCGGTGCAGTTTGAGCCCAGAATCTCTCCCGAGAGTTCGGAATGTCAATTATATGTGCTTAATGATGTTTGTTTTGATCCAAGTGGTCCCGGGTAGTGTTTGTGTGAAATTACCATTTTGCCCCGAAATAGTGTATTTCGGGCTTAACGGTGTAATTAAGCAAACCTAAACAATATTAGAATCTAATCGAAGATTAATTATTTTTGATAATTAATCTATAGTCAAAATAAAAATTTATTAAAGTTAATTAGAACCTAAGATTGCTTAGTTACAGCTTAATCTTTTCTAAAAATCAAGATTCTGTCATGGAATCTTAAATAGTGTTTTCTCTCTCCAATTCCTTAAATTAAGGAATTGTGTTTGTGCATAATCATATCATAAAATGAGTTTTGATTTAGCTAAAGAAGCAAGACCACTCCTAATCATGTCTTAATATTCCTAATTACATAATTACCTCACCTAAACACTTTCTTACAAATTCCTAATCAAAAGCTTAATCAAATATACACTTAAGCACACCACTAAACCACAATTAGATGAAATAAATCCCTCCCCCCTTGGCTGCATCATGGCCGAAACTCCTTCCCTTCATTTCCCACATGTTGAATTGAATTGCACACAAAGGCCATGCTTGAGCCATACCTTGCACCATACTTGACCCATACTTTGAGCCATACTTCACCATGCTTTCAACCATGCCTTGAATGACCAATTTGAATGAGATATTTTTCCTTCCTCATGGCCAAGAGTACACGGCCAGCACCCCCCTCCATTCATCCTCCATTTGTTTCATTTCCTTATAAATACACATGCAAATGAACTTGTAAGAACCTTTAGATCATTTGCTAAGTGTAAGCTTAAGAGCATTCTTGCAACTTCTTTCATTTTCTATCAAGTTCTAAGAGTTCTTTTCATCTTTATCTTCTTCATCCTTCTCTAAGAACACCACTTTTGCAACCTCAAACCACCACACAACCACCATAAACCACCACCCAAACACTAAAGCATCCTTTCTCAAACAAAAGCTCACATAAAACACATTTCCTTTCCTTTTCCTTCTCTTGGCCGAAACCTCCTCTTCACTTTGGAAGAAGATTTTCTTCTCATCCTCACTTCAAAGAACCAAGTTTTCATCTTCATACTTGGTAGGGGTTTTGTTTTCAAAAGCTTTTCTTTTATAATGATGTTTTGATATGATAAAGTGCTAGTTTCTCTTGGTTCAAAACTCTTTTTCTTTCTTCTTATTTTTGGTTATGAGACTTGATTTTTGAAAGGAAAATTTTTAGCTTGATGAAGAAGTTTCAAGATAATGGCCTTGAGATTTTCATTTGAGAAACCTCTAAAGCTTGAAACTTGTTTTTGATCTTGAAGCATTTTGGTTTTTCCTTTCTTATCCTTTCCTTATGGTTTCAATTTTCCTTTCCTTTCCTTGTTATAGTTTCGGTTTTCATTTCCTTTCCTTTACAAGTTTCATGAAAATGCTAGATAGCTCATAAAAAGTTTTACTTAAGAAAATGTATCTCTTGTTTTCAAGGAGCCCAAAGCTTACCCTTGTCAACCTTAAAGTTGGCCGGCACGTTCTAGAGTTTACTCTAGATAGGAGCTCTTGGGCATAAAATAAAGAATATGGTGTAGTTTACTCTAGATATACTTTGTTTCAAGAAGTGTAGTTATTTATTTTGACCTCTTAAGTTTATTTTCCTTGAGCTTGATGATGATGTTCAAACCATGAGGTTTCTTTGAAATCTTGGTACAAAGAACTCTAGAGCTCACTTTGTCTTGCTAGATAAGTGTTGGGTTGAGATCATTATTGTTCCTCTAAAAGTCTTGTATGAGCTCTGGTTAAGTTAAAATGAACTTGCACTCATATTTATTTTCATGTCAACACTAAACTTCCAAGAATAAAGAATAAACTTGCATTCTTATGTTTATGTTTCAAGTCATCACTAAAATAAGATAATAATAAGTTGCATCTCATATTTATTTTATGCTTACACTTTATAATCAAGAATAAACCAAGTGCATAGCGTGTTTAAGTTTATGTCATCACCTAAATTGTAACATCCTAAATCTTAACCCAAAACTACTAGTATGTACTTAGGTTAATCTTTAGAATATTACCTCTTGGTCTCATCTTTTACTTAGAAAATACTTAGCGGAAATATGGGTAAAATTTTTCTTTTTGGAATTAAAATCAAAGTGAGAGCCACGCACTAATCTTTAAGAGGAAGCATAGCGAAACATATAGGCAAAGCATAAAGAAACACATCATGTCACAGAAACATAGATATATATATATGTACTGTGCCTACCCAAAGGGCAGGACTATTCGATACATCGGGAAATGGAATACAACTGAAATGCAATACAAGGAAATCATATAAGTAAATACAGGAAAACAACACCCATACCCATGTGCACCTAGAGTAGACAACCTCATATACAAAAGAAGGTTTGTCCTCAACTATGTGGCATGTGTACACTAACTGCTACCCCTCCTATGTCTACTCTTGCTGGTCCGAGTACTGTGGGGTCGAGTCGATCCACTGACGAATCTCGGCGGGAGTGGTCGAGCACATCATCGGGGCATGTCCACCGCGGCGAGGGCCCATAGATGGCCTACGTGCCAACCTCGGCTGGACCACCGTCTCCTCACTCCCTGCTCTCATCGGTGGGGGAGCGGGACTAGAGCTCCAACTGTACATATGTGATGGCAGATCCTCGGATGGGTCCGTCTCCGAGTACTGGGTACGAGGCACGTACTCCGGGTAGTCGTATACCGCTGATGTCTCGGGCTGCATGCGGAGAATCTGCTCATCACGTGGTCTAGCTCGCTCAAAAATCCCGTTATGGCGGTAAGGAGCAGTAGCTCTGGACGGGGTGCGCGAAGGGTCGTCCCATGAACATGAAGACTCTAACAGTACAGCGACCCTCAAAATGGTATGACCCGAGTGCTGGGTCATGGTGCAGCTCCCATACCGGGGTGTCGACGAAGAGTACGAATGTCGCCATCTGAAGATGTGATGGAAGAAAAGAGAGAGGGAATGAGAATCTTTCTAAAAGAATTCTCAGTAGGGTTATCCCTACCTAGGTGACATCGTCACATCCTCAGGAACCTTGGGTTTTATTTCTAAAAAGGTGTGCATGCATATAAACTCCTTTTAAGTTAGTTTTCTAAAGTATTATTTATCCAAGGCTCGTCATATTTTATAATGCGTCTTATGACTAAGCATGGAATATACTGATGATATGAATGCATCATATAGGTAAGCCAATCAATAGAATAACTAAGAAACATTATAACATTGGCATAAGGGGATAGGTATAACACATGTGACATTTTAAACTTTAACTTTCATCTCATGGGGCCACCCTAAAACATCTCTAGGTTATGAGCTCATACCTTAACTAGTCGTCACTAGTTCTTACTTATCCTATGATAAGCGTAACATATACATAATCCCGACTTAATAGTGGCTAGGGGGCAATTAAGGATCACTTCTCTTAGGGTCATTTCCTCTTTGAAACGCTCTACTAGCAACTAGTGCATCGTAGTATTGTCCGCTTTGGCAAGCTCTATGTCAATACCCTCGCGGATTTGTTTTCTTGGGGGTGCTCGGCTAAACTGGTGTCACCCAAAAAGGCGTCTCAGTGTTGTGTCACATTTAAATTCTCATAAAGTGTTAATTCATAGATACATCATTATTCATTACATAAATCTTTTTCATAGCATATACATCATCACATGAAACTTCTTCATAGTGTATACATAAAACTATAGCATATACATTATCACATAATCACACCTTAGACAATCATACATACAAACTCCCAAGCTTATTATGTTATAAACCTATAGTATGTTATGCTTTGGTTCTTTTGAGTCTTAAACTTGTAAACTAATTGTTCTAGTATTATTCTTAACCTCCTACACACCTATAGGCTCACAACTAATACGTTTTACTAATTTTTATGCTCAAGGACCTATCCAAACAGCACTATGCAGATTTAGACAGCTTTATATTTGTGTGATTACGGGGTTCTCGAAATTACGGTTTAGACCCTTAAAGTCTTTAACTCACATTCTAAGTTATTGATCATCAAAACCTAGTCTCTTGGGAACCTATGAGGTTATAACTAAGTATTTCTCACCTCACACTATGGTCAAGAACATCTCTAAACCTCAAGGATGCAGAATTTGAAATCCTAACTTTACGGGTACCTAGAAGTCACAACAATGACCCTTTCTAAGTTTAGTTTGCTCCTAAGGCTTCAAGATTAAGTCCTAAACCAATTATGAGTCATTCCTACACATTTAAACTAATTTAAAACCATGATTATTAAATCTAAACCTTGCTGGACAGAATCCAGAAAATTACATAATTAAAGGATCTAGAACTCTCAAATTAATTCTTTTCTAGTCCCTAACTTATCCTATCTTTCACATGTGAGTCTTAACATTATTTTTACTCAAACATAGGCACATTATGATCATTAAAACAGCACATACAGTGGCAGTAAAGAGCAAGGAAGAACCAAAAATATACTTCTCCATAAAAGGCATAAAACATAATTTCTAAAGCACATAAAATACTAGTTTCTCTTGGAACTCTTTTTAAACTTTCAAAACTCATTTATAAACAATTTTAACATCTAAAATCATAAGAATATTTAAGAGGGCAGTGACCAATTTATCTTTATCTCAAGAGGTCCTAAATTCATAAAACTTAGTTCTATGCATTCCTTAAACTCATATAAGCTCGGAAAAATTATAAAACATAGTCTCAAATGCTTAGAAACTTCAAGACCTCTTGGGGCCGAAATATGAACCAAGGAAAATACATATTGTTAGACCTTTGTTGAGACAACAATGGGCAAGTCTTTGAGCTCTAGGTTCATTTAGGTGATGACATAAAAGTAAACATGCTTATGCACTTATTTTAGGTTCCATTAGAAAGTAAAGTGATAGCACAAAGTAATATGAATGCAACTCATTATTATCTTGGTATTAAGTGAGAACTTGAAATATAAACATGATAATGCATAGCTTGAAATATGAACATGACAATGCAAGGTTCACTTATTATCTTGAAACTTAGTGATAGCAAGGAAGTAAACATGATATGCAAAGCATAAAGTAAACATGATGCAAGGTTCATTTTATGGTTAACTAGAGCTCATTCAAGACTTTAACAAGATAACAACCCAATACAATATCTCAAAGATCACAACACAAAAACCGAAAGTCATATAAAAGAGAAAGAAAGTGAAACTACGTCAAGTTCTTTATTAAATACCCAAAACCCCTATCTAGAGAAAAATCTCTAGAACGTGCCGGCCAACTTTAAGGTTGACAAGGGTAGGCTTGGGCTTTTAGAAATCCTTAGATTAATTTTCTTAAGTTGGAAAACCATGTGAGCTAGATATCATATAGATGAAGTTACAAGAAAAGGAAAACTCAAGCTTTAGAGGTTTCTTTGAGATGAACACAATGTCATCATCTAGAAACTCTCATCATCAAGCTATCATGCTCATAATAGGGCCTAGAGGCCGAAATGAAAAGAAAAGGAAAAACAAAGGAAAGTTCAAAAAGAATCCAAGAGGAAACTAGAGAAAAACACTTTCTTGAGCAAAACAAAGTTTGAAAACAAATCCCTACCTAGTGATGAAGGTAAAAGCTTGGACTTGAAGATGAAATGAGATGAGCAACACCTCCTAGGATGGTGATGATGATTCGGCCAAAGAGGAAGGAAAGAAAGGAAATGTGTTTTGGGTGAAGTTGTGTTTGAGGTGTGGTGTTTGAGAGGTTTGATGATGGTTCAAGGCTTTGGGGTGGTGTTTGATAGTTAAGAGATGATGATGAGATGAAGAGATGAAGAAGATGAAGATGAAAAGAAAGGAAGAACTCTCTTGAAACTTGAGAGAAAAAGAAAGAACTAGCAAGACAACTCTAAAACTCTAAACTTAGCAAATGCTTGAAGGTGCAACAAGGCTATCACGAGCATCCTATTTATAGAAAAACAAAGCCATGGAGCTCACCAAGGGGAGGTAATGGCCGTAGCAAATGGAGGAAAAAGGGAGAGGAAAATATCTCCTTGATTGTGTCATAGAAGCATGGTTTGAAGTATGGAAGCTATGCTACAAAGTATGGCTTGATGTGAGTTAATTTCCTATCAAATTTTTATGAAATTAGGCTTCTAGAAATAATGCATGGCTGGAACTTTTCCAGCCACAAATAAATGGAGAAAATGAGCTATTTTAATTAGTTATTTACTTGGAAAATCAAGCTTGATTGAAAGTTATGACAAGGTATAGTGTATGTGACTTGAGGTATGGCCTTGGAGTGTTGAAAAATTGAACATGTGATGCATAATGGGGAGGGAAGCTCACGGCCAGTGCAGGCAGCAGAGTGGGGGTGAGTTTTGACCATTTAATTGGGTGTTAATGGTAGGTTTAGATGTGTATTAGCTTAGGTACAAGGTTAGGAATGATTAAGCTTAAGTTTAGGTAACTAAGAATGTGATTTAGGGAGTTTATGACAAGTTTAGGAGTGCTCATACATCATTAAAGAATTTAAAACTCATTTATGAATAAACAATGTGTAACACAATTCCATGATTTAAGGAATTGGAAAGAGAAAACACTATTCAAGATTCTATGACTAGGTGTCTTGAAATTAAAATATGATTTTAGGTTGTAATTAAGCACTTTTTGGTTCTAATCAACTTTAATAAATTATTTTGACTCAAGATTAATTAAGGAAATTAATTAACCTTCGATTAGAGCCTAATATTGCTTAGGTTTGCTTAATCACGCGATTAAGCGTAAAACATGAAACTAGGGACAAAACCGTAATTTTGCACTAATTTTGCTTGGGACTTCTAGAATTAAAACTGAGGTCACAGAATACATAAAAATTCCTTTTAAAACCATTTGAAGAAGTTTCGGGTTCATCTAGCACTTGCAAACGGGTAAAACACCGCAGGGGCGTTTTGGTCATTTTGACCCGAAAACTCGAAAAACGAGATTTTCGATCCCGGGAAGGTACACAGGTTATATAATCCCCTTTCAACATCGAGTTTGCCCTTCGAGTACCACTGAACCGGTTTTCCTCGAATTCCGGGCTGAAAATGACCTCAGGGGTATTTTAGTCATTTTTACTCTAACAGAAAAAAAAAATCGGGGCGTTACATAAATAATCTAGAGCTCAAAGACTTGCCCATTTTGTCTCAAGAGAAGTTTGGAAAAATGAAAGTGTTTTATGAATATGATTTTGGCCATGTGATGGAGATGGACTTATCATAAGTCTCATCTAGTCATAAGGATCAACAAACTATGTTTTATGAATTTTCTTAAGCTTAGGAGAACTTAAAAAATGTTATAAATATGTTTTTATATTTAAATCTCAACTATGAGCAAAACTAAAATAACTACTGCCCTTATTCATATTTTTATAATTTTAATGAAATAAAATAGTTTCTAAAAGAGTTTTGAGGTTCTAAAATGATTCCAAGAGAAAATTAGTAACTTATATGCTCATGAAATGTGATTTTATGAAGCATATGTTTCGGCCACTGCCTTGGAATTATGGCCACTGTATGATGCTATTTTTTTTTTTTTGGTTCCCCAAGGGTATCCCCACAGCCGGCAACCATGGGACTAATCCCCTGTCCTTCTGTTAGCACGCGAAGTGGTAGGGGACCGGCCAAGGAGTTTTTTCCATTCACAAGAGCTAGGATTCGAACACCAACCACTTGCTTAAGGGGCAAAGTGCTGAACCACTATGCCAACCCAACCTATGTGCTTTTGTATGATGCTGTTTTAATAAGTTAGAATGAGTAAAAATTATGTCTAAGTGAAGGAAAAATTATTTTGTGAGTATTAGGAATAATAAGTAACTAAAAAGGATTTGAAATGTGAGTTTTAGAACCCTTAGAAACTAAATGTAGATTCTATTCCAGCATGATTAAACATAGTAAAAGTGGTTTATAATTAGTGTATATGTGTAGGAATCATTCATAATTGGTTTAGGAATTGATTATAGTACTTTAGGTGAAGCCGAAACTTAGAAAGGGTCATTTTTATGACTCCTAAACACCCGTAATTTTGAAATATAGATTCTACCCTATGCTGTTTGGATTTGATCATAATCATAATAATTAGTAAGAATTGTTGGTAATGATCTCTTAGGTGTATAAAAGACCTAATTTGGATGCTAGGTTAACTAGATCGAAAGTTTAAGGCCCGTAAGGGTCAATGCATAATATACTATAAGACAGGAGAAGATTTTGAGAGTTAGTATTTCAAGTATATGTTTATTTGTTTATATGATCTGATATGCATATGATATGTATAAACTTAAGGGTTGAGTATTGTGTACTTTGTGGCATGCTATGATGATTTGCATGATTTGACGAGCATGAGATGTTAAATGAAATGTCATGATGTTGTTTGAGAACATGAGTTTTTGTGGTATAAAGCAAATTTGTGAAATTCGGTGTACAACCGTTATGCTACCGAATTTTCATCAAATTTGAAGACTTAAGAAAGTTTTTGAAAATTTCATGAGATTTTGAATGTGATATAGTACCAAGACGCGTTCTGGGTGACACCAATTTAGCCGAGCACGCCTAGGAACAAAACCGTGAGGGTATTGACATCGAGCTTGCCAAAGCAGACAATATCACTGTGCACCGGGTGCCAGTAGATGCGTTTCAAAGAAGGAAGTAAACCTAACCCACACTCCGGGAGTCGGTATATTAGGTGATCCCTTGAGATGATAAGTTACCCCCTCTTTTACCCCATATTAAATCTAGTGACGACTAGTTAGGATTGAGCTCATTCCTAGGCGATAAGAATGATGGAGTTTTGGTGGCCAAGATAAAATCACTGGGGACGGTATGTTGGTAGGTTTTTGGTGGACATGATAAGAGGGTGGTCTTTAAGAAAAAAAGCTTAAGAGCTTAAGTATGAGAAAAAGTTTTACATGAGAAGTCATATGCCACTTTATTCCACTTATATGTTGATATTTCTTCATGATGCGTTCTATTGATTACTTACATAAAGTATTATCATGCCCTCATACTTTACTATGTTGCATACATGACATTAAGATTCATTTTAAAATGAATGAACGTTGGATAATTATGTTTAAAATCTAATAACGAACCTTATGCATGATCACTTTTTTACAATAAACCTAAGGCTCCTGAGGACGTTGTCGATAGCACTTAGATAGGGGCTTACCCTACTGAGATTCTAGTAAGATTCTCACTCCCTTTCTCTTTCTTTCTGTCATGTCTTTAGATCTAGATGGCGACCTTTGTTCTGTTTATCGACACCCCCACATGGGAGGTTCACTATGACCCCGAGCTTCGATCATATTGTAACGCCCCGATTTTTCTCTAAACGTGTGAATGATCGAAATGCTCCTGAGGTCATTTTTACCTGAAACACGAGGACGGCAGTCTCGGCCATCCTCATAAGAGCTTTGATTATGTAAGAAGGGGATTCTATGTATTTGAATGTTTAATAGAGCAGAAGAATCTCATTTTTGAGGTTTCTATGCACAAATGACCAAAATACTCTTACAGTAATTTAAGGCAGTTTTGAGTTCTATTTTGACCCGGACTTGTCCTAGAGGTCTAAAACAATGTTTTTAAGGCATAATCTATGTTTGCTTAAGTCCCGGTGGTCTCAAGCAGTTTTTGCGAAAAATTACAATTTTACCCCTGCTTAAGTGCATTAAGGCTTAACGACGTTTTTAAAACAAAACCTAAGTAATATTAGACTCTAATTAAAGGTCAATTAATTTCCATAATTAATCTAGAGCTAAAATAATTATTTGAGATTGATTAGGACCTAAAATTGCTTAAGGAAACTTAAAACCTAATTCTAGTCTTATTTCTTTAAGAAAGCATCTAAGAATAGTGTTTTCACTATTCAATCTCCCTAAATCAAGGAAGTGTGATTGTTCCCTAATCTCTAGTCAATGGAATTTGACTCCACAAATCTAACAAGATCACTCCCAAATTAGGTTGCTTATAGCCCTAATTACCAAATTAGTTCACCTAAACACTTGGTTAGAAAACCTTAATTGGTGGCCTAATCTTGTTTGCTCCTAAACACATCATTAACATATGATTAATTGAATGAAAAACCCTTCCCCTTGGCTGATATGACCACCGGCCACACATCCCCCTCCATTCAAAGAATTATTTTATTTTCTAGTCATTCAAAGATCATTTCAAGACCATGCCTCAAGTCATACCACAACATGCTTCACCATGACAACACCTTACCTTGTGTACTATGCTTGAATGACTAAATGAATGAAAGGGGATTAGATGACTTGTGTACCATCCCGGGATTGAAAATCTCGTTTTTCGAGTTTTCGGGTCAAAATGACCAAAACGCCCCTGCGGTGTTTTACCCATTTGCAAGTGCCGGATGAACCCGAAACTTCTCCAGATGGTTTTAAAAGGCGTTTTTATGTATTCTATAACCTCAGTTTTAATTTTAGAAGTCCCGGGCAAAATTAGTGCAAAATTACGGTTTTGCCCCTAGTTTCGTGTTTTTACGCTTAATCGCGTGATTAAGCAAACCTAAGCAATATTAGGCTCTAATCGAAGGTTAATTAATTTCCTTAATTAATCTTGAGTCAAAATAATTTATTAAAGTTGATTAGAACCAAAAAGTGCTTAATTACAACCTAAAATCATATTCTAATTTCAAGACACCTAGTCATAGAATCTTGAATAGTGTTTTCTCTTTCCAATTCCTTAAATCATGGAATTGTGTTACACATTGTTTATTCATAAATGAGTTTAAAATTCTTTAATGATGTATGAGCACTCCTAATCTTGTCATAAAATTCTTAAAACACATACTTAGTTACCTAAACTTAAGCTTAATTATTCCTAACCTTGTACCTAAGCTAATACACATCTAAACCTATCATTAACACCCAATTAGATGATCAAACTTCACCTCCCCCTTGTTGTACTAGACCTGGCCGTGCACTCCCTCATCCCATATGCATCACATGTTCAATTTTTCAACACTCCAAGGCCATACCTCAAGTCACATACACTATACCTTGTCATAACTTTCAATCAAGCTTGAATTTCCACATGAATAAATAATTAAAACAACCCATTTTCCCATTTATTTGTGGCTGGAAAAGTTCCAGCCATGTCAAGGTTCTAGAAGCCTAATTTCATCAAAAATTGATAGGAAATTAACTCACATCAAGCCATACTTTGTAGCATAGCTTCCATACTTCAAACCATGCTTGAATGACCTTGTGTAAGAGATATTTTTCTCTCCCTTTTCCCCCTCAAAAGCCACGGCCACATCTCCCCTTGGTGAGCCCCATGGCTTTGTTTTTCTATAAATAGGATGCTTGTGATAGTTTAGTTGCACTTGGAAGCATTTGCTAAGTTTAGAATTCTAGAGTTGTCTTGGTAGTTCTTTTCTTTTCTCTCAAAGTTCCAAGAGAGTTCTTCCTTTCTTTTCATCTTCATCTTCATCCTCTCTTCATCTCATCATCATCTCTCAACCTTGAAACACCACCCCATAGCCTTGAAACATCATCAAACCTCTCAAACACCACACCTCAAACACAACCTCACTTGAAACACAACTCCAACCTTCTCACCCTCCCTTGGCCGAAGCTATCTTGCCTCTTGGAGGAGCTCATCATCTTGTTTTTCTTTTCAAAAGTTCAAGCTTTGTGTCTTCACTCTAGGTAGGAGTGTTTTTCTAAACTTTGTTTCTTGAAAAATGAGTTTCTCTAGCTTTCTCTTGGATTTCTTTTGAAACTTTTCCTTGGTTCTTTGTTTTCCTTTCATTTCGGCCATGAGGCCTTGATTATGAGCATGATAGCTTGATGATGAGAGTTTCTAGATGATGACCTTGTGTTCATCTCAAAGAAACCTCTAAAGCTTGAGTTTTCCTTTTCTTATAAATTTATCTATATGATATCTAGCTCACATGATTTTTCGACTTAAGAAAATTAATCTAAGGATTTCTAAAAGCCCAAGCCTACCCTTGTCAACCTTAAAGTTGGTCGGCATGTTCTAGGGATTTTTCTCTAGATAGGGGTTTTGGGTATTTAATAAATAACTTGACTTAGTTTCACTTTCTTTTTCTTTTGTAAGACTTTCGGTTTTGGTATTTTGATCTTTGAGATATTGTATTGGGTTGTTATCTTGTTAAAGTCTTGAATGAGCTCTAGTTAACCATAAAATGAATCTTGCATCATGTTTATTTTATGCTTTGCATATCATGTTTACTTCCTTGCTATCACTAAATACCAAGATAATGAATGAACTTGCATTATCATGTTTATATTTCAAGCTATGCATTATCATGTTTATATTTCAAGTTCTCACTAAATATCAAAGATAATAATATGTTGCACCCCATATTTATTTTATGCCATCACTTTACTTTCTAATGGAACCTAAAATGAGTGCATAAGCATGTTTACTTTTATGTTATCACTTAAATGAACCTAGAGCTCAAGGACTTGCCCATTGTTGTCTCAAACAAAGGTCTAAAAATATTTATTTCCTTTGGTTCATATTTCGGCCCTAAGGGGTCTTGGTGTTTCTAAGTATTGAAAACTATGTTTTATAATTTTTCCAAGCTTTTATGAGTTTAAGGAATGCATAGAACTAAGTTTTATGAATTTAGGACCTCTTGAGACAAGTTTGATCTAGCTACTGCCCTCATAAATATTTTGATGATTTTAGATGTTAAAAATATTTATAAATGAGTTTTGAAAGTTTTAAAAGGGTTCCAAGAGAAACTAGTATTTTATGTGCTTTAGAAAATGTGTTTGATGCCTTTAAATGGAGATGTTTATTTCGGTTCTGCCTTGCCATGTTTAGCCACTGTATGAGCTGTGTTAATGATGATAATATGCTTATGTTTAAGTATAATTAATGTTAAGACTCATATGTGAAAGATAAGAGAAGTTAGAAAATAGAAAAGAATTAATTTGAGAGTTCTAGATCCTTTAGTGTTTGAATTTTCTGGATTCTGTCCAGCAAGGTTTAGTAATGCTAATCATGGATTTAAATTAGTTTAAATGTGTAGGAATGACTCATAAATGGTTTATGACTTGATCTTTATATCTTAGGAGCAAACTGGACTTAGAAAGGGTCATTGTTGTGACTCCTAGGTACCCGTAAAGTTAGGAATATGAATTCTGCACTCTTGAGGTTTAGAGATGTTCTTGATCATAGTGTGAGGTGAGAAATACTTAGTTAAGACCTTATAAGTTCCCGAGAGCTTAGGTTTGATGATTTATAACTTAGAATGTGAGTGGAGGACCGTAAGGGTCAATGCATAAGACACTAAAGAGTTGTTAATGCTATGATGTGTTGTATGATGCAATGATATGATGAGATGTGCTTGATGCATGAGAAAATGATTGATGAAAATGTTAAAGTTTATCATAGCATGAGTTTTCATGAGAACATGTTGAGTAAATTAGCTTGTGGCAGTTTGAAGGAAATTCGGTTTAACAGCTGCTATGCTGCCGAATTTCCGTCAAACCTTAAGGGGTTGAAAGAAATGTTTATGAGTACCATATGAGTTGAAAACCCTGGGTGACACCGATTCGGCCGAGCACCCCCAGGAGATTTTTATGTGACAAAGCACTGAGACGCGCTTCCCCCGAGGAGGTGCCGGTTCGGCCGAGTACCCCCGGGAGGAGACAAATCCATGAGGGTATGAGTAGATGCAGCCTACCAAAGTGGACAAATTGCGAGGCCATGCGTGGCTAGCAAAGCGTTTCAAAGAGGGTAGTCCCAGAGAGAGATGATCCCTGCCCCCTACCCGTACTTGCGAGTCGGGACTATTATTTATGTTTCGCTTATTTAAGATAATAAGCAAGAGCTAGTGACGACTAGTTAAGGTATGAGCTCATAACCTAGTTATTATTTTTAGAGTGGCCTATATGCTAAAGAACCATGATTGATGTCACGAAGTTGAAGAATGATTCACTTCAAAGTTATATGCCCTCATGCCACATGATTTATGTTTATGTGCTTTGATGTTGTCTTATATGCTCAAGTATTGCCATGCATCCATGATATAACATATTGCATTCATAACATCAAGATGCATGCTAAAAGGAATGGACCGTGGATAATTAGTTTTGGAAAAACCTTAATTAAACCTTATATGCATGATCATTATTTTATAAATAAACCCAAGGTTCCTGAGGATGTGTACGATGTAACTCTAGGATAGGAGACTCCTACTGAGATTTCTTTAGCAAGATTTCTCACTCCTCTCCTTCTTTCCTTCCGTCACATCTTCAGAGAGCGATGGCGATGTTCGTTCTTTTTCATTGACACGCCAGTATGGGAGATACACTTCGACCCGGACCACCGTTCATATCACTTTGAGGGTCGATGTGCCGTTCGTGTTTTTGTGTACATGGGACGACCTTTCGCTTATCCAGTTTCGAGCTACCGATTCACTCATGCGCTTCTTCGGTAGTGACGACATGATCTTCGAGCACACCTGCCCGCGTGAGGAGCAGTTGCGACGTGCCCGTACCTCTGCCTCCGCCGCCCGAGATTTCCCGGAGTACGTACCTCATTCGAGGAGATCCGAGACCGACCCATCCGAGGATTGGCCGACGCATGTCCCTTCGGAGGGTTCAAATTTCTTCCCGATCCCGACGTATGGGGAGTGAGGAGGCGTGGTGCAGCTACCGGCGAGGAGAGTCGAGATGCGTCCGCATCAAGGAGCCCTCGCTCAGCCACCTCGTGTGCCTTTCACGCTGCATTGGCCCACACAGGAGGAGATAGAGCGTTTCCCCGGTTACCTGCCTCCATCACCCGAGGACCCCCGACGTCACTAGTTCCTGATGGAGAGCCTTGTGAATACTCGAGTTTTTATGAGGATCTTCCCCTTCGGTCGTACCTTTTGGGAGGGGTGTGTAGTTTGTACTCATAGCCTAGTAGGAGGGTAGCGTTTTGGGTTTTCCTATCTTCAGGTTGAACCATGTACTTTGCTATCTGTTGTATTTCCTTTTCGTTGTATTCCAAGCTCTGGCCGTTTCTATAAGGGTATGACTAGTTATGTACTTTAGCTACTTTATTATTAATGAAATGTTTCTGACATCTTCATGATCTATGTTCTTCTGATGTATTATTTATTTTACATGGTTGTTTATGATCGTTACGCGTGCTTTATGTTTCTGTCATTCGGTTAGTTAAGCTCGCGGCTCTCACTTTGTTTTATGTTTTCAAAAAGAAAAATTTTCCCGTAATTTCCGCTAAGTATTTTAATGAAAGAATGAGACTACGAAGTAATAGCCTAATGTTTAACCTGATGTGTTCTAGAAAGTTGGGTTAAATATTAGGGTGTTACATTATGGTATCAGAGCAGTTCGATTCTCACGGAGCCTGAGGATTGGACTGACCATGCTTTGTAAGCATGATGCGATAGTTACGTCATGTGTAGTGCTTGATAGAGACAAGCTATAGGATTAGAGATGCATGACCTCTGTTGCTTGCAAGTACCATGGTAACTAGCTCATTTTGCATGAATATTGAGCCTGATCAACTTGATATTCATTGTTTCTGTGTTGAGGAACCAATGGCACCGCGACGACAGCCTAGGACTACGCCTGATGCTGATCAAGAGAACGAGACTGCTGCTGCTATCCGTCGCATGGCGCAAGCCATGGAACGAATGTTCGACCGGATGGATCAACAAGCCAATGCTATTCCTGTTCCCCTTCCTCCCCCTGCTGCTGAGATGGTGGAACAAGCCCACTTTGGTGAGTTTCGCAAGGCGAACCCGCCGGTATTCCGAGGGGTAATGGACCCCGACAAGGCTGATGAGTGGATCAAGGACATGGAGAAGATCTACTCTGTGGTTACCTGCTCGGAGGAGCAGAAGGTTACGTTTGCTGCCTTCATGATGAAGTTCGACGCCTTGAGTTACGGTGGAACAAAGACGAAGCATCTGCTAGAAGCCTCCGGAACTCCCATTGACTGGGAGTTGTTCAAGACTTACTTCTATGAGAAGTACTTCCTCGAGTCCGTAAGGAACACGAAGGACATTGAGTTCATGTAGTTGACCCAGGGAGGGTCTACTGTAGCCCAATACACTGCTAAGTTCGAAGAGCTGATCAAGTTCTCTCGGGTGTTCCAAGGGAACCCCGATGAGGTTTGGAAGTGTGTGAAGTATGAGGCCGGTCCGAAGGCGGAGATGAACTACGCCGTGGCCCATATGGAGATCAGAGACTTCCCGACTCTGGTCAACAAGTGCTGGATTCTTGAAGAAGGACAACGGAAGATGCAAGCCACGAAGGCGGAACGAGCTAAGGGGCTCGGACCTCAAGCCCCGAGGTTCAAACCGCAATATCCCGCAAGGAACCACTACAATCCTTACCAAGCCAATCAGTTCCGACCACCGCAACCACAACAATCGAGAGCTCCTATATACCAACAGTCCAAGCCATACCAAAGGCCGCCGTTTCAACATCAAGGCCTGAGGAACTTCAACAACAATCAACCCCGTGGACCGGGTGGACCCTGGAACCACAATGGAAGACCAAGTGGGGCCAAGAACAAGGCACCCCACGAAACCCCTGTTTGCTACTCCCGGAGCAAAGAATCGCCGATGCCTATCCCGGTCACGGTGAAGAATCATGGGAATCGCCCTTGCTTTATAGGGCAAGGGGTCTGTTTCAAGTGTGGCAAACCCGGCCATTATGCCAACAACTGCACCAATGGAGGATCATCAAACCAAAACCCTCGACCTCAACACCAAGGACGGGTCTTCACCCTCAACGCAGAAGATGTGCGAACGTCCAACGATCTCATTCAAGGTAAGTGCGAGCTTAACAGTAGAACCTTAACTATACTTTTCGATTCTGGCGCCACTCATTCTTTCATTTTGCTTGCTAGTGTCGAGTCTTTGAATTTGAAAGTATCTAAACTTCCCTTTGATCTTATTGTTTCTACTCCTACTAATCGCCCTGTTAATACCTGCAAATGTTGTTTAAACTGTCATCTTGTAGTAGAGAATAGGTCTTTATCATAGATTTAATTTGCCTACCCCTTAAAGACATAGGTATCATTCTAGGCATGGATTGGCTTCACGCCAACCATGTGTTGTTAGACTGTGGGACCCAAACTGCTATTTTTCCTTCTCCTCCCGAACCCATTAGTCAACCCATGAGGTTATACCTAAACACCGTAGAGGTTTTCTGTAGTGGAGAGAAAGCTAAGGGATATGTTCTCCTAGCCGCCTGCGATGTAGGCTTTGAGCAAAACCTAGGTGAGGTACCTGTGGTGAGAGACTGTGGTGCAGCCGCGCCTGGCGAGGAGAGCCGAGATGCGTCTGCATCAAGGAGCCCTCGTTCAGCCACCTCGTGTGCCTTTCACGTTGCATTGGCCCACACAAGAGGAGATAGAGCGTTTCCTCGGTTACCTGCCTCCATCACCCGAGGACCCCCGACGTCACTAGTTCCTGATGGAGAGCCTTGTGAATACTCGAGTTTTTATGAGGATCTTCCCCTTCGGTCATACCTTTTGGGAGGGGTGTGTAGTTTGTACTCATAGCCTAGTAGGAGGGTAGCGTTTTGGGTTTTCCTATCTTCAGGTTGAACCATGTACTTTGCTATCTGTTGTATTTCCTTTCCGTTGTATTCCAAGCTCTGCCCATTTCTATAAGGGTATGACTAGTTATGTACTTTAGCTACTTTATTATTAATGAAATGTTTCTGACATCTTCATGATCTATGTTCTTCTGATGTATTATTTATTTTACATGGTTGTTTATGATCGTTACGCGTGCTTTATGTTTCTGTCATTCGATTAGTTAAGCTCGCGGCTCTCACTTTGTTTTATGTTTTCAAAAAGAAAAATTTTCCCGTAATTTCCGCTAAGTATTTTAATGAAAGAATGAGACTATGAAGTAATAGCCTAATGTTTAACCTGATGTGTTCTAGAAAGTTGGGTTAAATATTAGGGTGTTACACTACCACTGCTGGGAAGTGGGAGGCTAGGGAGAATCCACAATAGCTGCTGTATCTATAAATAGGAGGAAAGGAGAGGGGTGAGTTTTCATACAAAAACTTAGTGAGTGAATCCCCGCCTATAACGCCCTTCATGGGACATCAGAAAACCATGCAACATACCATAATGATAGGAATATTATAAAACCTTCCAACATTTCATAAAAATACATAAATATAATCAAATCATTCTTGATTTTTACAAACTACAATAGTACCTAACTAGAGAAATAGGAATCTCTACTCTATGGTTCATCGAAAACCAAAATAATCTGCTCTATGATCCATCAGGGATCTAATGCGGACACTTAAATAGATTCCATTCTCTGCTCTATGAGATTGTCCTTTAGGACAACTTGGTACTAAGGTTAATGATCATTCAGCGGTTAACTCGCTGTCTGTTTCTCTATAGCTCTGCATGACAAGATCAACAGAAAATCAAATCCTCTCTCTATGATCCACAAGGGCTTTTACCCAAGGGTTCAAAGCTTTCTCATATAACAGAATGTAGTATATGAGAAATCATCAAATCAACATAAAAATTGTATCATTCAAGAGTCAAAGCCAAATATTCATATACTCATTTCAACAACAATAGTGTCTCATGGTTTGATCAAAATCATGTTCATGCTTTCATCAAAACTACATTCTCAACTCATATAGTTAAACAGAAATATCAAATTTCTTTACAGTAATCATTAAAACCATGCATAAGGTTATATTTTCATGAAAATACTTCTAATGCTCAACATAGAAGCCACAGAGGTGAATCCACTCACCTGGAGTGGTAGAATGAATAGGAGAGACACCAACAGGACCCTGGCAGGTAGAAATGGCACCACTATCTGCCAGTAAAGCAATAAAACTCTAAATCAATCTCAGAAGAACCCTATTCTAACTTCTATCACTATAGAGAAGCACTATTACCATAAGACAAGAAGAAACCCAAGATTAACTCCAAGAACAAGAGAAGAATAGATGAAATAGGAAGGAAATCTAGTAAAATCTCTTCCCTTTGAACCTTAGAAGTGAAAGAATGGTGTTAGATTGATGAAAATGGGTGAGAGAGAGATTGGAGATGAGAGTTCTCGAGTTTCCTAGGGGGAGAAGTGTGTTTTGGCTAAGTAAAGCTTCTAGACCCCGAGATGGGGTTTTTTAAGTCATCTATCAAGCGCTGTGGCGCTCACCAGAGAGCATATCGTGCACCGCCTTACTGTTATGTTAAGCACTACAGTAGAGCTCACCAGAGAGCATAGAAATTCACTTCTTATTGTTCTGCTGACTGCTGCAGTAGCGCTCACTAGAATGGTTTTTCCTTCTTTAGGATAGTTTCTAACTCTCTAAAATGGTATCTCACCACCTAGAACTCACTTATTTACATTTCCTTATTAAAGTTAAATTTCCTATTAACTTTTAAACATAAATGTAAATAAGGATTAGCCCCCATTTGGATTTAAATAAAATATCTAAAAAATCAAAATCCCAAGGTATCAAGATCTAAATTTTGGGTTTTAGTTCAAATCCGGAAATTTTTACAATTTTTAAAACTTGGGGGCTAAAAATGAACTGTTTAAAGCTTTCATAAAATTCATTAAAAATCCTCCTTCAACTCATTTTCCTCTTAGGAACCATTACTGGTACTTTTGATCATAAAATTATGGTTCTATCATATAGCCCTCCAATGGCGTATAGGGTCTTAGAAAAATTCAGGACCTAGATTTATCTACAAACATGTGTGTTGCTCTACACTTTTCTAGGTAACAGTATATCTAAGGTATTACATTTTCGGTTTCTTCCTTTCTTTCTCTTTATGATTTCGGCTTCAAGGCCTTGAACATGATAGCTTGATGATGAGTGTTCTCTAGAGGTGACTATGTGTTCATCTCTTATGAAACCTCTAAAGCTTGATGCTTTTCTTTCTTTAAAGTTCTATCTATATTACTTAGCTCACTAAAGTTTTCAACTTAAGAAAATAACTCTAAGGATTTCAATAAGCCCAAGGCCTACCCTTGTCAACCTTAAAGTTGGCCGGCACGTTCTAGAGTTTTGCTCTAGATAGGGGTCTTGGGTACATAATAAAGAACATGGTTTATTTTTTCTTCTCTCTATGGATTTGGTTCCTTACTCCGTTTTTCCTTTTGAAGTTTTGTTTCTTGAGAACCATGAGATTTCTTGATAACCTTGGTTCTTAGAACTCTAAAGCTTGCTTTATGATGATGAGATTGGGATTGAGATTATGATGTTGATCCTTTAAAGTCTTGTATGAGCTCTAATGACATATAATAATGGACTAGCATTCATGTTTAAATTTATGCCTTGCATAGCATATTTATTTTATGCTATCACTAACTCTCAAGAATTAATAAATGAACTTGCATTATCATGTTTAAATTCAAGCTTTGCATTTCATGTTTACTTTCCAAGTCCTCACCTAAACTTAAGATAAAAACGAGTTGCATCACATATTTACTTTGAACCTTCACTTAACTTTCTAAGAAAGATAAAATGAAGTGCATAGCATATTTATATTCTTGTTATCACTTAAAAAGTTAGAGCTCAAAGACTTGTCCCTTGGTATCTCAAAAAAGTTAGGAAATAAATATTTTTTACTCTTTTGATTTCGGCCATGTGAGGATGATGAACTTGGTGTGAGTTTCATCTAGTCACAAGGGCCAAAACCTATGTTTTATAATTTTCTAAAGTTTAGTTTATCTCAAGAACTATTTCAAGTATATTCTTATGACTTAAATCCCTCTCAAACTTGTTCTGAAATAGCTACTGCCCTTATATATTTTATAAGATTTCCAATGAAATAAATTGCTTTCAAATGAGTTTTAGAAACTTTGAAAAGGTTCCAAGAAAAACTAGCAACTTATGTGTTTTAGAAATAAAGTTCTATGCATTATATGATAGCTTTGATTTTGGTTCTTCCTTATTCATTCCAGCACCTTAAATTCTGTTTTGGGTGGTCTATATGTGTTTAAATATCTTACCAATTGTATAAAAATTGTTCTAGGCATGTTAGGCATGCTTAGTAACTTTAATAGTTTGAAAATGTGATTTCTAGAACTCCTTAGGAACTGAAATTGTATATTCTATTCTTGCCTTGATAGAGTTTGTAGAATCATATTATAACATGTTTAGATGGGCGAGAATGACTCATAATTGGTTTAGATATTAATTATTGCATCATAGAAAAAGTCGGTAATGAGAAATGACCTAAAACATAACTTCTAGAACACCGTAATTCATCAAAATATGCTTATAACCTATGCTGCCCAGCCATAATTAATTAGGTTCTAGGACTTAATAAATTATGGTAATGAGGTTAATCAATCCCTTAGAGATGTAAGAATATAATTTGGAAGTTTGAGGTTACCCGATTTAGGGGCTTTTACTTTTAAGGGAATGGTTTATGTGTTCTCTATGAATGATGAATTAATGTGTTGTTTCATGACTTAGGTGATGCTATATGATGATAGAATTATCAATTGCATGTTATTGTTCTCTTAGAACCTTAGAGATGCCTATGTTAGAATTATATGAGATATGTGACATGTAGGAATTATGTGGTATCTTGTTATAACATGCTAAGACTTAAGGTGACATACACTATGAGAAAGTGATCCTTTGGAACCATCGAAATAGGGATGGGGATGAGGTGATTCGAGCCCCCTAGCCCGTACTTTAAGTCGGGACCTTAACTTATCAAGAGGGATAAGAACCATGTGCTAGTGACAACTAGTGAGGTATGAGCTCATAACCTAGAGGTTTCTCAAAAAGGAGAACAATTAGGGTGGCCCCATGTGCTAAGTAAATGTCTTAATGTCACCTAAGTAACCAAGATAAGATACCATGTACCAAGTTCTATGTTTTATGCTTTATGCTCTATGATCTATGTACCATGTACCAAGTTCTATGTTTTATGCTTTATGCTTTATGATCTATGTACTATGTACTATGTCTTTATTTACCATGTATGCTAGTAAGTTAGTTAGGTCTTCCATATCATAATGGAGTATGATGCATCCATGTAAATACAAGCTATGTGTTAAAAAGAATGGGCCTCGGTAATCAATGTTTTAGAAATTCATAATTGAACTATTACATGACCACTATTTTTATAAGAACCTGAGGTTACTGGAGACGTAGATGATGTCACCTAGATAGGAGGAAAACCCTCTTGAGTTTCTTTAGTAAAGATTCTAACTCCCCCTACCTTTTCTTTTCGTCACGTCTTCAGATTCCAATGGCGACCTTCGTCCTGTTCGTTGACACATCCACATGGGAGTTCCACTACGATCCGGAGCACAGATCGTATCATTTTGAAGGACGTTGCGCGATCTAAGTTTTTGTGTTTGTTGGACGCCCCTTCAGCCATCCAGTACCAAGCTATTGTTTCACCCCTACTTCCCTCTATGGAGATGAGATGATTTTTGAGCGAGCTCGCCCGTCTTTCAAGCAGAGGCTTCGCACGCCCACTTCCGGATTGACCGTTCAAGATTTCCCCGATTACATTCCCTATTTGAGGTTTTCTAAGACAGACCCCTTTGAGGACAAGCCTACACACATGTATTCCAAGAGTTCAACTCCCAGCCGTGGTTGGCACGAAGCTGGCCAGCATGCGCCCTAGATGTGCAGGTCATGTGTGACTATTTGGTGTACTTGTCCCCGAGGTGCTACAACCATGGATTGGATACGTTCCCCCATTCTCGAGCCATCAGCCGTAGACTACTCTTGGAGATTTAGTGCACACATGCCTCACTAGTTATGATGACCTTCTTTTGTTGTAAAGGTCATCTACCTTAGGTGTAGCATGTAGGTTCATATCTTGCGTATTTCATTTCCTATGTATTTTGTTTCCTATGTATTTTGTTTCCCATGTATTTTATTTCTTATGTATTTGTACTTCGTCTTCATGTACTCAAACTTAACTCACCTCTAGGTGGGTAGTTTATATATATATATATATATATATATATATATATATATATATATATATATATATATATATATATATATATATATATCATGTTGTGATATGTTCTTTGTGAAGCCGTCTTGATGTTTAGATTTCTGCATTCTTTATTATCGCTTGTATATGCTACACGCGGCTCTTACTTTATCGAGGTTTCTAAAAGAAAAAAAAATTGGCTTGTAATTTTTGGTAAGTATTTTCAAACCATAAATGAACTGAGACAAAAAGTAATAACTAATATTTAACCTCAGTATGTTCTAGGAGTGTTGGGATAAATATTAGGGTGTTACACATACCATTTTGAGGGGCGTTGTGTTGTTAGAGTCTTCATGTTCATGGGACGCTCGTTTGCATATCCTATACATAGTTACCATTTCTCTCAGACATCTCCATATAGTGATGATAGGGTTTTCAAGCGTGCACGAACACACAATGAGAGGATCCTTCGTACGTACACCACCACGTCCGCCGTTTGTGACCTTCCGGATTATGTCCTCTCGAGGTTATCGTGAGATCGATCCATCGGAGGACCCGCCTACCCATATGTACTTTGAGAGTTCTGCTCCCACTCCTCCGCTCGCACGGAAGGCGTGAGGAGACCGTCACGCAGCCGATGCTGGCTCGAAGGCCAGTCATGTGCCCCCAGCATGGAGCCCATGTTCAGCCTCATGGCGTGCCCACTCCTACCGAGCTTCGCCAGTGGATCAGATATGTTCCATCTTTTCCAGGTTAGCAGCAGTAGAGGTTTTGTGGAGGGTTTTTAGTGCACACACCACTTCTAGCTTAGGATAACCTTCTTTTGGTTTAGAGGTTATCTATCTTCGGTGTACTGGGTAGGCACGTCTTCCTTTGTATTTTTCCTTTCTTGATGTATTTGCATTATCTTGTTGTACTGAACTTAACTCACCTTTCAGGGTGGGTAGGTTATTTTTTATATATATATATATATAACTATGTTGTGCTAATGGTTGTTCTTTTTATGGAGCCTATTTGGTGCATGATATTCTGTTTACGCTAATTGTGTTTTAAATACTCGAATCATGTTAGCACGCGCTGATCACATTTTGTTTTTTGTTTCAAAAAAAGTTTACCTTATTTTCCACTAAGTATTTTAATTAAAGGATGAAACAAAAGAGCAATAACTAATAATTAACTATAGTACGTCCTAGGGATGTTGAGTTAAATATTATGCCGAAATCAGGGACTGGGCTCAACTAATGCATATGCTATGCTCATAGCAACTCACAAATAAACACACATTCATTTGAAATACTAACTCTCATTACCTCCCCTATCTTACAGTATCTTATGCTTTTGATCCTTATGGGTCTTAAACTTATGGTCTGATTAACCTACCATCCAATATAGGTCTTCTATGCACCTAAGGGATCACAACTAATAATTCTCACTAATTTTTATGCTTATGAACAGTACCAAACAGCATTATGCAGTTTGGATAGAAATGTTATAATTCAATTACGAGGTTCTAGAAGCTATGTCTTTGACCCTTTCTAAGTTTCGGCTTTTCCTAAGGTACTAAAATTAACTGTTGCAACCTTAAGGCATTAATCCTGCACTTCTAAACAATTCTAAAATCATTTTATTTCAGATTTTACTCATCGTAAAACAGTAGCCATATTTTAGTTTCTAAAGGATCTAAAACTCACATTTTTCATCCTTTCTACTTACTAGTCATTCCTAACACTCACAAAATAGTCTCTACTTCAAATAAATATAATTTTTACACACTCTAACATATTAAAACAGCATCATACAACAGCCATCATAACAAGGCAGAAACCAAAATGTTCATTTCAAGATAACACATAAAATCACATTTTCAATACATATAAGTTGCTAGTTTCTCTTGGAATCATTTTAGAACTTCTAAAACTCTTTGAAAACCAATTTATATCATTAAAATAAAAAAAAAATATGATGCTAATGCAGTAGCTATTTTAAATCTTTCTTGAGTGAGTTTTAAATCATAAAATCATACTTACATGTAAAGTGAGAATAAAAAGGGCCTTTGTAACTAGATGAAACTTATACCAAGTCCATCATCATGACAAGGCCGAATCATGCATTCATGGAATGCTTCTATTGTCCAAACTTTACTTGAGATAAAAAGGGCAAGTCTTTGAGCTCTAGAATCTTTAGGCGATGGGAAAAACATAAAAATGCTATGCACTTCATTTTATTCTTCATTATAAAAGTAAAGTGAGAGCTTTAAAGTAAATATGAGATGCAAGTTCATTTTTATCTTTAGAGTTTAGGTGATGACTTGAAATATAAACATGAAATGCAAAGCTTGAAATTTAAACATGAGAATGCAAGTTCATTTCTTTATTCTTGAGATTTTAGTGATGATATTGGAAAATAAACATGATATGCAAAGCATAACCTTAAGCATGGATGCAAGTTCATTTTATTCTTTACTAGAGTTCATTCAAGACTTTAAAGGAACAAATACCTCAACCCCAAACTTATCTTAGCAAGACAAAGTGAGCTTTAGAGTTCTTTGTACCAAGGTTTCAAGGAAACCTTATGGTGTGAACATCATCATCAAGCTCAAGGAAACGGATCAAGAGAACAAATCAAATAACAACATTTCTTTGAGAACCAAGATCAAAGCAAAGAAAAAGGAAAGGAAAATCGAAATCAAAACAAGAAAAAGGAAAGGAAAAATCGAAATACTTTTGGGCTCAAAGGCCAAGTCTTAAGCTTTAAAGGTTACACAAGTGATAACCACATGATCATCACCTTGAACCCTCATCATCAAGCCAAAATCTTCTTTGGAAAACAAGGCTCCTAGGCCGAAAATAAAAAGGAGGAAAGGAAGTTCAAAGACTAAGAGAAACCAAGAAAAACTTGTTCAAAACAAAGCATCAAAAGAAAGATAAAGCTTTTAGAACAAAACCCCTACCAAGTGGTGTTTCTTTGTTGTGAAAAAGAGCTTGTTCTTGAAAGGAAATGAGAAGAGAAACTCCTCTCCAAGTGGATATATGTGTTTGGCCAAGAATAGAGAAAAAGGAAGGAAATGTGTTTGTGTGCGCTTTGTGTGTGAGGATGAAAGCTTAGGTGTTTGGATGATGATCTATGGTGGTTTTGTGGTGGTTTGAGGTTGCAAAAGGGTGGTTCTTTGAGGAAAATGAAGAAGATGAGAGAAAAGATAACTCTTGAGTTCTTTGAGGAAAAGAAAGACAACTAGAATAAACTTTCAAGACAATGCTTAGAGATTGAGCAAATGGAACCAACTTCACCCAAGATATGTATTTATAGAGAATTGAAATATGAAATGATGAATGGAGGAGGAGTGGTCGTAGGTTATATAGCCATGGGGGGGGAATATCTCCTCAAAGTGTCAGTCAAAAGTAAGGTTGAAGGTATGGCTAGGTAAGGTTCAAGGCATGGTTCAAAGCATGGTTCTTTGACTGTGAAATAAATCAACATGTGATGAATGTGGGGAAGAGTGGCTTCAGTTCTATGCAGCCAAGAGGGAGGAAAATGTTTCATCTAATTGTGGTTTAGAGGTGTGTTTAGATGTATCTTTGATTAGGCTTTTGATTAGGAGTTTGTAAGTAAGTGTTTAGGTAAGGTGATGGGTAATTAGAGGTGTCAAGACATAATTAGGGAGTGGTTTTGCTTCATTAGTGAAATCAAAACTCATTTTATAATATAATCATTCACAAACATAATTCCTTAATTTAAGGAATTTGAGAGAGAAAACACTACTCAAGATTCCATGTCATGGAATCTTGACTTTGAGAAAGAAATTAAGATGTATCTAAGCAATCTTAGGTTCTAATCAACCTTAATAAATTATTTTGAGTCTAGATTAATCACCAAAATTAATTAATCTTCGATTAGAGCCTAATTTTGCTTAGGTTTCCTTAATTATGTCATTAGGCCCATAATACACTATTTCAGGGGCAAAATGGTAATTTTGCATAAACACTGTCCAGGACCACCCAAACTTAATCAATCATTATTAATCACATATAATTAACATTTCGAACTCCCGAGAAATATTCCGGGCTCAAACGGCACTCATACCGATGTAAAACGCTATAAGGATATTTTGGTCATTCTGAGCTGAAAGTTTAGAAAATGAGATTTTCATCTAAATTATTAATCACAACACTTTTAATCCCCTTCAAACATTGAGTTGACCCTCCAAGGATCGCCAGGTTGGCCATCCTTGAAATCCGAGTAAAAATGACCTCGGGGGCATTTCAGTCATTTATGCTCAAACAGAAAAATCAAGGCATAAAGAATTCATATAAAACACTTTTAAATTAGGAAATTGCGCGGATTTAAAATAAAAAATAGTAAACTTCACATTTGTCTCGTTTTGGTGGAAGCTTAAAATATGTCATCTTTTTTGTTTTTAACATAAGTCGTACCAGGTTGACACGATTTGAATTTTGAACATAAGTCATATAAGACCTTGCACGATTTGTCATAACAAAAAAAATGTTGGACAATACATAAGTCGTATCAGGCTAGTTCGACTTGCATTGCATAAGTTGCACTAGCTTGGCTCGACTTACATAGCACACAAGACACACCAGGGTTGTGCGAGTTATGTTATGTGTAAGTCGAGCCAGGCTACTGCAATTTATGCCTAGTATGATGTAATACCCGGTGCACACCTGTCAGTAGACCAGCTCAGTATGGCCTCAAGGTCCCTCGAGACCTACCCATGCTGTCGGGTCTTAGATTTCACTAAGTCTGGACCCTACACCTCCTTGGAGGGCTATATGTTATAGCCCAGTTTTGGGATGAAAAGTCCAGGTAATTGGTCTCCAATGTCAAAGAAATTAAGGGTGATTTTTAATGAATTTTAGAAAACCACTAGACGTTTCGTTTTTAGCCCACAAATTTAGAAAATCGTAGGAATTCTTGAATTTGAACTAGAACTCAAAAATTAGATTTTGATTGGTTGGAGTTTTGATTTTCTAGATATTTTATTTGAATCCAAATAGGGGGTATTTCCTTAATTACATTTATATTTTAAAGTTGACATTAAATTAAAATTAGTAAATGCAAATAAGTGAGTGCTAAGACAACCCAGATGTGGTTGGGTGCTGTTGCTGCAAGATTCTACAGAACATCCTTACTGTAGTGAGTCATGTTCACTGTAGTGAGCAGACAGACTAGGAGACTCACTGCAGGGAGATATGTTAGCTGCAACAAAATATTGTTTCTCTAGGTTTGCTGTAGCAAGATTTATTTGCTACAGCGAGCGGACCTGATGTCAACACAGTGCAAAATGACGTAGTTTGGATTAATGATACACCCACCCTTTATAAAACCCTTCCCTCAGGTTTCTTCATTCCAGAACCGGAAACCCTTCCTTCCTCTCCCATCTATCATCAAATCTTCATCCTCCAATATCAAAGGTAAGGGTTTTGCTAGATTTGGTCATCTTCTTCCTTTCCACTACATGTTCTAGAGTATGAACTTCGTAATTTCTCTCATTGTTGTCAAGTGGGGGTGCTCCTCCAATGTTGTTATAGTAGATCTAGAGCTAACTAGGGAGTATTAGAGATTGATATAGAGTTTATGGTTGCTCTATGACAGTTGTTGGTGTCATTCCAAGCCCCTAAGGTCAAGTTGGTGGTGCCCACATACTCCTGGCTCCCAACAATGAGTGGGTTCAAACTCATGACCTCAGTTTCATCATTATAATTATGTTTTATGTATGATAATTGTTAAATATGGCATTGGAAATAAAAATATGAGTATATATGATTTTGCAAAGCTGTGACTTTGAATAGCATGAAAATGAAATTTAGAAAACCATGGGACCATGATTGATAGATTGTGTGTTATAAAAATATTTTAAGTTCAACTATAAGAGATTTATTGCAAGAATATATGAGTTAATAACTTATTGATTTATCAAATATATTTTAAGAGTTTATGATATTGTTATGCATCAAGATTGGAGATTTCAAAATATGATTTTTGTGCATCAGTCAATATATTTATACGTGCTAGAAAAATGTGAATAAGGGTATGACTTCATATTAAAGACTAGAAATGTTATTACAGTTTTAGAGTTTTTAAGATTATGAACACTTTTGGTTTGAAGTATGGTATTAGTGTTATCAAGTATATGAAATTATGTTAATGAAAGAAATGAATTTAGAGCTTTAGTTTTATGGTACCAAGAGGTACAGAATTCAGTATGATTCTTAACAATTGCCAGATACATATTCTATGGGCTTGAAATCGGAATGCCTACAAGTGGTGAACCTTTGGGCTCAATTTTGATAGCCACAGTTATGCTAAAGTCATATTGTTAGAATTATATGAGACCAGAACTCTCAGAGTACTAAGAATTTAGGGGCTCTTGTTTGCCAGGGATTGAACACCCCCGCCCTTCAGATTTGAATGATTTTATATGAATTCAAATATTTATGATTTTAAGAGTAGAATAATTATATAGAGTTTTAAACCCAGAGAAGAGTCTAAAATGGAGTTTTAGAGAAATAATCAGCTTTTTGAAAACCATGAGATTAATTTTTCTTAAGTTAAAAGCCATGTGAGCTAAGTAATATAGATAAAGTCCAAGGAAAAGAAGAACTCAAGCTTTAGAGGTTCCTTTGAGATGAACACAAGTCATCATCTAGGAACACTCATCATCAAGCTATCATCCTCAAAATGAGACCTTGAGGCCGAAATGGAAAGAAAAGGAAAAGCAACGAAGAACTTAAAAAGAAACCAAGAGAAACTTCAAGGAAATCTCATTTTTGAGTAAAATAAAAACTAGAGAGCAACTCCCTACCAAGTGTGAAGACAAAGGCTTGATCTTTGAGGTGAGAATGAACAGGAAACTCCTCCTAAAAGGATGATGAAGCTTCGGCCTTGAAGGAGAAAAAGGAAAGGAAATGTGTTTTGGATGAGTTTGTGTTTGAGGATGAGTGTTTGAGTGTTTAAAGGATGATTCAAGGTTGTGGTTTTAGGTTGTGAGGAGATGATGCAAAGAGAAGATGAAGAAGAAAAGCTCTTAGAACTCTTGAGAGAAAAAGGAAAGAACTCAAAAGAAAGCTAGAAACTAAAACTTAGCAAATGATCTAAAGGTTCACACAAGTTCTTTAACACATGTATTTATAGAAAGCAAAAACAAAGGAGACTCAAAAAGGGGAGGGCTGGCCGTAGCACATGGAGGCATGGGGGAAGTGGTCATTCAAGGCATGGTTGAAGGTATGATAGGTATGGGTTCAAGCATGGCTTTCAAGCATGGTTTTTGAGGTATTTTCCTTTAAATTTTGAAATGAAATAATTCTTCTAGAAGGGCATGGAGGGCTGACAGTTTTTGGGTAGAAAAATGGGGGAAAAATGTCTTGTAGAAGTTGTCATATAAAGCATGGATGAAAGCATGGTGTATATGACTCAAAGTATGGTTCAAGGTGAGGTGTAAGCATGGATATTTGAGTGTAAGAATTCACACGTGTGATGGAAAAATGGGGTATGGGTTTCGGCCAGATCATGACAGCCAAGGGGAAGAGAAAATTGTTCATCTAACTATGTGTTAATGATATGTTTAGGTGTGTATTAGATTAGGTGCAAGATTAGAAATCACTAAGCATGAGTTTAGGTAACTAAGGATGTAATTAGGAATTTTATGACATGATTAAGGAGTGTTCATACACATTTAGAAGGGTTTAAATTCATTTTATGAATAAACTATGTAGACACAACTCCATGATTTAAGGAATTGAAGAGAGAAAACACTATTCAAGATTCCATGACTAGGAATCTTGAATTTAAAATAAGATTTAAGTTTAAATTAAGCAATCTTAGGTTCTAATTAACTTTAATAAATTATTTTGACTCTAGATTAATTATGGAAATTAATTAATCTTTGATTAAGCCTGATATTGTTTAGGTTTGCTTAATCACGCGATTAAACTTAAAAGCACAAAACTAGAGGCCAAATCGTAATTTTGCACAAAAATTGCCCGGGACCATCGGGACTAAAACTAAGGTCACAGAATACATAAAATCACCTTTTAAAACCATCTAGAGAAGTTTCGGGCCCATCCGACGCTGGTACCCGTGTCAAACACAATAGGGGTATTTTGGTCATTTTGACTTGAAATCTCAGAAAATGAGATTGTCGATCCCAGAAAGATACACAAGTCAACTAATCCCCTTCAAACATTGAGTTAGCCCCTTGAGGACTGCCAGGTCAGCTATCCTCGAGTTCCGGGCCGAAAATGACCTCAGGGGCATTTCAGTCATTTTCACTCTAACAGAAAATCGAGGCGTTACAACGTTTGTACTATACTCGGGCATATATCATGCAAGTGTTTGGTGGCTTTTTATTTGCAGACAAGTCAGGGGGTATAGTGTAAGCTCAAGAACCCTTTATAAAGCATTAGGACTATATGTTTTGAATAATAAGAAAACCAATTTAAAGAAAATACTTTGAAGAATGACTATTGTCTGCCTTGAGTTTCTTAACATAGCGCACAAGGATTTTCAAATTGCATAAAATGAACTTTAAGCGAGAATAGTTTCACTTTACATGTGCAAGCATGATTTATCTCGTGTTAAGAAATTGAGCCTAATAGAAGTGAACATTATATCATGAAAAGACCATATACTTGCATCACAGATTAAAACAAATCAAGTCAAGAATAAGAAACCAAGGCACGGGTCTTCGTAAAGTAACTTGGATATAAGAAAATACACCTAGAATGAAGATATCAAGCAAACTCTAATAACACCATGTTACACAATCTTCAATCGTCATGATCGTAAATATTTCATTATCAAGCTTTGATTGAAGACTAAAAGACCAAAGATTCATCAAGGAACTAATAGCACGCATCAGAAAGCTCACTTCATTGTAGAGCACTGAACCTTATTAGAAAAATGAGGGAAATTTGAATTTTGAAATTCAAATCTCAAGTCAAACCCAGTTTTAAAACTGGCACATCATCATTTCTGGTTTTTTGGTCAACCATTCCAGCTTCTAGAAGGAAAAATTTAGAAACCATGGTCAAAGAGTAAAAGATAAGTCTCCCTCGGGTAAAGATTTTCAGAACTTATTAATTTATTTCTAATATGTTCACTTTTTTTCAAAAATAAACTGAGGTGGCTCGAGATTATTTCGATAACATATTATTATGGTCATTTTGCTTGGAACTTTTGAGTTCTCACCCCGTTTTATTTCTCTTTCATCTCCAGATGAGAAGCAAGTAACTATGGATTATTTGGAGGAGCATGTTCAAGGAAAGTGTAACATCCTAATTTTAACCCAATACTCCTAGAACATATTTACGTTAATCATTAGGTTATTACCTCTTAGTCTCATTCTTTAAAATGTTTCCTTAAAATACTTAGCGGAAAATATGGGTAAATTTTTTTTTGAAATATAAGAGCAAAGTGAGAGTCGCGTGGAACTTGAACAAGTGTTGATGATAAAGCATAACTCAAATATAAAAGAAAGCGCAAATATGAACATCAAACAACATCACAATAGTAAACCATAGCACATCAAAGATAATACTTCATTAATCTCATAATATGCCCACCTTGGGGTGGGACTTAGTTTGATACAACAGAACAGAAATACAACTAAAGCAAATACAAGGGAAATAGAGAAGTACAAGGAAAGCACAAATAAAAACACCCTTACCCTAGTGCACCTAAAGTGGATAACCCCATAACAAAAGAAGGTTTATCCTAAACTATGTGGTGTGTGTGCACTAGCTCTCCCTAAGAGACCCTACTACTGGTGGTGCCAATCCTCGAGTGACAAGGGTATATACCCAGGAAACTGCTCAAGCTCCGTAGATGTAAACAAGCGGAATGGGGTACGGACACGTGGTAGCTGCACATGTGCTCCACGATAGGGGCGCATCTCGGCTCTCCTCACCAACCTCAGTTGCGTCACTGTCTACTCATTCCCCCCTCGCATGAATTGGGGAGTAGGAGTCGAACTCTCGCTATACATATGAGTCGGGGGGATCCTCCGAGGGGTCATCCTTCGAATGCTGCGAGCGAGGTACGTAATCCGAGAAGTCGCGAACAGCTGATGCAGACGTGTAGGTACGCATAACTCGCTCGTTGTGCATTCGGGTGCTCTCGAAGACCATGTCGTCACTATGTACAGGGAGACGTCGAGGAGAAACGGTAGCTATGTACAGGATGCGTTGTAATATCCCAAAAATATATACCTTTAGGAAAGATATGCCTAAACTCAAGAATGGTTGGATAAAGCTTAAGAGACATTCATATGCTTTATAAAAAAAAAAGGAAAAATATTATATATCGAAAATAAATAAATCAGAATAATAAATAAATATAAATATTTATGTGAAATAGTAAATCATGTAACATCTAAATTATAAAAGAAAATACCAATCCCGAAAGAAGAAAATAAAATATAAAATTTATCATAATGTTGTACATCAATCTTTTTCTATGCCAATGTTCAATTTTATTTAAAGTTGATAGTTAATCTTTTTATGATATTCAATTTGTGATATGATGTATGCTTTTTAAAGTTTGAAAATATTATCTTATCAAATCTATTAAATTCAATATTGTTTATAATTATCATTGATATTTATATTTGTATCAGTATTACATATTATATATTTTGTTGGAATTACAAAAGATGAAATATACAATATTTCCCTTTTCACATATGTTCTTAGAAATTGATTTTAGTATAATTACTAAGGTTATGTTAATATTTATTTAGATATCTACCATTTATATTTATGATGTAAATATCAATTAGGATTTGAGAATATATATATATATATATATATATATATATATATATATATATATATATATATATATATATATAAATATATAAAAAATAAAATATAAAGTATTAGTTTGATGTTAGTTCATTCCTTTTATCAGATATTGTAATTATTCTTTTAAGATTTGACTATTATTGTGTATAAATACATAGAATATTTCACAGATATAATTTTCATAATAAAAATATTTATTTGAAGATATTAGATATTATTTTATATTTAACATGTATTATGAATATGATTTGTTACATATTATAGAGCATTATTAGATATTTTTAAGAAATTATTAATTATTAGAATAGAGTACAAAATTTGTTCATAATCTAAATTATTATTATTATTAATATTATTGTTGTTGTTGTTATTTCACAAGATAAACAAGTAGATAATGTGAATACAACATGATATATGTTATTTGTTTTAAAATCTCATTAGCTTTTCATTTTAATATATATATATATATATATATATATATATATATACACACAAATGTATCCATGATACAAAAGATAATTAAGAAATATGTTATGGTAGTTTGAATTTGAATTATCAAGGTAGTTACAAAAAATATGATTAGATTTAGTCTAGCTATTATCCTTATTTCATTATTGCTTATATCACACAGTTTGTTAGAATATATCTATCAAAGACCTTTAACATAATTTTATCCTTATGTTGTCAAGTATGATGCCTGTTTAGTATTTTGCAAATATCTTGAGTTGTAGATTTCCGATTGACGTAATTTTTGTGGCATTAGAAAGCTAACTCAATTATCTACAAGCACTATTTCTAGCCTTGAGGCCAAATTCTAACTGTAGTGTAAGTTAAATGGTTACGAAAGGTTAAAACGAAAAATGAAAAGAGAAAAACGAAAAATAGAAATAAAATAAAGAAATTAAAATATGTTAGTGATATCTTTCACCTCTTGCTATATATTTGGCACATTATGGTCCTTACAAAAGAAGTTTAAGAACCCTAGCCGCCCAAGGATTTTTCCCTAGAGAGAGAGACGCAATTTCTCTCAATCCTCTTTGATTAATCTCTTCCGGTAGGTGCTCTCACCCTTATCCTTATATGGTTATGAGATTATTATGGTATAGTTTTCTCTTCTCATTCAATTCCAAACCATTCATGATTCTTGTCTATGATTCCATGGCAGTTAAGAGTGTCATTCCAATTCCCCAGCATCATGTAGGCAGTGGTCAGGTACTCCCAAGAACGAATCATGGAGTGAGTTTAAGCTCATAGCTATACTTTTGGTCGTTTTTAGTATTTTCCCAGCATTATATAAATTGTTTATGAAATTCTAGAATGACTTATGCCAAATATATGTTTTCACGGATTATGCCAATTTTCAGAAAAATTATTGTTTTTCACAGTTATCATGAAAACATTATTTTTGAAAACTCATGGGACCATATTTGATACCCTGCATGTTATAGAATATCTTTTGCTCAATTTATGAAATTATGAGATCTTAGTTTACTGTTTGCAACAGAGATAGTGATTACCATGTTTTTCAGACTATGGATTTCCTATAAAGATTTTAGACCATCAGACATGATTTATTGAAAGTGTTGAATAAAGTATTATTCATAACAATTGTCAGATACATACTCTGTTGGCTTCTGAAATCACTATGTCTACAAGTTGGTGATCCCTTGGGCATGATTTTATAACCTCAGTTATGCTAAGGTCATATTGTTAGAATATAATAATTGTCAGATACATACTCTGTTGGCTTTTGGAATCATTATGTCTGCAAGCTGGTGATCCCTTGGGCATGATTTAAGAACCTCAGTTATACTAAAAGTCATATTGTTAGAATTATATGAATTCAGAGCTTTCAGATTTATCTAGTTTAACTGCAAGTTATTATTATTATTATTTTTTAATTAGTGAGAAACAGAACAACGAGTTAATGGCTACAGGATTGATCATTAATCTTGGTACCAAGTGGTCCATCAGAGGACCAGCTCACCCACAGTAAGGAACCTAGTGAGGTGTCCATTACGGGACCTAGTTAGGTGCCCATTAGATTAGCCATTAGCTCAGATTCAGCTCAAATACTTATGTACATAATAATTTATGTTTCCCTACTAGTTATTGTGATGATTTCAGATAAATTGTTTTTCAGTTAAGTTATATGTATCTAATATATAAAATGTTTTATATATATTATGTATTTTGTTGTTGTCCCATGTGGATTGTGAGTGGAGGCTCGCTCACTGAGTTTTGATAAACTCACCCATCCTTTTCCTCCCCTTTACAATTACAGATGTAGATTCAATTATCATTCAGACTCAGTCTCAGTAGCTTTGCAGCTGTTCTATTGGTGAGCTTCACTTTGTAGTGAAGTTTAAATTAGAATTATGTTATAATAGAGTGTTCCAGTAGTGTGCAGGCAAGGTCCTCAAACATCATTTAGCATATATGATTATTTTGAAATTATGCTATTTTATCATAATGATATTTTATGTAATTTCTTCAAGGAACACAATTTAATATTATTTATTTCAGTTATAGGTTTGGAACATTTAGATTAATTAAATATTTTATTTATTTTATTAGTAAAGTTTTCAAGAAATTTTGAGGAATTTATTTATTTATAATTTATTTTGAGCATTAATTTAATAATTTAATATGCATGATTTCATGAAAATAATTCTAGAAGGCTTCCATAAGGGACAATATCCCTTATGTGCAGGTCACGATTTTTGGGTCGTGACATGCGTGAAAGGACGTCCTACATACATAAAGACTCAAACGGTGCATCGTCCCTCAAAATGATACGATACGTGCTCCGGATCAAAGTGCACCTCCCATATGGGAGTGTCGATGAACACCACGAACGCCGCCATGATCTGAAGATGTGACGGGAGAGAATAAGAGAGAAAGAAAAGGAGTGAGAATCTTGCTAAAGAATCTCAAGAGGGTACCTCCTATCTAGGGTTACATCGTCAACATCATCGGGAACCTTGAGTTTATTATAAAAGGTGAGTATGCATATAAAATTCATCATTAGGTTTATAAACATAATTATCCAAGGTTCATTCCTTTTAGAATGCATCTTAATATTATGAATGCAACATAGTAAAAGCATTGATGCATGTCAATACATTATGCAAGCAATTCAATGAAACATAACATCAAGAAACACATAAGTGGCATAAAGTGGCATATAAACTTTCAAGTGAATCATTTCTCAACCTTGTGACTTAGGAACTTCATATTCTAGCATCATGGGGCCACCCTAAAATATCATCTAGGTTATGAGCTCATACCTTAACTAGTCGTCACTAGTTCTTACTTATTCTATGATAAGCGTAAACATAAAATTCCCGACTTCTAGAGTATGGGTTAAGGGGCTTAAGGATCACCTATCATAACCTTTAATTTGAGGAGTCCATAGGAATATTTCCTTCTTTGAAATGCTCTACTGGCATCTAGTGCACAGTGAATTGTCCGCTTTGGTAGGCTGCATTCACTCATACCCTCACGAATTTGCCTCCTCCCCACTGGAGCGGGAGAAGTATGTCTCAGTGCTTTGTCACATAAAAACTTATCTCCTGGGGGTGTTCGGCCTAATCGGTGTCACCCAGGGCTTTTCTCATATGTTTTTCAAAAACATTCTCAAGTCCTTAATTTGATGAAAATTTGGCAGCGTAACAGCTATATACCGAATTTCTTTCAAATTTCCTTAATGCCACACCAACTCATACTACATGCACATTTCTCATTCAACCTCTATAATCATAGTAAACTTAGTTTCACATAATCATACTCATCATAGCACATGCATCATCACATCATACTTGAAATAATCAAGGCATAGCATCAAAGAACCTACAATGTCTTATGCTTTAACCCGTAGGGCCTTAAACTTGAATTCTAAGTTCTCTAGTCATCCGATCTTAATCTCTTATGCACTATAGGTTCACAACTCATTACCCTCACTAATCATCATGATCACAACCTATTCTAAAACCCATTTTTGCAGAATCTATGTTTTTACAATTACGAGTACCTAAGAGTCATAACTTTGACTTTTTCTAAGTTTAGTCTTCTCCTAAAGTTCTAAGATCAATTCCTAAACCAATTATGAGTGATTCCTACACATTTATACTAATTACAAACCATTATAACTAATGTTAACCTTGCTGGAACAGAATCCAGAATTTTCATTTCTAAGGGTTCTAGAAATCTCTTTCTAATTCTTTCTTGGTTACTAACTTGTCTTAGCTTTCTCAAGTTAATTCTAACATAAAAAATACATGAATAAACACAATCTAACATGGCAAAATCATAATTATAGAGTGAGCAAATAATCATGGCAGAACTGAACACATAATCATCATACTAATCATAGAATTTAATTTCTAACACACATAGACTTGCTAGTTTCTCTTGGAATCCTTTTAAAGCTTCTAAAACTCATTAGAAAACATTTTATTTCAATAAAATCATCATAAAACCATTGAGGGCAGTAGCTATTTCAAAATAATCTCAAGAGAGATTTAAATCATAAAATCATGCTTAAAATATTCCTTGAGATCATCTAAGCTTAAGAAAATTATAAAACATAGGTCTTGGCACTTGTGACTAGATGAAACTTATATCAAGCTCATCATCATCACATGGCCAAAATGCATTTCTAAAAACATCTTCCATTCCCAATCTTTACTTGAGATACCAAGGGACAAGTCTTTGAGCTCTAATATTTTAAGTGATAACAAGAATATAAACATGCTATGCACTTCATTTTATCTTTATTAGAAAGTAAAGTGAGGGCTCAAAAAAAATATGAGATACAACTCATTCTTATCTTAGGATTAGGTGATGACTTGAAGAGTAAACATGAAATGCAAAGCTTAAATTTAAACATGATAATGCAAGTTCATTTATTTATTCTTGAGTATTTAGTGATGACATAAGAAATAAATATGCTATGCAAGGCATAAATTTAAATATGAATGCTAGTTTATTATTATATGTCATTAGAGCTCATACAAGACTTTAAGGAATTAATATCACAATCCCAATCATAATCTCATCATCATAAGGCAAGCTCTAGAGTTCTAAGTACTAAGATTACAAAGAAACCTCATGATTCTTTGAACATCATCATCAAGCTTAAGGAAATGGATTTAAAACAAAACTCCAAAGGGAAAGAAAAGGAAAGAACCGAAATCAAGAGAAAAGGAAGGAAAATACACCAAATTCTTTATTATGTACCCAAAACCCCTATCTAGAGTAAAACTCTAGAACGTGCCGACCAACTTTAAGATTGACAAGGGTAGGCATTGGGATTATTGAAATCCTTATAATTATTTTCTTAAGTTGAAATCATTAGTGAGCTAAGTAACATATGTAAAACTTAAGGAAATGAAGAAAAGCTCAAGCTTTAGAGGCCTCATTGAGATGAACACAAGGTCATCATCTAGAGACACTAATCATCAAGCTATCATGAGGAGAAATCAAGGCCTTGAGGCTGAAAATCAAAAGGAAAATCCAAGAGGAAACCGAAAAGAAAACTCAAGAAAACATCATAAAATCAATACTTTTCTTCAAGAACAAAACATATTTGAGTAAAATAAAAACTTTAGAACAACTCCCTACCAAGTGTTGAAGATGAAAGCTTGGTCTTTGAGATGAGAGTAAGAAGAAAAACTTCCTCCAAGGTTGAGAGGAGGTTTCAGCCAAGAGAGGAAGAAAAGGAAAGGATCAGTTTTTGTGTGAACTTGTGTTTGAGGGTGAGAGCTTATGTGTTTAGATGATGATTCAAGGTGGTGGTGTGGTGGTTTGAGGTTGTAATTCAAAGAGGAGATGAAGAAGATGAAGATGAAGATGAAGGAAAGCTCTTGAAACCTTGAGAGAAAAAGGAAGAACTTGCAAGAATGCTTGAAACTTTGAACTTAGCAAATGAACAAATGTGATTCAAGTTCATCTAAGGTAGCTATTTATAGAAAATCAAAACAATGAGGGATGAATGAAGGAGGAGGTAGCCATGTGGTTTCCTCATGTTCCATGAGGTGAGAGATTATTTTCATTCAAGCATGGTGAAGCATGGTTGGAGGTATGGTGAGCATGGTGCAAGGTATGGCTTCAAGCATGGGCATTTGTGTGCAAGAATTCAAACATGTGATGGATATTTTGGGGGAGCGGCTTGTGGTCCTTTAAGCCATGGGGGGCGGGATTTCTTTTGTTTAATTGTGGTTTAGTGATGTGTTTAGGTGTGTATCAGATTAGGTTTAAGATTAGGAATTGCTAAGTAAGTGTTTAGATAACTAAGAAAGTAATTAGGAATCTCAAGACATGATTAAGGAGTACTCATATATTATTAGAGAGATTTAAATTCATTTTATGCATAAACAATATAGACACAATTCCTTAATTTAAGGAATTGGAGAGAGAAAACACTATTCAAGATTCCATGACTAGGAATCTTGATTTTAAAAAGAGATTTAGGTTTAATCAAAACAATTTTAGGTTCTAATTAACTTTAATAAATTATTTTGACTCTAGATTAATTATGAAAATTAATTAATCTTCTATTAGAGCCTAATATTGCTTAGGTTTGCTTAATTACATCATTAAACTCAAAAATACTATGCTAGGGGCAAAATCATAATTTTGGCCAAAAACTACCCGGGACCACCTGGACTTAAACAGAGGTCATGAAATACATAAAAACATCATTTAATACCATCTGGAGAAGTTCGGGCTCAATCGACACTCATACCCGCATGAAAACGCTGCAGGGGTATTTGGTCATTTTGACCCGAAACCTCAAAAAACTAGGTTTTTGTACCCAAAACCATTCAAAAGCCATATAATCCCCTTCAAACATTGAATTGGCCCTTCGAGGACTGCCGGATCGGCTATCCTCAAATTCTAGACAGAAAATGACATCAGGGGCATTTTGGTCATTTTCACTCAGACCGAAAATTGGGGCATTACAGTATGGGTCGACCTTCACTCCAATACATAAGTCTGAAATCGAATCTATGAATATTTAATTTTTATTATTTCTTCATTTATGTCATAATTATTACTTATTATAGGGTATATCTTTTTTTTTCTCTTTACAGTGTGAATATACAAAGCCGTCAGAGTAAGCACAGACTCGATACCAAACCTAGCAGGTGAAAGCTGAGAACCATGCTGACAACTCTCATCCAAATGAGAGGATATTTGGCCCTAGGTGGTTGGTGGCCCTTACAAGGGTCGAATGTGTGAGACAACGTACTATCCTCATAGTAGGGTTAACTCTAGAACCTTTCAAAAAGCTTCAATGAGATATGTTTTTAGTGATAACAAAACCAAATTCAAGAAAATTTTTGAAAAACGACTAATATTTTCCCTTGAATTTCTTGAAATAATAAACAAGTCTTATTGCGTTAGCATATACGTTCTTAAAACAAAAATATTTTTACACGACATGTACAAACATGTTTAATCTCATTTGAAGAGATTGAGACTTAATAACAGTGAAAAATATATCGTGGAAGAGCAAATACATGCTCAGCATATTGAAGAAAAATCTCAAGAACAAAAAACAAGGCTCAGATCTTTAGAAAATAGCATGTAACTTCAGAAAGTATGTTTCAAATGAAGATTTTAAGGCAACACTAAAGCAAATGCATCCTACCATCTTCAATCATCATGCTCACAATCATAATATGCACAACAAGTTCTAATTAAAGAAAAAAAGATCAGCTAAAAGTTCAAGAATTATGAGTGTCTTTAGAAAGCACGTTTCACAGGGAAATAGTGCACTTACAGGAAGTTCAGAAACCTCATTCAGAAGTAAAAAGTAGATTTTGAAGATGACCTTAGAAACCTCTATTTCACAACAGCTTCTGTAATAGCTTTGACAATGCCAAGCTACTCCTTTAAACTGCATTTCCAAGACACAAACAAATGATCAATACATGTTACTTTAACAACAGATCAAGGGCAACGATCATAAATGTAGATCATCTATAAATAGAGATGTTGTGCTTACAATCAAAAAGACTTTAAAAAAAAAAAAAAAGAAGAAGTGATGAAACGCTAAAGAATTTTCTCCTTATCTATTCTATAAAATCATTACTGCTCGTAATCAGTTTCAAGTTTGTAATAATATTCTTTCTACATTCTCATTAGAACATACATTCTTCAAAGGAAGAATTGGTAGAAAGAAATCATTCAAGTTTTCTAGGTCTGTCATTGTTCATCTTATGAAAATTTGAGTGTTGTTAGTTTAAGTGATAAATCTAAACATAAACCTTTGTTATCCCGATCCAGCAGTGATCATTGTGAGTTAGTTTGGAGAGGCTAAGCAAAGACTACTTATATTGTGACAATAAAAGTGAATTATTGGTCACGGTGTTAGCTAGGAAAGGTTGATTAAAGACTAATCAGTTGTGACAATAGGAGTGAACTACTGGTCACTGCATTAGCTTGAAAAAATTGGTCAAATACTAGTCAAGTGTGATAATAGAATGAATTATTGGTCACAGGTAAGAGCTTGGGAAGGCTACTGCAAAGACTATCTAATTTTCTCGATCAAGAAAGGTTTTAGTGAAACTCAAAGGTGGTTGAGAACTGGATGCAGGCAAGTTAGCTGAACTAGCATAAAAACACCTGTGTACTATCTTCTTCTTCCTTATCTCTATTTTATTTTATTGCCCATGTATGTTATTTTGTGATTTATGATAAATAGCTTGTATGCATTTTTTGTATGCTTATCATAGTTCAAAAAGTTACTTTCTGACATCGCTAACACTGTCTCTGCTACACTTCAAGCTTTATAATCGATAGCTATTGTTTAAGCCTTTTTAGAAAAAAGATAAGAAAAGAAAGTTAAAGCACGATTCAACCTCTCTTCTCATACGCTTCTCTACCTACAAGTAGGTTCCCATCCTCCACCAGTAGGTAAGTTGTGGGGGATAATGCCTTGTGGGAGCATGTACATGCCCTAAATCAGGGGCTATAGTAGTAGGCATAGCTTCTTCAGCAACTCCAGGATCAGGCAGTGGGCTGGGTAACAATGGAGAAAGAGCTTAGAGAGATCCGACAGTCAAAGTTGTCCATGGAGGATGCAAAAGAAGATCACGATCAATGTGACGAGGTTCTTCAAGAACATGTAGGTCTCAGGATCCTCTAGTAAGAAGCTCCCCAAAATGTCACTGCCGTTCGTTTGATGGTGGCAACGACTTTGATGAGTCAAATGACAATGACGTTGTCGACAATGAGGACTTCAACTAGTCTTTTTCTAGCTATTTTTGTTACATTTTGGATTTTTTATATTTATCGTATTTCATATTTATTTTATTATGATACTTTGTTTATTTACTCTATTACTTCATTAATTTATTAATTCAATTATCATTTCATTATTTTCTTATTTCATATCATCTTAATTGATAATTAAATTATTATATAAGTGAAAAATAAATAAATAAATGTCAAATAATTAGATAAATTACATAAAATTTTCACATAGGATAATGTAATCACTGTTAAAAAAAATGAAACAGGGTTACCGATAAGAGCACCCATCAATAATGAGTGTATATATATATACATATATATTTCTAACACCCGTCCATAATAACAAAATATCCATCGGTAATAAATAAATAAATTATTTTTTTATTTCCTAAACCCATTGATACAAATAAAACACTTATCGCTAATATTATTTCCCTGACGACATCATTGGCGCCTCTAATACAATTGTAACAACTGATTTTTAATTTTCTTTTATGTTGGTATGCCCGTCAGTAAGTACCAAGGGGTGGTGTTTCCCGCCAGTAGTAATCTACCAACAAACGAAAAATTGATGACTCGTACTCATCGATAAGCCTCGATGCAATTAAAACTCATCAAAACGCATCAACTTCCCACATGTGTCTTGTAGTGATTCCAAAAATATATATGATAGCGATATGAATATTAGGATCAATGATAACTATAAACAATATTAAATCTAATAGTTTGAGAAGATAATATTTTCAAATTTTAAAAATAAACACAATATCATGTTTTTAAACAAATCAAATACTAAATCACATTGAAATATTAAATATTAAATTCAAATATTGACTGAATATCAACATAGAAAAAGATTCACGTTCAAAATTATTATAAATTTATAATTTATTTTCTCCTTTTAAGATTGATATTTGCTTAAGTTAACTTTACATTTTTTATAATTTAATTTTTCATGATTTACTATTTTCATATAAATTTAATATATATATATATATATATATATATATATATATATTCATTTTTCCTATATTTTGTAATTATAATCTCTTATCTTTTTTTTTTCTTTTAAGTCATTTAAATTGTAACGCCCCGATTTTTTGTCTGAGCGAAAATGACCAAAATGCCCCTAAGGTCATTTTCTGTTCGGAATTCGAGGATAGCCAACCTGGCAATCCTTGAAGGCCAACTCAATGTTTGAAGGGGATTAGATGGCTTTTGAATGGTCTCGGAAATGAAAATCTCATTTTCTGAAGTTTCGGGTCAAAATGACCAAAATACCCCTATAGCATTTTTACTCGGGTATAAGTGTCGTTTGAGCCCAGAAACTTCTTAAAAGGTTCAAAATGATGTTTTTATGTGTTTAGTGACCTCTGTTTAAGTCCCAATGGTCCTGGGCAATTTTTGTGCAAAATTACAATTTTGCCCCTAGCATAGTGTTTTTAAGCTTAATGATGTAATTAAGCAAACCTAAGCAATATTAGGCTCTAATTGAAGATTAATTAATTTCCATAATTAATCTAGAGTCAAAATAATTTATTAAAGTTAATTAGAACCTAAAATTGCTTAAAGAAACTCAAAATCCTTTTCTAGTCTTAATTCTTTGAGAAAGGAATCTAGGAATATTGTTTTCTCTTACCTATTCCCCTAAATCAAGGAAGCATGTTAGCATTGGATTCTATGTTAATGAGAATTGACTTCATTAATCTATCAAGACCACCTCTTAATCTAGTCTTGCATGGCCCTAATTATCTACTTAAGCACTTAAACACTTAGTCACAAATCCTTAATCTTGAGCCTAATCAAAGATACACCTAAACACACCTCTAAACCACAATTATATGAGATAAATCTCTCCCCATGGGCTGTCATATGCTGGCCGAAATGCACTCCTACTCATGTTTGCCACATGTTAAAATTCTTGCACTCAAAGCCCATGCTTAGCCCATATCTTGAACCATACTTTGAGTCATATCCACCATACTTTCATCCATGCTTTGTATGACAACTTTTAGAAGATATTCCCCCCCTCCCAAAGCCTTGATGAAACTGTGGCCTCTCCTCCTCCATTCACTCCTTCACATTTTTTTTTTCTATAAATACATGTGTTAGAAGAACTTGGTTCCATTTTACACATTTGCTAAGTTTTTGTCTTGAAAGCTTGTCTTGTTTCCTTTCTTTTCTATCAAAGAACTCTTGAGTTCTTTGCATCTCATCTTCTTCAAAGAACCATTCCTCATAACCATAAATTACCACACTACCACCATAGATCATCATCTAAACACCAAAGCTTCCATTCTCAAACACAAAGCTTACTTAAAACACCTTTCTTTCCTTTTCCCTTCTCTTGGCCGAAACCTCCTTTCCCCTTTGGAGGAAAATTTTCTTTTCATTCTCACTCAAAGGATCAAGCTTTCATCTTCGCACTTGGTAGGGGTTTTGTTTTCAAAATCTTTTTCTTTTATGATGTTTTTTTATATGAAAGTACTAGTTTCCTCTTGGTTCAACTCTTTTTCTCTCTTTTTGTTTTTAGTCATTGGACTTGGTTTTTGAAAGGAAAATCTTGAGCTTGATGATGAGGTTTCAAAATAATGGTCTTGAGATTTTCATTTGAGAAACCTCTAAAGCATGAAACTTGTTTTTAACCTTGAAACACTTTGGTTTCCCTTTCCTTTCCTTTTGCTTTTTGTTTCGATTTTCCCTTTTCTTTTCCCTTGTGATTTTGGTCCTTATTTCCTTTCTTTATATAAAGTTGATGAAATGGTAGGGAGTTGTTTTCAAAGTTTTTGTTTTACTCAAGAATGCTTTGTTCTTGAAAGAAAAATGTTGTTTTCATGAACTACTCTTGGTTCTCTTTTCGGTTTCCTCTTTATCTTTTCTTTTGATTTTTGGCCTCAAGGCCTTGTGTTCTCCTCATGATAGCTTGATGATGAGTGCCTCTAGATGATGACTTTGTGTTCATCTCAAAGAGACCTCTAAATCTTGAAACTTGTTCTTGTTCTTGTGAAGTTTTGGTTTTTCTTCCCTTTTCTTTTCCTTCATGGCTTCGGCCTCTTTTTCTTCCTTTTCAAAAAGTTTGTCAAAAATGTAAAGTACCTCTCTATGTATTATGTTTCAAGAAATAATGTTGTTTTGATTCTTTTAGTTCATTTTCCTTGAGCTTGATGATGATGTTCAAACCATGAAGTTTCTTAGAAACCTTGGGACAAAGAACTCTAAAGCGCTTTTCACCTTGTTATGATATAAATACGTTTTTATGTTTCAAATCTCATCTACGAGCAAGATAATTTAGCTACTGCCCTTGTTCATGTTTTTATGACTTTCATGAGATAAAATGGTATTCTAAAAAGAGTTTTGAGGTTTTAAAAAGGGTTCCAAGAGAAAACTAGTAATTTATGAGCACTTGAGATGAAATTTTATGTGATTCTATGTATGATATGATGATGATGTTCCCGGTTATGCCTTGCTATGTTATTCACTGTATGATGATGATTTTATTATGTTAGAATGAGTGTATTCATGTAAAATTGATGTTAGAATTAATTTGAGAAAGCTAAGACAAGTTAGTAACCAAGAAAGAATTAAAATGAGATTTTTAGATCCCTTAGAAATTTAATTCTGGATTCTGGTCCAGCATGGATAAAATTAGTAATAATGGTTTATAATTAGTTTAAATGTGTAGGAACTACTCATAGTTGGTTTAGAATTGATCTTGGTACTTTAGGAAAAGACCGAACTTAGAAAGGGTCAAAGTTATGACTCCTAGGTACCATAATTGGTAAAATATAGATTCTGCATTCTTGAAGTTTAGAATTAGTTATAATCATAGAAATGAGTGAGGACTACTTGGTTATGAATCTACAGGTACCCAAGAGATTAAATTGTGATTATAAAGAACTTAGATTTCAAGTCTAAGGGCCCTAAGGGTCAAAGCATAAGATATTGTAAAATCTTTGATTGAATGAGTTTGTTATTTCAAGGATGTTTGTGTTGATACATGTTCTATGATGAGTATGCTTGTGTGATCCCAAGTTTATCATGATTATGAGTTGAATGAGAAAGTACATGTATCAAGAGTTTTGTGCCATAAAGTAGATTTAAAAGAAATTCGGTACACAGCTGTTATAATGCCGAATTTTCGTCAAATCAAATACTTGAGAATGTTTTTTAAAACCATATGGGATAAGTCCTGGGTGACACCGGTTTGGCCGAGCACCCCCAGGAAATGAGTTTTAATTATGGCATAGCACACTGAGATGCATTTCTCTTCCTTCGGTAAGGAGATAACAAAATCGTGAGGGTATGGTAGATGCAGCCTGCCAAAGCAGACAAATTCTTGTGCACTTGGCGTAGAGATGTGTTTCGAAGAAGGAAATAACCTTGACCCACGCTCCGGGAGCCGGGTTGTATTCAGGTGATCCTTAACCCGTACTCTGGGAGTCAAGATTTATTTATACTTATCTAGGATAAGTCAAATGATATATTACCCCTTCTTTTTCCCCCATATGAAATCTAGTGACGACTAGTTAGGTTTGAGCTCATTCCTAGGTGATATGGTGAGAGGGAATTTGGTGGCTATGATAAATATCGCTGGGGCAAGGTGTGTTTGGTTGGAATTTGGTGGCTACGACAAGAAGGTGGTCTTTGAGAAAAAGAATTTAAGAGTTAAAGTATGAGAAAAGGTTATATGGAAGTTCTATGCTCCTTATGCCACTCATATGTTTACTTGATGTTATGTTTTATTGAATTGCTTACATAATGTATTGTCATGCATTCATCCAATATCTGCTGTATTCATATCCTTAAGACTCATAATAAAAGACACCCACTTCGGATAAAATATTTGGAAAGTTTAAAAACCAAACCTTATGCACGAACACCTCTTTCATAATTAAGACTGAAGTGGCTAGGGACGATGATGATGACACATGTGTTAGAGTTGGAAATCCCTACTGAGAATGTTGAATGAGTTTCTCATCCCCCTCTCTCTCTTTTCTTCCGTGTCGTCTCCAGACGAGGATAGTGACGTGGTTCATGACTTCTACTAAGGCATGGGCATGAGGTACTCGCTACGAGTCGAATTAGAAGGATGTAGTGGAAGCATGCAGAAGCCGCTTTATATATATATATGTATGTATTTCTTTTTATATGACAATGAAGCTATGTTAGTAGTACTTGATGTATCTATAATGATGTGACTATGATGTGCTATATAACGATTATATTTTGTGGCTATGAATGATAGGATTTCACTTTCTTATATGTTATGATGTGGCGGATGTTAGATTTTATTTTAGCACGCAGCTCATGTTTTGTTTTCAAGTCTCAAAAAGAAAAATTTATTCGTATTTTTCGCTAAGTATTTTGAAAAGAATGAAACTAAAAAGTAATAGACTAATGATTAACCGAAATACGTTCTAGGAGTATTGGGCTAAAAATTAGGATGTTACATAAATAATCTTTGTTAAGCTTAGACTTGACCTTTCTAAAGGCATTAAATCTCGGGATAATACAATTAATCTTTTAGAGACTAGTGTACATGTGAGAATTTTTTTCATAAGGGATCAATTTAACATGATTCATGTTGATTGGGTATATCACCATTTAGATACTCAAAAGATAAATGTGCCGAAAAATTAATCCCTAAAAGATAGTTTATTTGTTGCCAATGGACTTTGTTAGTATCAACAAAATATTTTAAGGACATTGTCAGCATATTAATCTTTAAGGAGTTAACAATTGTTTTGATCTTTTATAGACTAATTTGTTACCGCATTAATTATTAAGGTGCATCTCTAATGAAACATCTTTTAAAGACTAACTTATTAGCATATTGGTATCTTGGTGTCAAAATAGTAGTTCGACTAATGTAACATCCTCCCACATATAACACCATCTTTAAGTCATGATATTAAACTCAGGAGTTGTTACTTATATATTAGTATACCTTTTTTAAATATCTATAACAAATTCGATTGATTTGTATCATAACTAATTCATAATTCTGCTAAAATATATAACAAAGAAATAAAGAATTTATTGAATACAATTCCAAATACAAGAAAAAGCTCCTTTATGAGCTTTATTGTACGTTTATCTTCTAGTACATTTACAAACATATACATACAAATAAATACAATAGATAAAAGCTTCAGCTATTGAACTACTGCAAATATGATTCTTGCTTGTAGCAGCCTCATTGCTCTCTGGATCAATATAGAGACGACAAGGGAACACAAAAATATAGGGGTAAGAATTCAAAAAATCTCAGTATGGCATCCCCAAATACATATTAAAATGTGATTATCATCGTCTCAGCCACTTCGGTTTTTTAGAAAAATATGATCATGCAACATATATCAAAATTTCTTTTTAAGTTCAAAATCATCCTTCCAAAGAGGGTCTCTTTTATCATTCATTCCCTTAATATACATACACATTATCATCATCAATAATCATAATCACTCTATTCAGATATCATCACACATATTGTCAAGTTTAAACTTAAACATATTTGTCTCAATATAGATGTTAAAATCATTCCCTTAGCATATAATATAAAGGACTACTTACGACAATTGCTACTTTGACTTGTCTTGACCCTCGACTAAGGAGGCTTATTCCATTCCTAGGTAATAGACTATTTTTCAAGAATAAGCTCATTCCTATACATGATCATTAGATTACCTTCTCCAATACTTATACAGACTTATTCTGAGTCAGCCTTACTTTTCCTTACTGATTTCAAAGGTAATCAAGTTCACTTTCTCTGACTGACCAGATTCACTTTCCCTGGCCCAAGTAAAACAATATCTCATTCTTGTAAGCAATTGCAATATGTATTCGCATTTATATATTCCTAACATCATCAATCGATTCACATAGTATAAATGAGATCAAATCATAATCATTTTATCATATTTTTAGCTAGTTTAGTGTGCTGTCTTGATTTTTAGTCTCAACAAATATTATGGATCAGCTACTAAACTTGATCAAAATAGATCAACATAAATTTCCAGAGTTAATTCATCATGTTTATGAGACCCTATAAAAATTTCAAAGAAAAATAAGGTCTCTAGTTATATTAACAAAACTCTACAAATTCAGAGATTAAGAGCTACTTATTTTCAGCCAACAGCCGAAGTTCCCATTTTTCTTACCATATCGAATGAGCATATATAATCCTGAAAAAAGTTCGGTTGGACTTCAAAATTTCCTCAACACCCTCTGAAATTTTCAAGTCAAAATTCAATCATTTGATCTAATAACAAAATTAGACAAATTCAGTGCTCTAGAATTCACTATTTAGGTATAAACCCTGACCAACTCATTTTTCAATTTTTAAAAATAGCAAAGGAGCTTAAAATGACTTAAAAATTTACTGAAGACACCTTCATAGTTAGCTTCATCATATAAAAATTTTAGCTCAAGTTTAGGTCTTTAACCAGGTCAGAAAAATCGAATAATTACACCTACTTGCTTAAAATCGAGATTTCCAATAACATAGTTCACAATATATTTTGGCAAAAAGATTTTCTAACATCATGCAATCACTCTACCAAATTAAATAGGTTAATATCTATATATTATCAATAAATATGATGAAAAACTTCAAGCCAAATCAATAAGAAATTTTTAGAGTAATCTTTTAAATAAAAGAGGCCAATGAAAGCCCTACTTGGCTCTTACAAGTTCTTGTTCTTGGCTTTTTGCAAAAGCTCCTACACCCAATTTTTCATCTAACCCTCTCAAATCCTCCTTTGACACAGTAAGAAAACCATCTAACTTGATAATATGATGAGGTGAGGGTTTCTTATAAGGAGTTGATTTGGAGTTTATAAGAGATAGTATGTGAGTTGACCTTTTAATTATGGAGTTTTTGAGTAAAATTTGAATTTCTAGCTAGGGTTCTTGTATTGCTAGAGAAAGAAGATAAAGATGATTATATATGGAGTGTTTGATAGAAAATTTCATGGAGGAAATGGTACGGCATTTAATTTTGTGTAGTGGTTATAACAATATGCATATTAATTTATACAATTGATTTCCTTAAAGATAATTATGTGCATTTTTATAATGTTCTCATTTGTTAGTCATAAAGGCAATGGAGTGGCACTTCTTAAGCCACACACTTGTCACCTTAGGTGTCTAACTTAGTCTGCAAGTTTCATACGGTGTAAGAAAATATACATTGTAATTTAACCAAATAGGTAAAATACCATACACGTAAAATAGATATTACTCGAAATTAAATTCTGGATTTGAAATTTTGATTTCTGATCTTTCCTAACCTTAATCTTTTTTTTTTCTTCTCAATCTCGGGCATCTCTTAGTCTCGATTATAGGGTTTCAGTGGTCCTAGTGGGCCTGCAAGGCCTTGACAGCCATTATTTATTTATTTTTCACTAAGTCATTCTTATCAAGACTAATTTTATTGAATTCATGAAATTCTTATTAATAAAGTTTAAATAAAATTTTTGAAATAAATTTCAGGGTGCTACAATACCACCTTTCTTTTAAAAAAAAATTGCCTTCAAAATTCATTTGATATTGACTTGAAATAAATAGTTCACACAAATCAAACAAACAATGCACATACTACCAATCAAAAGGTATGCTCCTACCTTGGATCGGATCTTCGAATGGTGACATCCTTTCAGCATTTAAGGTGAAGACCTTATTCTGGGGTTATGGTTTTGTAATTGGTTTTGGATACTTGTCTAGACACTCCCAAATCTTGTGCCCCAATTTTTTGTAGTGATAGCACACATATTGTCCAGCCAAGCAAGGTCTATCCTCATGATCTCTTCCATATCTTGAGAATGGCCTTAATTGCTATTGTTGCTTCCCTCAACTATTATTTGGTGGAAATCTCCCTCTTGATTGGTAGGCAAGCTTAAATCTTTGGCCATGTGGTGCCAATCTTCTCTTGGAGTTATCCTTTGTGGCCATAGAGATTACTAGTTTCGTGTTGTATTCTTCCACCAATCAACATTTGTCCACCAATGTTGCATACTCTCTAATTTCTAGAAGTCCAATAGTGTTGGTAAAAGAGTGCATGAGAAGGGGGATTAAATCATGCTTCATTCTTCTTTCAAATGTTTTCACTTTCTAAACCTGTTCAAACAGAGTTCTATCAAGCAGAAGCTTGAAGTGCAGCAGTGAAGTTATTTGTTAGTTTAGAAAGTAAAACTTTAAAGCATAACAACACAGATATTAATTTAATGAGTACCTACTCAGTAGAAAATAAAGAATGATAATGTAAAAATAAAAGTTTAGGTAAGAGAAAAATGGACACAAGAAATTTTATACTGGTTCGACCAACCTGCCTATATCCAGTACTTGTAACGCGCTGATTTTCTGTTAGAGTGAAAATGACCAAAATGCCCCTGAGGTCATTTTCGGCCCGGAACTCGAGGATAGCCGACCCGGAAGTCCTCGAGGGGCTAACTCAATGTTTGAAGGGATTAGTTGACTTGTGTACCTTTCCGGGATCGAAAATCTCGTTTTCTGAGTTTTCGAGACAAAATGACCAAAATACCCCTGTGGTGTTTGACCCAGTTACAAGTACCGGATGGACCCGAAACTTCTCCAGATGGTTTTTAAAAGGTGTTTTTATGTATTCTGTGACCTCAATTTTAGTCCCAGTGGTCTAGGGCAATTTTTGTATAAAATTACAATTTTGCCCCTAGTTTGTATTTTTGAGCATAATCGTGTGATTAAGCAAACCTAAGCAATATTAGACTCTAATCGAAGATTAATTAATTTCTATAATTAATCTAGAGTCAAAATAATTTATTAAAGTTAATTAGAACCTAAGATTGCTTAATTTAAACTCAAATCTCATTTTAAATTCAAGATTCCTAGTCATGGAATCTTGAATAGTGTTTTCTCTCTCCAATTCCTTAAATCATGGAAATTTGTCTACATAGTTTACTCATAAAATGAATTTTAAACTCTCTAAATGTGTATGAGTACTCCTTAATCATGTCATAAAATTCCTAATTACATTCTTAGTTACCTAAACTTGTGCTTAGTGATTCCTAACCTTGCACCTAGACTAATACACACCTAAACCTATCATTAACACATAATTACATGAAACAATTTTCTCTCCCCCTTGGTTGTTGCAATCTGGCCGAACACATACCCCAAAAATATCCATCACATGTGTGAATTCTTACACTAAAATGACTATGCTTCCACCTCACCATGAACCATGCTTTGAGTCATAAACACCATGCTTTCATCCATGCTTCATATGATCACTTCTAGAAGACTTTTCTGCCCAAAACAGCCAGCTCTCCCATGCCTTTCTAGAAGATTTATTTCAATTTCAATCAAAGAGAAAACACCATGATTGAAGCCATACTCTCATCCATGCTTTGTATGACAACTTTTAGGAGATATTTTCTCCCCAAAGCCATGTGAACCACACGGTTTCTTTCCCTCCCACATGAGCTCTCATTTGTTTCATTTTTCTATAAATACCTTGCTTACTTGAGCTTGGAAACACTTTAGATCATTTGCTAAGTTTTAGTTTTCAAGCTTTCTTTGAGTTCTTTCCTTTTCTCTCTAAAGTTCTAAGAGTTCTTCCTCTTCATCTTCATCTTCTTCCTCTACCACCTTGAGCCACCATAGCACCACCATAAACACCATCTCACAACCTTGAATCATCTCCTAAACACTCAAACACTCAACCTTAAACACAGACACATCCAAAACACATCTCCTTTCTTTTTTTCCTCTTGGTGGCTGAAGCCATATCTCCACATTAGGAGGAGTTGTTCATCTCATTTTCATCCTTAAGGCCAAGCTTTCATCTTCACTCTTAGTAGGAGTTGCTTTAAAAGTTTTGTTTTTACTCAAAAATATTATTTTCTCAAGGTTTCTCTTGGTTTCTTTTTTAGCCTTTCCTTGCTTTTTCTTTCCTCTTCATTTCAGCCTCAAGGCCTCATGTTGAGCATGATAGCTTAATTATGAGAGTTTCTAGATAATGACTTTGTGTTCATCTCAAAGAAACCTCTAAAGCTTGAGTTTTTCCTTTCTTTGAGCTTTATCTATATTATCTAACTCACATGGTTTTCAACTTAAGAAAAATTAATCTAAGATTTTCAAAAAGCCCAAGCCTACCCTTGTCAACCTTAAAGTTGTCTGACACGTTCTAGAGATTTTCTCTAGATAGGGGTTTTGGGTACTTAATAAAGAACATGGCTTAGTTTCACTCTCTTTTCCCTTCCTTGTTTGATTTCGGTTTTCATTCCTTTTCCTTTATGAATTCATTTCTTGTTTCCTTTTCTTTATGGTTTTGTTTTCTTTGAGTTTATTTCCTTTAAGCTTGATGATGATGTTCAAGAGCCATGTAGTTCCTTTGAGAACTTGGTTCAAGAACTCTAAAGCTCACTTTGTTGATGAGATAGATGTTGGGTTGAGATTTTTGGTTCTCTTTAAAAGTCTCATATGAGCTCTAAGTTAAGATAAAAAGAACTTGTATCCATATTTACTTTTATGTCATCACTAAATGCTCAAGACTAAAGAATGAACTTTTATTTCCATATTTATGTTTATGCTCTCACTAAATCTCTAAGATAATAATAGAATTGCATAGCATATTTTTTTTATGCTCTCACCTCTTAATGAAGACTAAAACAAAGTGCATTGCATATTTAAGTTTATGTCATAACTTAAGAGATTTGGAGCTCATAGACTTACCCATTAATATCTCAAGCAAAGCTTGAAAATATATGTTCCTTACCCATTTGGTTTTTCAGCCTTGTGATGATGATGAACTCTAGAATGAGATTCTTCTAGTTACAAATGCTAAAACTCATGTTTCATGATTTTACTAAGTCTAGATGATCTCAAGAAATGTTTTGAGCAAAGTTTCATGATTTAAATGCCTCTTGAGATTAATTTGAAATAGCTACTACCCTCATGTGTTTTATGATGGTTTTAAAGAAATGAATTGTTTTTAAGTGTGTTTTATAAGTTTTAAAAAGGTTCCAAGAGAAATTAGCAATTTATGTGCTTTAGAAATAAAGTTTTATGCCTTGTTTGATGGAGATGTTTTCGGTTCTGTTTGGTTCATATGCTCATTGTATGATGCTGTTTTGATGATGATAATATGAGTATGATCATGTGTATTTAATGCTAAAATTCATTTGAGAAAGTTAAGATAAGTTAGTAACTAGAAAGAAGTTAATTTGAGACTTTTAGGTCCCTTAGAAAGTTAATTTTCTAGATTCTGTCCAGCAAGGTTTAAAATTAGAAATCATGGTTTATAATTAGTCTAAATGTATAGGAACTACTCATAATTGGTTAGGACTTAATCTTGATGCCTTAGGAGCAAACCGAACTTAGAAAGGGCCAATGTTGTGACTTCTAGGTACCTCGTAAAGTATGAATTATAGATTCTGCACTCTTGAGGTTTAGAATTGTTTATGATCATAGATTTGAATGAGAAATACTTAGATATGAGCCAATAGGTACCCGAGAGTTTAAGTTGTGATGATAGAAAACTTAAATTTCAAGTGAAAGAACCTTAAGGGTCAAAGCATAAAACATTAAGAGAATTTGATGTTTTAAGTTGGATAATGAATATTATATGTTGATGATGCATGAGCTATGATGAAGTGTTTTAGTGAAATGATAAAGTTGAATGAGAAATGCATATGTGTTATGAACTTGTGGCATAAAGTTGATTTGAAGGAAATTCGGTACATAGCTGTTATGCTGCCGAATTTCCGTCAAACCTAATGGACGTGAGAAAGTTTTTGAAGTATGATATGAGATTTAAAACCCTGGGTGACAACGGTTCGGCTGAGCACCCCCAAGGGAGACAAATCCGTGAGGGTATGAGTAGATGTAGCCTACCAAAGTGGACAAATTGTTGTGGCTAGATGCCCACAAAGCGTTTCAAAGAGGGTATATCCTAAGAGAGGTGATCCCTAGCCCCCTAACCCGTACTCAATGAGTCGGGATTATTTTTATTATGTTTCGCTTATTCAGATAATAAGCAAGAGCTAATGACGACTAGCTAAGGTATGAACTCATAACCTAGATGTTTTAGGGTGGCCCTATAATGCTATAGTATGATGATTTATGTCACAAGGTCGAGGAAAGTCCCACTTGAAAGATTTATGCTCCTTTATGCCACTTGTATGCTTCTTGATGTTATGATTTGTTGAGTGCTTGCTTAAAGTATTGCCATGCATTCATACTTTGATATGCTGCATTCATGACATTAAGATGCATTCTAAAAGGAATGTACCTTGGATAATGAATTTTATGAAACCTAATAATGAATCTTGCATGCATGTACACCTTTTATAAATAAACCCAAGGTTCTTGAGGATGTGAACGATGTAACCTTAGATAGGACATCCCTACTGAGATTCTTTAGTAAGATTCTCACTTCCATCACATCTTCAGAGCTTGATGGCAACTTTCATGCTGTTCATTGACATGCTAATCTGGGAGGTGCACTACGACTCGGATCACTGCTCCTATCACTTTAAGGGTCGATGTGCCATTCGTGCTTTTGTATATATGGGACGACCTTTTGCCTACACAGTGTCTAGGTACTGGTTCACTCCTACTGCTCCTTATGGTGATGACGACCTGATCTTCGAGCGTACTCGCCCCCACGATGAGCAGACCCATTGTGCTCGATCGTCTGCCTTAGCGGTTCGTGACTATTTGGAATATGTGCCGTAATCGAGGAGGTCGGAGACAGACCCGTCCGAGGACTCACCGATGCATATCTACTCGGAGAGCTCTGCCCCCACTCATCCAGTTAGGCGAGAGAGGAGCGAGGCCACGGTGACACAGTCGCGCCTGGCAAGGAGAGCCGGGTTGCGCCCTCGCCGAGGAGCTCATGTCTAGCCGACGCACATTCGTACTCCACTCCACTGGCCTACACAGAAGGAGCTCGAGCAACTCGCCAGGTACATACCTCCATCACCCGAGGGTTCCCACTGCTGGTAGATTTTGTTGGAGAGCTATACGAGAGCTTGAGTCGTCATGAGGTCTTCCCCTTCGGCATTATCTTTTGGGAGGGGAATTTGAGTATAGTACTCGTAGTTTTAGTAGGAAGGTAGTGTAGTTGGTTTTTATTTCCCGTCATTCCATGTACTTTACTGCTTTTGTACTTTCCTGTCATTTTTTGTGTATTGTAAGCTCAGCCCAATTCTATAAGGGCGTGATTCTATGTAAAACCTAATTATGATATTAATGGAGTGTTTCCTTTGTTGTGATATTCACTGTTCCATTGCTATGTGTTCATTTACTGTGTTCTTCACAACTTGTTATTTGTGCTTTATATTTTTATCTCACGAGTAACGTGGCTCTCACTTTTGTTTTATGTTTTACCCGTAATTTCCGCTAAGTATTTTAATAAAAGAATGAGACTAAGAAGTAATAACCTAATGATTAACCTAACGTGTTCTAGAGTATTGGGTTAAAAATTAGGGTGTTACAGTACTCAACACATGTTGATATTTCACTAACAACAACTATCTCAACTTGAGAAAGTAAAAACGGATAGTCTTTACAATAGCCTTCCCAAGCTCTAACTTGCACAGTGGCAACCCCAACTGCGACTTAACCGAGTAGTTCTGTACCAGCCTCTCCAAGCTGAACTTGCACAGTGGACAACCCTAACTACAACTTTACAGAGTAGTTATGTACCAGCCTCTCCAAGCTAAACCTGCACAGTGGACAACCCCAACTGTGACTTAACTGAGTAGTTTTGTACCAGCCTCTCCAAGCTAAATTGTGACCTGCAGACACCTTTTACTGCCATGTTGTAAGTAGTCTTTCAAATAGCCTCTCCAAGCTGAACCGTGAAGTACAAATACCTTTGCACTCATGTTGTGAGTAGTCTTTCCAACAAATTTCTTCAAGCTGGACTGTGATTAGCAAATACCTTTGCTAACACGTTGCAAGTAGTTTTACCTTAGCCTTTCCAAGCTATATCTCACTCTGATCACTAACGGATCAAGATTACAAAGGTTATGTGTTTGGGTTGCCACTTAAACTAACCTACATTCAAGTTTCCTTAAAAATGCTAGCTAATACAAACTGAGAAACTTAGAGCAACTCCTTTCTCTTATCTCTTCACATGAAGAGCATACAAATACAAATACATTTTAAAACTAAGAAAGAAGATTTTTACCCTTCATGATTGATTACATAAATTGATAAACATCACAGGAAGTGTGGAGAGATTTTTCCAGAGATTCTGTACTAAGGCTTTCAATTCTCTCATCTGCTTTCAAGCTTGGCATATCCATTTATACAGGTCTATCTTTATGACTATTGCCTCTTTGATCTAATCTCCAAGTGACATGTGTATTTCGTTAGATGTGCCTTGGAACGTTAGTCTAGAGAGGTAGGCTGACAACTTGTCCCATTGTTGCAGAAGTCATTGTAATGTAGAGGTTTCTGAAGTCCTCATTTTTTTTCTTTTTACTTTTAGCCCATGGTTTCTGAACTCCACCTCCTAGGATCTGGATCTTATTTGAGATTTGAAATTTGAATTTCTAAACTCTCTCCATTTCTCCTCAGCATTCTTTGCTCCACCCTTTAGTGAGCTTTTTGATGTTGTAATCAATCACGTTGATTTTTCTCTAATCTTCCAGTCTTCAATCTTGATTGCTTGATGATGAGTTCTCTACGATTGTAGTGATTGATGACTGAGTAACACGTTGCTCTTGGACATGAATTGATTTCTTCATCATGAGTGCTCTTTCTGATGTCTCGTGCTACTTTCTGAAGATTTTTTCCTTAGTTTCTTGATTTCTGACTTGATCAGCTTCAGTCCTCCAGCATTTATGCTTTTTATCCTTGAGAAAATATTCACCTTTTTAAGCTTGATCTCCTCTCTTGAGATAAATATGATTTCTCATGTGTTGTGAACTTTTTCCCGATTCAAGTTTGCTTCAATGCCTTTGGTCCGTGAACATGAATACATTCTTTACTTGCAATAACATTTACTTTCTGATTATTTTAATCCCTTCCCATGAGATATATATCATGCTTGCGCATGTATAGTGAAACGTTATTCTTGCATTGAGTCCGTATCATGCCTCAATCTGTATACACTTACTTTACTCGACTTCATATTCACTTTCTGATTAATTTAATCTCTTTCCACGAGATATAACATGCTTACACATGCAGAGTGAAATATTAGTCTTGCTTAGGTTCGTGTAAGACAGACCGGATCTACCTGTTAAACTTTGTCAAGAAACTCAAGGTAGCTATTAGTCATTCTCCAAAACATTTTCTCTAAATTGGCTTTGTTGTCATTCAAAACCTTTTAAGCTTTGTACTTTCTGAGTACTTTCTAAAGGGTTATAGAATTTACAAATAGAAGCTTCAATATTCTCTCAGTATCCGCCTTTATAATTGATACATTTCAAGGTCTGATCGAGATTCAGTTGGTAAATGGTAGAGAACTTACATAATTTTTCAAATTCCACTATATACTCTGCCACACTCATATTTCCTTGTCTATGAAATCTAGTTTCTTTGCATTTCGGTCTAATCTTTCCATCATTCGATTCGCCACTATAGCTTGTTGCCTCATATCAACAGTCATCTCACGAACCTGTTCCTAGTACGTCAATGGTTTGCCATTGGTTACTGAACACATCAACAAAAGAAATTGAGTTGATTAGGCTCAATACTATGCTAAGTGTAATAGCAACCAACTACAACATCACTGGATTGTCATGCACATCTAAACCTTATATCCTATCATACAAATAAGATTCAAAGCATAACTTATTCACCCATTTGAAGCATAGTTGGTCCATTCCTCAAGGTCCTACTATGATGAACTGCTCTAATGTCATAATGTAACACCCTCCAAAGATAACATCATCTTTAAGCTATAACATTAAACTTAAGAGTTGTTACTTATATATTAGCAAACCTTTCTTAAATCTATAGCAAATTCGATTGATTCATATAATAACTAATTCATAATTCTACTAAAATATATAACAAAGAAACAAGATATTTATAAACATATACATACAAAAAGGTACAATTGATAAAAGCTTCAGCCATTATTGCAAATCGGATTCTTCCTTGCAGCATCCTCATTGTTCTTTGGATCAATTTGAAGACGACACTGGAACAAAAAACATAGGGTGAGAATTCTAAAATTCTCAGTAAGGTATCCCTAAATACATATTAAAATCCATATCATCATCATCCCAGCCATTTCAGTTAGTTTCAAAAAATGTGATCATGTAAAATATATCAAAATTTCTTTTAAAGTTCAAAATCATCCTTCTAAGATAGGTCACTTTTATTATTCAATCCCTTAATATATGTACATCATCATCATCAATCATAATCACTCTATTCAGATATCATCATATAAAGCATATACTGTCAAGTTTGAACTTAAACATATTTGTTTAAACATAGATTCTAAAATCACGCTAAAATAATTAATTTAGCATATAATATAAAGGACTACTTAGGACAATTATTACTTTGACTTGTCTTGGCCCTTGACTATGGTGGCTTATTCCACTCATGGGCAATAGACTACTTTTCAAAACTGAGCTCGTCCTGATATATGATCATTGGATTACCTTCTCCAATTCTCACACAGACCTATTTCGAGTTAGGTTTATTTTTCCTGACTAATTTCAAGGGTGGTCAAGTTCACTTTTCCCGACTGACCGGATTCATTTTCCCTAGCCCAAGAAAAATATCTCATTCTTGTAAGTAATTGTGATACATATTCACATTTATATGTGCCTAAGATCATCAATAGATTCACATATCATAAATGAGATCATATCATAATCATTCTATCATATTTTCAGCTAGTTTAGAACTGGCCCTAATTTTCGCCTCAAAGAAAATTATGGATTAGCTACTAAATTGCATCAAAACATAGCAACATAAATTTTTGGAGTTTATTCATCATCTGGATGAGACCGTGTAAAAATTTCAAACCAAAATAAGGTTTCTAGCTATATAAACAAATTCCACAAATTTTGAGATCAGAAGCTGCTTATTTTCAACTAACAGCCAAAGTTCCCAATTTTCTTACCCTATCAAATGAACATATAAATCCTATGAAAATTTAGGGTTGAACTTCAAGATGTCCTCAACACCATGATTTGCAAGTCAAACTTTGATAATTTGATATAGCAACAAAATTAGACAAATTTAGTGCTCCATGATTGACTATTCAAGCATAAACCCTGACCACCTCGGTATAGGTCAAAAAGCACACAAAAGAAAGGGGGTTAAATCATACTTTGCTTTTTCTTTCCTTCTTAGCTTCTGAAAAGCTTTAACAAGATACTATTAAGTGTTCAGCTTGAAGTGCAGCGAAAACAGTGTTAGGTACTTCATAAAGTAACTTTCTAAACTCAATGTAAGTAACAAAAACTTCAATAAGATGGATTTTCAGTAAATATGGAATAATATGCACAGAGCAGTGAATATGAAAAAGTGAAAGGAGAAGAAGATACTGCACATATATTTTTATACTGGTTCAACCAACCTGTGTAACACCCTAAATCTTAACCTAATACTACTAGTATGTATTTAGGTTAATCTTTAGAATATTACCTCTTGGTCTCATTCTTTACTTGAAAATACTTAGCGAAAATATGGGTAAAATTTTTCTTTTTGGAATTAAAACCAAGGTGAGAGCCATGCATGATTCTTTGAATGGGAATTCATACAAGTCATATGAGCAAATCATAATAAGATGCATAAATAACAAATCATAATAAAACATGGACAAATCAACTGATTATATATAGATAGTGTACCTACCAAAAGGTAGGACTATTCAGTACATAAGAAAATGAAATACAACTGAAATGCAAATACAAGGAAATCATGAAAACAAGTACAAGGAAAACATGAAAGCAACACCCATACCCATGTGCACCTAGAGTAGACAACCTCATATACAAAAGAAGGTTTGTCCTCAACTATGTGGCATGTGTGCACTAGCTACTACCCATCCTATGCACCTACTCCCGCCGGGTCCGAGTAATCGAGGGTGGAATCGATCCACTGGCGGATCTCGGCGGGAGTGGTCGTGCGGATCATCGGAGCGGGTCCACCGCGGCGAGGGCGCATGGATGGCCGACGAGCCAACCTCGGCTGAACTACTGTCTCCTCGCTCCCAGCTCTCATTGGTGGGGGAGCAGAACTGGAGCTCCAATTGTACATATGCGAGGGCGGGTCCTCTGATGGATCCATCTTCGAATACTGGGTCCGAGGCACGTACTCCGGGTAGTCACGTACGGCTGACATCTCGGGCTGCATGCGGAGAATCTGCTCATCGCGTGGTCTAGCTTGCTCAAAAATCCCGTTATGGCGGTAAGGAGCAGTCGGGGTGAAACGGTAGCTCGGGACGGGGTGCGCGAAGGGTCGTCCCATGAACATGAATACTCTGACAGTGAAGCAACCTTCAAAATGGTATGACCCAAGTGCTGGGTCATGGTGCAGCTCCTATGTCGGGGTGTCGATGAAGAGTACGAAGGTCGCCATCTGAAGATGTGACAGAAGAAAAGAGAAAGGGAATGAGAATCTTCTAAAAGAATTCTCAGTAGGGTAATCCCTACCTAGGTGACATCATCACATCCTCAGGAACCTTGGGTTTTATTTCTAAAAAGGTGTGCATGCATATAAACTCCTTTTAAGTTAGTTTTCTAAAGTATTGTTTATCCAAGGCCCGTCATATTTTATAATGCGTCTTATGACTAAGTATGGAATATACTAATGACATGAATGCATCATAAAGGTAAGCCAATCAATAGAATAACTAAGAAATATTATAACACTGGCATAAGGGGATAGGTATAGCACATGTGACATTTTAAACTTTAACTTTTCATCTCATGGGGCCACCCTAAAACATCTCTAGGTTATGAGCTCATACCTTAACTAGTCGTCACTAGCTCTTACTTATCCTATGATAAGCGTAACATAATCCTGACTTAAAGTACGGGCTAGGGGGCAAATTAAGGATCACCTCTTAGGGTCATTTCCTCTTTGAAACGCTCTACTAGCAACTAGTGCATCGTAATATTGTCCGCTTTGGCAAGCTCTATTCAATACCCTCACGGATTTGTTTTCTTGGGGGTGCTTGGCTAAACCGGTGTCACCCAAGAAGGCGTCTCAGTGTTGTGTCACATTTAAGTTCTCATGATTTTTAAAAAGACCTTTTTTCCAAGTTCCTCAAATTTGATGGAAATTCGTGACATGATGATCAGACCGAATTCCCTTAAATTTGCTTATGCCATGAAAACATATAGGACATACATAAACATTTCTTATGGGGTATGTGAAT